>JASPKZ010003836.1:1040000-1440000 GCA_030220185.1 Diploptera punctata | reverse complement strand
AATATAATAATAATAATAATAATAATATATAATAAAAAATAACTTATAATCTTGACATTTTAAATGAAATTTAAATTTTAAAGTTACGAGTTTTATAATAATAATAATAATAATAATAATAATAATAATAATAAAATAATATAATAATAATAACTTATAATCTTGACATTTTAAATGAAATTTAAATTTTAAAGTTACGAGTTTTATAATAATAATAATAATAATAATAATAATAATAATAATAATAATAATAATAATAACTTATAATCTTGACATTTTAAATGAAATTTAAATTTTAAAGTTACGAGTTTTAAAATAATAATAATAATAATAATAATAATAATAATAATAATAATAATAATAATAACTTATAATCTTGACATTTTAAATGAAATTTAAATTTTAAAGTTACGAGTTTTATAATAATAATAATAATAATAATAATAATAATAATAATAATAACTTATAATCTTGACATTTTAAATGAAATTTAAATTTTAAAGTTACGAGTTTTATAATAATAATAATAATAATAATAATAATAATAATAATAATAATAATAATAATAATAATAATAATAATAACTTATAATCTTGACATTTTAAATGAAATTTAAATTTTAAAGTTACGAGTTTTATATAATAATAATAATAATAATAATAATAATAATAATAATAATAATAATAATAATTAATAACTTATAATCTTGACATTTTAAATGAAATTTAAATTTTAAAGTTACGAGTTTTATAATAATAATAATAATAATAATAAATAATAATAATAATAATAATAACTTATAATCTTGACATTTTAAATGAAATTTAAATTTTAAAGTTACGAGTTTTATAATAATAATAATAATATAATAATAAATAATAATAATAATAATAATAATAATAATAATAATAATAATAATAATAATAATAATAACTTATAATCTTGACATTTTAAATGAAATTTAAATTTTAAAGTTACGAGTTTTATAATAATAATAATAATAATAATAATAATAATAATAATAATAATAATAACTTATAATCTTGACATTTTAAATGAAATTTAAATTTTAAAGTTACGAGTTTTATAATAATAATAATAATAATAATAATAATAATAATAATAATAATAATAATAATAATAATAATAATAATAATAATAATAATAATAATAATAATAATAACTTATAATCTTGACATTTAAATGAAATTTAAATTTTAAAGTTACGAGTTTTAAATAATAATAATAATAATAATAATAATAATAATAATAATAATAATAATAATAATAATAATTATAATCTTGACATTTTAAATGAAATTTAAATTTTAAAGTTACGAGTTTTATAATAATAATAATAATAATAATAATAATAATAATAATAATAATAATAATAACTTATAATCTTGACATTTTAAATGAAATTTAAATTTTAAAGTTACGAGTTTTATATATAATAATAAATATAATAATAATAAAATAACTTATAATCTTGACATTTTAAATGAAATTTAAATTTTAAAGTTACGAGTTTTATAATAATAATAATAATAATAATAATAATAATAATAATAATAATAACTTATAATCTTGACATTTTAAATGAAATTTAAATTTTAAAGTTACGAGGTTTATAATAATAATAATATAATAATAATAATAATAATAATAATAATAATAATAATAATAATAATAATAATAATATAATAATAATAATAATAACTTATAATCTTGACATTTTAAATGAAATTAAATTTTAAAGTTACGAGTTTTATAATAATAATAATAATATAATAATAATAATAATAATAATAATAATAATAATAATAATAATAATAATAATAATAACTTATAATCTTGACATTTTAAATGAAATTTAAATTTTAAAGTTACGAGTTTTATAATAATAATAATAATAATAATAATAATAATAATAATAGGCCTAATAATAATAATAATAATAACTTATAATCTTGACATTTTAAATGAAATTTAAATTTTAAAGTTACGAGTTTTATAATAATAATAATAATAATAATAATAATAATAATAATAATAATAATAATAATATAATAATAACTTATAATCTTGACATTTTAAATTAAATTTAAATTTTAAAGTTACGAGTTTTATAATAATAATAATAATAATAATAATAATAATAATAATAATAATATAATAATCCATCCGTATAATTCTGCCCGAGGGCAGGTCTTCAGTGCAATCATAGTATTTTCATGCTATGCTTTGCAGCTTTACTAGGGAATTGTAGGAGTGGTAGCTTCCCATTAATAATAATAACCCAAATATAATTGGCAATAATGCATTTTTAATTGAAATGTAAACTTTAAGATTACTAGTTTAATAATAATAATAATAATAACAACAACAAATATTATTACTAATAACAGTAACAACAATAAGAAATAAAAATAATAGCAATAATAAACGAAAATAAAAGTTATTAATGAAGTTGATAAATTATTACTAATGATTAACAATTATAATGAGAAATGATAATAAAATCAAGAAGAATTGTATTATTATTATTATTATTATTATTATTATTATTGTTATCTGTGATAATAACGAAAACTAATAACAATAATATAGATCGTATTATTAACGACAATAATAAACAGTGTTCATAATAATAACAAATAATATTATAGTTACTATTTAACTCATGCCCCAAATGGGACTCAATGACCAATCACATTTCAATGATCTTTTATTGACAACCAATCACATTCTTTTTGACCTCGAATTTTATCAGTTTAATTTAATCGCTTTAAAATCAAGCTCCTCCTTTTTAACATTCTGAATAGGTCATAGCATTATTTTGCAGTGTCTACATGTGCCTACTAGATTGTATATATAGTGCACGAATGTCAGCAGATAGTGCTTGCGGGAGATAATATAAAAACATTTGTCGCAATTGATTATACCACAAAAATAAGAAACCACTGTTTGCACTTTCTTAAACGAATTATTTCCCAGGAAATAAAGATGCAGAAAAATATAATTGATATATTTACATCATAGGACATCAGAAATTAATTAATACCTATAATGTTGGTTATAAATTTCTCCACCAGAGTATATTCTTACAATATTGCAATCCTTTGGCAATAAATAATATATGTTTGCAGTGATTAACAAATGAAGTAACAAACGTTTCTCATTTGTTTTCAAACATCGCCGTTTACATTAAATATGTAAATAAATTAAAAATAACAATATATTAAATAATGATTTGTGAGTAAACAGCTTAATTTTATTCGTTAAATAGTCCTGACAAATGCCACTCTTGATTTCCAAATTTAACGATAATTAGGAAATCACTCGTGGCATTTCTTATTATAAATGAGATACGTTAATAATGATAATAATTTAAGAATAATTACCACTAATGGTGATATCAATAGTAATAATTATAACCAATAGCTGTGGCACCAGCAACATTCGGCCCCACAAGAAAATATAATGGAGAAAGCTAAACAATGAGCAACTCCATAATCGATACTAGTAAAATTCATGGTGATTTTCCGTTGAGGTATTAGTTCACAGTAATATAATGTACGGTTAAAAACTATAATATAGTTGAATTCAAGCTGGACACTATATGCATAACATCGACAACACCCTCACAATAGTACATAGAGAAAACATTCCAACGAGAATAAATATACTGGAGGAAATCGCAATCCTAAGAGAAATCAACAGCAACCTGATTCTCAATGAATACACACCTAATCCACACAATCCTCTGTACAAAATTCTCACAACCAAGTCAGTGCTTCAACAAGGGTCAACAAGAACGGACCTAATGCATTCTGCTGATGATGGGACTAGTCCCGAAAGGCCTACAGAGTTTTAAAAGAACTTAAGTTGAGGAGACGGACCTACAAGGTAACTATATTATATTTTTTAACCGTACATTATATTACTGTGAACTCCATAATAATCGAAACGGTTGTGCTAATATTGTAAGGGTTCTTATGTCATGTAGCTTGAAAATATTTTCAATATTTTTATTGGGGCAGCTTTGATGAAAAGACTACTAGGAAGGTGTAGGTGTTTGGGTGGGATGATATCGGAGATAGGACCTGGGTGAGAATAGTTACAATAATGTTTACATTGGTCCGTAGAATGGTATCACGAACTTAGTGCACGCATGCGTAGTGACATGTGGACAGCCGCACTCTTGTGTATACAAATCATCACGCTGCCGGCTCTCTCTGTTATTATTGTGGAAGATGCGCCTGGTAAGTCTAATTTTTCATCATTTTGTTGTTATTTACAGTCGCTTTAATTGTTGTTTTCGAAACTTGTCTATAGGTTATGTTTGCACGTTCTCTACAACAGTGTTTCTCAACCTGTGTGTTCTGATCCATTGATGAAGCCCCCACACAAATGTAAAACTGCTGTAAATTAGAAAGTTTTGTTTACATTTGTAATACAATAAAACTTGTTTAATGCAGAACGTGAATAATGCGGAAATATGTCCAATGTGAACAAATTTATTGGTCCCAGCGAAATAATAGTAATTTTACGTGTATTTAATTTGCATAAAACGGAATCTATCCAACGCAGAAACGGAAGGATATTTCTACACAATTTATTAAAAAAATTACAAAGCGGAAAGACAGAGAGATAAATTAGTTTCCACTTCATTGAATTCCCGTTACGCCAAGAAAACAATAAGGAATGATTCCTGCCGTCGGGTGAAATAGAGATTCTACCTGTACCTGGAATTTTATTTCGGTCTCACTGCACAACCGTTATGCGAAATACAGATACCTGTCTTTCTAATAACCATTGTACTTTAAAATCTTAAATTAATTTAAGTTCTGAGACTGATCTTTCACAGGTAGCGTTCTGAATTTACGGAATAAAGATGGCTAAAACGTATGTATCATTGTCATTAAAGGAAATAGTGACAGGGATTGAAGATCTTCTTCTTCTTCTACTACAAGTTTTAGGCTATGCAGCCTGTTCCGGCGAAGTTAAAAGTGGAGTCCATCTTCTACGTTGTCGGCCAATATCTCTTGTTCCTCTGGGACTATAAAGGAAGGTTCTTTTTGGCTTTCTTTCGTTGTTCATTCTCATTAAGTGTGCTGTCCATTTCTTATTATTAATCGCTGATTTTATCTTCAATTATATATATATATATATATATATATATATATTTAATTCTTCTCGTATAGTTTCATTCCTTATTCTATCCGCTCTTGTGCATCCTTTCACATTACGTAAAAATAGCATTTCCGCAATCTGTACCCTGCTTTTATCCCTTGATTTCATTATCCAAATCCCTTGATTTCATTATCCAATTTTCACTTCTATGCAACAGCAAAGGAACAGCCATTGTTTTATATAATTTAAGTTTCGTATCTTGAAGATAAATCTCCTAATTTTCGGATCGACGCTCAAAGTCAAGTTCTAGCTGTTTTTAAATCCCTAGAGAATAACGATTTCAAGGCATCTTCAGGTTGGCTGGACAGTTTTAAAAGACGACACAATGTAGTGTGGAATAAGATTTGCGGGGAATCAAAGGATGTGGACGAAAGTGTAGTTAGTGAACGGAAACCGAAACTGCATACTTTAATATCAGAATACGTGCTTAAGAGACATTTTTAACGTTGACGAAACGGGACTGGTTTTCTCGTGCGTTACCGTCTATGTCGCTCGTACATACTATACTCCACTTTTCAACGGCAATTAATCTTCTTCTCCTCTTCTTCTTCTTCTTCTTCGGCTTTCCCCCACTTATAGGTTTGCCGTCTTCAGTTTCCATTTATCTCTATCATTCCAATCTCCCTCCTCCAAATTCCTATCATCCATTATAGTTCTGACGTAGGCTTTCCATTTCCATCTTGGTCTGCCAGGCTTATTTCTTCCAGGGGGTGATCATTGGTATATATTTTTTGGCCATCTTTCATTTTCCATTCTTTGTACATGGCCATTCCATTTAAGCGTTTGATTTTCAATCCTCTTAACAACAGATGTGGTGACATTCATTTCTCTCCAAAGGAATTGATTTCTTATTTTATCCTGTCTTGTTTTTTGGAGGCTTCTTCTAAAATAATCAAATTCAATTGTTCTAATTTTATTCTTTTGTAATTCCGTCAAAAACCAAGTTTCACTTCCATATGACAAAATATTCTGTATTATGCTTTTATAAATTTTAATTTTAGTTTCCTTTGTAATATTTTTGTTCCAAATTATTCCATGTAATGTATTAGTTGCACTTTTGCCATTGCAATTTTAGTCTGTACATCTCTCTCACAGGTACCTGAATTTGTAATTATTGACCCAAGATATTAAAAAAATTCACATTTTTTTTATTTTACCTGTTTCGAGTATGAGGTCATCCACATCCTTTCCCAAACACATATATTCTGTTTTCTGTAAATTTATATTCAGTCCCCATTTTTTATATTCTTCCATTGTATTAATCTAATGTACGTAAAAAGACATATACGGCACTCTATAATCTACATTTATTAATAAATTTTATTTTTTATAATGCGAAATTTTGTCTAATGTGGAAAACTAAATTGGTCCTATGCGATTCCGCTTTGAGCAAGTTTTACTGTATAACTTACAACCATTATATTAATATGTGTTCATTAATTGTAACTATTCTGCTCCGAGATAAGTTCCAGATAACTCTCAGCAAAATTTTCTTATTTGCATCCTGCATGTAATATCTTACAAGTAAACCTTCTCTCCTTTGATACCGGTTTTCCGGAAACCCATATATTTTCTGAAAGCTTATGTCACAAGTAGACAACCTGTGAAATATTAGGGGCAGAGGTACAAGCGTTTAGAAGCTATAGGACACACAAAGTGTCTGTAAAGTGTTAGACACCAAAGTCTCTCAAAAGCACGTTTCACGTATTTATATGGACTAATAATACGGTATGAAGGTGGATATCTCAATATAAAGGAAGAAACAACACAAAATATCGGGATGTTTAAATAATACTGTTTGGAAAAATAAAAATTTAAGAATAGATACAAAAGTAAGAATATACAAATCTGTCATAAGACCAGTTCTAACATATGGTTGTGAATGCCGAACAGAAACTCAAAAAACAAAACAAATCAATGAAACAACCGAAATGACAGTTTTAAGGAAAATCGTAGGAAAATCGCTGAGAAAGAAAATTCGCAGCTCTGTTATTAGAGAAGAATGTGAAATTGAGCCTATAAACCTCTGGATAAATGTTAGAAGACTAAATTAGAACGATCACATAGATAGAATGGAGAACAGTAGATTATAGTGGAGGAGGACTAAGTTGGCATGGTTTCTGCTATCCTTGTCTAGAGAACTGTTCATCCACCCTTCGCAAAACACAATGGGCTACCCTTGTAAAATTACTTAGGAATGCTAGAAAAACTCCACCCCCCCACTTGCGACCAGTCACTTTTGTGTCAGGTATATAATTTTTGTCAGTGGCGATTGGTTCAGAGTTCGTTTGTAGTTTGTGAGAGTGAGTGAGATATTATATTAGTGTACAATTAAAATTTTAACAAAATGGTATCTGAGTTAGAAAGTTTAGCTGTAACTTTAAATATTGTATTGAGTATTGTGCTTGTATTTATAATAATAATCGTTGGCAGTGTTGGTACACGCGGGAAGGCCATAAAGTCAGACGGTATGGAGATGATTATTATTAAAGTACGTACATTTTTCCCTGAGGAATATTAATATATTTTATTAAACACAATGTGTACATCAAATTAAATTTAGCTTTTTACCAGTCTTTAATTAAATTATTTAGAGGCAGAGTCCTGTTTTTACACTTCGCTAGATGATATTTTGGACATGGATAGTTGCATAATTTACAGATGCAGTCCTCCTTGGGTTCATGGTACATGTTGTTCAGGCATGTATTCCCATGAAATCCATGGGCTGCGAAACGTGTGTACAGGTGTCGAAGTTCGAAATTCGGTTGCTTCCAGGTTTCTGTTTTCATTGCGTCTGTTTCCATAATTTCTGTCGGTATCTGGGCGGCTTTGTTCTTTCTCTCCTCGATGACGATTCTGTATGCTTGCGTTTCCGGTAGTCTGAAACAGTGTCTGATATCTTCGATGAAGAAGGATTCCTGGGCTATTGTATAGGCATAACTATTTCTTGTATATTTTGAAATTGACAGTGCTCTTTTGAGAAACCTTGATTTAACGTTCTCCAGTTTCTTAAGATTTTTCACTGTCAAGTAATTCCATATAAGCTGGATTCCGTATGTTGCGGCCGGCATTACTTTAAGGTTGAAGAGTTTCATTGCAGTTGAGAGGGATAGTCTTTGGAGTTTTGGGATATCGTACATGGCTTTTGTTGCAGCTGTTGCTCGACCCTGTATATGAAGTGAGAAAGCGGTTCCAGTTGTTTGTAAGGTGACCCCCAAGTATTTGTAGCTTGATACGAATTCTAGGGTTTCACTTCCGCATATAAGATGGTCCTTATTAGCCAGCCTTCCTCCTTTCCTGAATTTCATTGCCTTTGTCTTGGCGCTGTTTATTTCCATCGAGTTTTCAAGTGCCCATATTAAATGAGGAGCAAATTAAGCAGTAGCTATATTTTCGAGCAAAGCCCGTGTGGAACCCTGAAGCCTCGGACTCCCTCATTGATTTCAATTTCCCTGAGGAATATGAGGCATTGAAGTGCGGAAAACCAACAATATCTGTGTCAAGCGTTATAGAAAGAACTGCAGCGGCTACTGGTGTATCTTCTCACAGTGTTAGTAGAATTAAAAAAAAAAAACAGAAAGATGCCCTAGCAATTGACAGTGTTTTACGGACCCCAGGGAAGAAGCGCCCTAACAGTACCCCTAAGAAAACGATAATAGATTCATTCTCTGCAGCTGCTATAAGACGTGTTATATATTCTTTATACAGATCAGATTGCATTCCTAGTTTGAACGATATGTGAACCGCCCTAATTAAAGATAAGTTATTCAGTGGGAGTGTATGGAGTTTGAGAGAAATTCTTAGAAAAATCAACTTTCGATATGTTAAAAATATACAAGGAAGGAAATTCTTAATGGAAAGGCCGTACGTTGTCTCAAAAAAATTTTAAGAACAATTAGGAAACTGCGGGCTATTGGTCGCGCGGTTATTTACCTGGATGAAACTTGGGTTAATGTAAACCATACAAAGAGCAAAATTTGGAAGCCCCAAGACGATTACATTGATTTCCCCTTAAAAACTCCAATAGGTAAAGGTCAATGCTTCATCATATTACACGCCGGATGTTCTACTGGTTTTAATTCCTAACGCCCTTCTTACATTCAAATCAAAATCAACTAAGGGTTACCACGAAGAAATGGATAGCACTGTTTTTAAGAACTGGTTTATTAATCAATTACTCCCAAACATTCCTCCCAACAGTATTATTGTTATGGACAATGCTTCCTACCATTTCAAAGAAATCAATAAGGCACCAATTTCATCAACACCCAAATCCGAAATGCAGTCCTGGCTTCATAATAAAAATATTGAATTTGACCCACAATCAACAAAACCTGTATTATACGATTTGATTAAGATAATTTTAGAACATTTGAAATTGATAATATTGCGGCTATGCACTCCCACACAGTAGTAAGACTTCCTCCGCATCATTGTGGCTTAAACGCAATCGAGTTAATATGGCTCATGATGTTGCTAAACAAAACACAGTAGTAACGTGAATGCGTTATTTCGGAGTACTCTGTTAAAAGTGGCTGCAGAAAATTGGAGAAGAGCGTGTGAACACACTGAAAAGATCAAAGAGTCATATTGGCAGGCAGACGGTTTAATGGAAGAAATTAGTGATCGGTTTGAAATAAATTTAGACGATACCGACGACGATGAAAATAAAAATGAAGACATAGAAACTTGCCAGGAAGAATCTTTAGAAGAAGGGAATGCCACCATTGATATATGTTCACTACAGGGAGTGTCTCCCCTACCGCTGTCACCGTGAAGATATATGTGTATGAGTGAGAAAGAAGATGGTGAGTACTCTCTTTCTCTTTCTAAAATATTCTAGACACTTTAGCCCTCATGGAGTATAGTGAAGAAAGTACGTGACTGGACACCTCAGCAGAAAAGGCATTTAGGAAGACGATGGAAGGACGTACCATACCCCGGATCTGTAGTGAATGAACACGCAACAAGCTGCCAGCGTTCATGCGTAGAGGAAGAAGAAGAACAACAAGAGCAACACATTGAAAAGAAACAATGTACGTTGGGATGTTGAAAATGTGTATTGTTATTGACTTCAAACAAAATCTATTACAAGAGGCAATCAACGTGCAATTCATCAAATAAACGGTGAGACGGGCAGAAAGACAGTTCACAATGTGCACATTTTACAAAAGCGATAGCCTCACACTTTGTACACTCATCATTTGTAAATGACTCGAAGCAATAATCCATTGGCGCAACCCACATTCCAGGTTCGTCGTCCAAGTATCCTAAAAAGTATACTTAATCAAGTTCTTGAAACGAGGAGCGGTGAATTGATACAAGGAAAAGGACTGCAGGGTCAGAAAACTATCGCGGTGCCAAATGTGCTCCTGTGTCTCGATAATGATTGTGTCCATTATGTAACGAACAAAAGATTTGTAATATCTGAAAAAATGAATATCCAGAGGTTGGATTTTTCTCGTAAAACCTTCAGGTGCGAGTTCTTTTTGTAGGACTTTACCATCAGATACTTCGGAAGCAGACAATGCATGATCTTTGTTAGAACACCATGAATCCACTAAAAGCAGAATTTTTGTCCTGTCATCAGGCGTACAGTGAGACGGGCAGAAAGGCAGTAACTTACGGGAACATACAAGAAATAGAGACGTCATTACGGGAATATATCCATCTATACACACTTTACTGGGCCGTCGCCGTGGCGTAGTCGGTAGAGTCCCTACCTTCCACTCTGGCGACCCGGGTTCGATTCCCGGTGGGATAGGGGATTTTAAATCTCCACCTTGGGTCTGGGTGTGTGTCCTGTCTTGTGTTTGTATGTTGAATAAGATAAAAAAAGGTTAACAAAGGTAAAACAAAAAGGAACAACAGTGTAAACGAAAGAAAACGACAAACAAAGAAATTAAAAAAAAAAGCACAACCTTAAGAAGTCCGTCGCCGTGGCGTAGTCTGTAGAGTCCCTACCTTCCACTCCGGCGACCCGGGGTCGATTCCCGGCGGGGTAGAGGATTTTAAATCTCCACCTTGGGTCTGGGTGTGTGTCCTGTCTTGTGTTTGTATGTGTGAATAAGATAAAAAGGTTAACAAAGTTAAACAAAAAGGAAACACAGTGTAAACGAAAGAAAAAGACAAAGAAATACATTAAAAAAAAAGCTGACACTTTGTGTCCTATAGCTTCTAAACACTTGTCCCTCTGCCCCTAAGATTTCACAGGTTGTCTACTTGTGACATAATCTTTCAGAAAATACATAGGTTTCCGGAAAAGCGGTATCAAAGGAGAGAAGGTTTACTTGTTAGTTGTCTATTAGATATCTCATTGGGCCGATATGATGACCACATGCCATTCATGACATGTGTAGGAAAATAAGGCATAATTAAATTTGCTTAATGAGAACAGGGCCGTTAACAAATGCTCAATATGTGTGAAAACACTATTCAACCCTACGTCGAAAAGACTGACAACGTAAGACACCGCTACTCACTTGTCAGTTGTGTTGTTTCATTGGGAGTGTACCTGATGCAGGTAGGAGGACGAGGCCGTTTTTTCACGCCTAGTGAGCAAGTTTTAACAGCCTGGTCTAGAAACCCCTAACAAATGAGATGCTATGATTAAATTCAAAGGGCCGAAGAGCCAATAAATAAGTAAAACAATCTCAAAGCTGAAATAAGAGACTCCTATTACCCAGATTTAAATTGTGATGTTATTCCTTGTCACGTAAATAACTAATTTACCTTCTGGGTCAGATCATATTTAACCTCTCTTTACTTTTATATATATATAGTCCACCGCTGTGGTCTCGAGGTAGCGTGCTGCCTTGTCACGCAGCGGGCCCGGGTTCGATCCCGGTCGGGGCAGTTTTTCTGGATAAGGTTTTTATCGGGGTTTTTCCTCACCTGTAAGACAAATGTCGGGAAAACTTTAAGACCCAAACGGTCCCCGAAATCATATGGCCATCATCATCATCCTTACCATTATCATCATCATCCCTCACCGGTGTGGAAAGCAACGGGAAGCTACCACACCTACACAATTCCCTAGTAAAGCTGCAAGCATAGCATGAAAATGCTATGATTGCAGTGAAGGACCTGCCTTCGGGCAGAATTACTATGGATGGATATATATATATATATATATATATATATATATATATATATATATATATGGCTCTCGGATATAAAATCAGCTCAGTGCCATAGCCACATCCGATATAAAACCAACAATTTAACAATTGGATGGAGTTATGCATCAATCGGCTATGCTCCATCATCTAAGTTTCTAGAAAAATTCGTTTAAAGTTTAAATTGCGAACGGTTAGCTCAGTGCTTAAAGGCTTGATTCGTATGCAAGAGGTCGCAGGTTCGATTCCCGGTGAGGTTAATTTGAGTCCGTCGCCGTGGCGTAAGTCGGTAGAGTCGCTACCTTCTATTCCGGCGACCCGGGTTCGATTCACGGCGGGGTAGGGGATATTAAATCTCCTCCTTGGGTCTGGCTGTGTGTCCGGTTCTTGTGTTTATATGTGAGAATAAAAGAAAATTAATGGAAAGGTAAAACGAAAAGGTAAAAACAAGAAGGAAAAACTGTGTAAACGAAAAGAGGGGGGGGGGAGTCTATCTTCACTATTTATTGTAGCGCCAAACTAACAATACTACGTAGATATTATAAATTACGAGTATTTTCCTTGTTTGACAGTAATGCATCAACAATCCAAGAGTGGAAACATTTGACGCTTAGCTGCATGATGCAAAATTAATTTAACATTTATGACGATCTGGTTTCTTAGCCGTTTGTTCCAAAACACAGAATCTCGATAGGACCGATGGCGTTTACATTTTTCTTTAATAATAGGGCTATATTAAAGATTTAGCGCTAAAAGCGTAGGTACGCTTACATCCCAGATAATTAAAACAAGTTACTTGTTCAATGATGTTTGCTCCAATTACAATTTTTGTCATTTTATGCTGGGTTCCAATAAATACCATGGACTTTGTTTTCTCTGTTGATATATTTAAATTATAATATTTTATTAGTTTCCATAATTTATAAACTGATTTTTGTAGTTGGATTTCTGAGGAAGCTACAATGATCAGATCATCTGCGAATAAAATACAGTCCATTTTCATCTCTCTTTAAATCTTAGACTGTATATATATTATATATATATATATATATATTTCTAGAAGAATCTACAGTCCGGGAAGGTTGAGTGTTGGGCCTTCTCGTAAAATAAGTTGTGTGAAAAATGTTGAAATTGAAGGAATGTTGTGAATTTAAGAAATAGTAACTGGTTAAAGTGATATGAAATAAAATGTATTAATTTTAATTGCTGATTTCAAGAATTTATATGAAATATAAAATCAATCTTCTTCCACTATGTATATAAAGAAAAATAAATGTTTGTACGAGGATTCTTGGATAGTGTAACTGGCAGCGCATTGATGTATCGATTCAGAGGTCCGGGTTCAAATTCCCGTCCAAGCATCTATTTTTGTTTTCATGTTATATATATATATATATATATATATATTGTAGATTTTCGCGGATATCAATATGATTAAGTAAGTTTTTTTCAGTTTTCCGCGTCATGGGTTCAATGATAATAACATTCCTTGATAATGACATGTGGGATCATGCCGAAACGTCGGAATCAGTGGCCAGAGGCCGACCTTGAATCCATGACGCGGAAAACCCAAGAAAACGTACTACATCATATATATATATATATATATATATATATATATATATGTGTGTGTATGTGTGAGTGTGATCCTTTTCCATAAACTTGTTTTAGATTTCTTTGTAAACATAGTGAACGTTTTCCCGTACAATCAGCGAAAATATATTGTTGGTTTATAATATCCAAGTACCTCCTACTTATTTTACTCCACACATTCTTGCGATTTTCAGTCCCTTTTACCCATAACCAACCATCGTAATCTTTTAGAGTTTCCTCCTAACGTCGTCTGCCCAGAATAACGCATATACAGTATATTCCTAATTTGGTGGTCGTAGCAAATTGCTCTAAACATTGTTTGTTCACCCTGGAAATGTAAAACGTGAAGTAGGAAATGGGATTGTTTTGTTTCAGCGTGTTTCCGGCGCCTGCTGACAGGGAAGAGAGTTCTGGAACAACACGTGAGGAGGTCTCTGCCCTCCAGGTCTGCAGACCTCTGCGAAGAGGAGTGTGCTGCAGAGAATCACTTCACCTGCGAGGGATTCAACTACAGGTGTGTCACAGTTCAACCATCCTAAAACGAACTCGACAACTATTACTGGACAACGTTAACTTTCAATGCGGAAAAACTGCGAACTAAAAGAATGTGGTAAGGGTGAGTAGGGGTTGGAGGTAGTAGACCCTTGTCACAGGTTGCAATAACAGTGTTTATTTTTAGTTAGTCGTGTATAGTCAGTTGTTAGTGACAATGTCAAGTGCGAAAGTTAGATCGTATATTCACAGTATATATACATTTAAGTCTGACAGACAGTAGCTGGAAATCAGTGCTGATTTAATTTTTTTGTACGTCATATTGTCCAGAAACCCGTAAGTATACAAAATCCGACGATCTTTCATTAACTCCATCTCTTATTGCAAGTAGGTCTACCACTATGTTTTTCCACTGATTATACCACTTGCCCAGTCATTCGTTTGTACCAACGGTGGAAGGAGACACTTTCCCCATCTTCAACACTAGCGCCACTGCTTCCCCTCACCGGCTAAAAAGTTAGCGCGGTCGAGTAATACCCGTAAACCGATAAAATGTTCTGTAAAGCGACCAAGTTATCCCTAAACCAATGAAACTACCTCTAAAAGAAACAAACAGCCAGAAACCGATTAAACTACCTCTGAAAGGACCGAACTACCATCAAACCGATCAAACTACCTGTAAAACGACCTAACTACTAGTAATAGGATCAAACTACTTCCGAAACGACCAAACTATCCCTAAAACGATCAATTTGCCTATAAAACACTCAAGCTACCAGTAAAACAATCAAACTACGTTTAAAAGGCCATACTACTCCGAAACCGATCAATCTGTGTGTATGTTGCCATAGCAACCTATTCAAACTTGACAACAAAACTCTCAGAATGTAAATATTATTCCGGCGTGTTTTTTTTTAATTCTTACTTTATTCTAAAAACCTCAAGTAACAAATTTACAAAAAAAAATTAATACATTTTGATTATAAAAAATGAATTGGCATTTATTTTCCGTTGTTATTCACTTTGTATTTCACTTGTTTTCATATTAGTATAATGTTTATGTGTATGTATATATATATATATATATATATATATATATATATATATATATATGGCATGATAAGAAAAATAAATGCCTGGACGGGATTCGAACCCGGAACTCTGAGTCTGTACCTCAGCGTGTTATCCATTACACTACCAGGCAAATCCAATTCAAACACTTATATATATATATATATATATATATATATATATTATTTATTTATTTATTTATTTATTTATCATGCCCTATTAAGCTTGCATTGCTCAATGTCAAACATTTAATTATAACATCGATAAAGCGTCACTGTTATAAAGTAAAAATATTCTCTTTAATTTGCTTAATTGTTATAGTAGCTACTAGATGGCAGTGAAGACCGAGTTCTCGCTACTACATCTCGTAATAATGGAGTGTATATATATATCCGGGGGCACGCCGTAGCGTAGTGGTTAAGGCACTGAGCTACAAGCCGAAAGGTCGAGGGTTCAAGTCCCGGTGGGTCAGGATTTTTAAACTGACCCAAACCTTCTGGCGGCACTATGGCCCTGGGGTCGACTCATCCTCTAACGGAAATGAGTACCAGACGCTTGTTCTGGGGGTAAAGGCGGCCGTCACGCAGGGCTGACAACCCGGCTGACATCAAGTGCCGATTGTTCAGAAATAGTGGGAGCCTTAACCTCCTACTACCTCAAAGGCCTCCTGAGGCCTGTAGTGGGATTACTTTATATATATCTATATATATATATATATATATATATATATATATCCATCCAGAGTAATTCTGCCCGAAGGCAGGTCCTTCACTGCAATCATAGAATTTTCATGCTATGCTTGCAGCTTTACTAGGGAAATGTAGGTATGGTAGCTTCCCGTTGCTTTCCACACCGGTGAAGGATGATGATGATAATGATAAGGATGATGGCCATATGATTTCGGGGACCGTTTGGGCCTTAAGTTTTCTTGACATTTGTCTTACGGGTGAGGAAAACCCCCGATAAAAACCTCACCCAGAAAAACTGCCCCGGCCGGGGATCGAACCCGGGCCCGCTGCGTGACAAGGCGGCACGCTACCTCGAGACCACAGCGGTGGATATATATAAGAAAAATATATGTCTGTATTAGATTTGTCCGGTGGTATAATGGATAGCACGCTGGCGTACCAATCCAGAGGTCCGGGTTCAAATCCCGTCCAGATATTTATTTTTCTTATCATGCCATATATATCGTTTTTAGTTCATTTAAGTTTTCACAGTGTGTATGATTGAATTTCCTTCCTAAATTCCAGGTACGTTTGTCTTAACATTTCCCGGAGATTTTCTGGGTTGGAATTAGTTGTTGTAAGTTGATAGTACACAAATCCTATTGCTATCCATGATTTGACAAATATATTGTTTTCAGTTGATGGATCTATTCCGATAAAGTTTGGAGTCATTTATGTAGATATGAGTTAGGCCATAGATATTTTCCTCAATATATTTTTTGCTTCCTCCCAAACTAGTTTTGCTGATCCATAGTTGGTCAATCGGTATTTCAGGGAGATGTGTTTAAAACTCATCCACATGTCACAAACTGAACATAACAGTTAAATGTGCTGATCTTATAGAATATATCCGGGCTTTTGGCCATGGTCTTGAGGCTTGTTATTCCCTGACACCGGCCAATAGCCCGGAAATCTTCTATGGGATCGGGCCGTGAAAGCCTAAGTCAATATATTAGTTACATGTGCTGTTCATCAAATTCTCGAAGTTTGTAGCGTTCGCCGCTGCGCTGTGATCTCGAGTTAGCGTGCTGCCATGTCACACAGCGGGCCCGAATTCGATTCCTGGTCAAACCATAGGAAATTTTCCTTAAAGAGAATTATTCCTGTGGTTGTCCATGGTCTGGAATTTAGGTTAAGAACTCTCCTGGTACTTCATTATCATTTATCACCCGTCATATCATCGGGGTAACGTAATTCCACCTTCCAGGTACCCCAGCCTAAGAAATGGATTACAATTCCGCCAATGCCAGGGGAGAAAACCAGAAATATCATAAAAGACAACCTGAGGCATTAGACAAAAAAAAATGTTACAACTAGACAAGACTAACTAACTAACCCTAACTAACTCACTGGCACTATCGAACCCGTAGGTTCATGGCAGCGCGGACATAAGCTCTCCATATATCCCTATCCTGAGCCAATGTTTTCCAGTCATCCCCTGTATATTCTACTTCCCTCAAATCGTAGTTAATGTTATTCTCCCACCTCATTCTTGGTCTACCAACTGGGCGTTTTCCTTCTGGCTTTCCTACAAGAACCTTCCATGCACGTCTTTCATTTCCCATTCGTGCCACATGTCCTGCCCATCGCAGTCTACGGGACTTAACTGTTCTCATTATATCTGGCTTCCTATAAAGACCATGTAATTCACTGTTATGCAGTCTTCTCCATTTGCCTGTCTGTTCATCTCTCTTTAGTCCAAAAATTTTCCTAAGAACTTTATTCTCAAATACTCGTAATCTCCTTTCCTCCCTTAAAATAAGAGTCCATGTTTCGCACCCATATAATATAACTGGTAGAATAATAGTTTTATATATTTTCAGTTTAACATTTTTTGAAAGGAGTTGGGAAGACAAGAGTCTCTGTAATGCATAATAACATGCATTTCCAGAATTGAGCCTATGTTTAATTTCCTTGTGCATCTCATTCCTGTTTGTGATTATTGTTCCTAGGTATTTGAATTCAGCCACTTCCTCAGACACAAGTTCAAAATAATCCCCTCGATTGATCCATGATCTGGGCCACTAGAAATGTTGTAAGTTGAAATGTTGTAAGAAGAAACAAAACTTTCCCTGACTGTGTCGCATCGAGCTGACATCTTCTAACACCGGAAACACATTTTCTAACTAAATATTCTGAACGCATCTCCTGGTTATGAAACTTTCTGTGTGTTGCGTCATCTCGTCCATTGTTGCGACTCACTCAACCAATTTTTTTATCAAAATAATAACATGACGTCAGAGCGAGACAAGTACTAAGAGTCAAGGCTTCCTCTACTTACATCTTTCCAAGAAACTGGGTTAAATATCTCTGCCAGAGTTTTTACCCCATTGTTTGTTTAAGAAGATAATAGATTGGTATTACAACACCAAAGATAATATTAACGTAACAAATGCATTCAGGTCTCCAAAAAAGGCAACAGTGATGTATTCTTCTTCTTCTTCTTCTGCTTCATGAAATTAGGCCTTTTGACCTGTTTTCACATCAAGTGGGATTTAATGAATCCTCCCATCTAGTAAATGGGCATCCAACATTTCTATGTCCTATTGGTTTGTACTTTAGTAGTAGTAGTAGGACTTTATTAGACAAAAAGTAAGATATTTACAATATTATTTATAAATATGGGTCGCACGGGCAGTAAGCCGTACGTGCTGTTGACAGTCCGTTACAATAAAGTAATAATTGGTACTAGTGTAAAGAAAAATAAACAAAAACAGCAATAACATTACAATTACATAAAGAAAACACAATAAAAATATTACAATTAAATAATAACACAATAGCATTATACACTAAAAACATTAACATTACAATTACATAAAGAAAACACAATAATATTACAATTAAGTAATAACACAATAGCAATAACATTACAATTACATAAAGAAAACACAATAATAATATTACAATTAAATAATAACACAATAGCATTATACACTAAAACATTAACATTACAATTACATAAAGAAAACACAATAATATTACAATTAAGTAATAACACAATAGCATTATACACTAAAAAACATTAACATTACAATTACATAAAGAAAACACATTAATATTACAATTAATTAATAACACAATAGCATTATACACTAAAAAAACATTAACATTACAATTAAATAAAGAAAACACATTAATAGTACAATTAAATAATAACACAACAGCATTATACACTAATTAATTTATATATAATTGTTAATAATTAATAACAGCTGAGGGATTCTATCTGTAGGCATTCTCTTGACATGTTCATACCAGTTGTTTCTCATGTTGTCAATTCTATTTGTTAAATTGAAAATATTTAAGTCATTCCTAATATCCTCACTTCTTTTCTTGTCCAAAATTGTCACACCTGCTACTGAACGTAGGAACTTCATTTCTGCAGTTTCTATTTTCCTTCTGTCTGATGTATTAAATTTATGATTATTACTAGGGCAAGGAATTTAATGCTTCCTCTTATTATTCATAATGTATAGTATTTTCATTCCTGCTTACCTCGCAACTCACTTCTCGGAGGAAGACGTATTGGACGTGCCTCCACTGTCTATCCATCTCTTGGCTGTCTTGTTATTGGTCTATCTTCATTAGCTCTTTTTGCAAATCGGTTGTCTTCCATTCTTTCTATATGACCTTTCCAATATTTTCATCTATCTACAATTTTTTTTTTAGATTTAGATCAGATTAGATTTATTTAGCCTGGTGGAGTTAAGGCCAAGTGGCCTTCTCTTCCACTCACCAGGACAAACATATATTACATCAGAATATAACAATCTCAGTTAACTCTAATGTCCCGCGCCGTAGCCGAGCGGTTAAGGTAGGAAGCCTTGGCTCAGAGCTACGGGACTTGCGCTGGTTCGAGTCTCCATGGGGGAAGAAATTTTCTCATGGTATTTCGGCCAGTATGCCCACCCAGCATCGTGAGGCAATTGGGTAGCTACAATAAGTAGCGGCTCCAGGTTGAGGAACCAGCTATAACGGCTGGGGGACTCGACATGCTAACCACATGTCACCCCTACACTGGCTGTTGATCATCTACCTCTGTGATTGACACATGTGGATGTGAAGGGCCAGCAGCCGGCTGGTAAAAGGGCAACCGCTGAAAAGTGGAAAAACCCTCAATCGGAAAGTTAACTCTAATATTAAATACTAAATAAAATTTTGATCAAAAAGATAATATCTATTATATTACGATCAAATAATGCAACCAGTTAATGTTAGTTAAATTTAAGACTAAAACTAATAATAAAATGTATACAAGCAAGACATATTAAATTGTCCCTGTCTAATGCATGTAAAAAACAAAGAAAAATAATGAGATATAGAAAACTAATTTTTCGATTATACAATATTTAAAACAAAACAAATGAAAATATTTGTTATTCTTAATATTATTTTCATAAATAATTTAATTTGTTAATTGTTAAAAGAATACTATCAGTGAGGTGTATAAGTTAGTTTGTTATTAAATAATTCTTTAGTTTGATCCCTATTAGGTTCGTCTTCCGGGCATATAGGCCGTGGTCCAGTCGTTCTTCTACTCGACGTTTCGTCTACTGCTGCGGTAGACATCATCAGGAGATACTGCGTGCTCTCTGTGAACTCCTCAACAGTCGGCTGCAGTCGAGTAGAAGAACGACTGGACCACGGCCTATATGCCCGGAAACCGAACCTAATAGGGATCAAGACGCCGGCCGTGAAAGCCTACAGTTATACAATTCTTTAGTTTGTTTTTGAAGGATGTTATAGTTTGACAGTCTCTGACATAGAGCGGATGATAATGAATAATATACAGTGTGATGAGGCGGGATATAAAGGACAATGTGCTGATGGGATCGAGTGTCAAGATTATGTGTGTCGGATAGTCTGATGAAGCGGCGTGATAAATAATTAGGCGATGATGTGTGAAGTATTTTATAGAGAAGGGATAGGGAGTGGTTATGTGTTGAATATTGAAGACATCTTAGAAGAATTACACATGGAACCTTTAGAAAACAAAATTTCTGATTATAAGTCAAGATGGATGCAACATGTTCAACGAATGGAAGATCACAGGATACCCAAATAAACGTTAAGATATCAACCTGCAGGAAGAAGAAGACCAAGACGTCCACTCAAAATACTTCTGGATGGTATTTCTCTTGGGGCCGAAACAGGTCAACAAATGACCTAAATTCGTGGATGTACTATGATTATGATGATGATGATATGATATGACATTTGTCCCTAAACGGGTGGATGCGGTTCGTTAGTCCTTTAAGACAACCATCTAGGAGAGACAACTCCGAAATAAAAAGGGGCAGGCTGGCTCTGGAGCTGGGTAAGGCAATGGGCCTAGGGAGGAAACTCAAAATAATAAACCCGTCATGCAAACGGGCTAGCAATCCGCTTTAAGGTGTATCTTATACATTACTCGCAGTCCCAAGGTCCAAGCCTCGGAATTTAATGAACTAATGGTTAAGGTTGCAACACAGATAGTATATAGCCTATTATTCAATTAATCAAAATACGCTAACCACTTACTTCAATATGATCATTATTTTAATTCAAATTTTTAAGTTTTATATGTTTGTAATAAAGAAAAAAAGCTATATATATTTTTAGAAAGTTTAGAAATAAATAAGTTGATATTTAGCAATGAAGACCTAATAAAGTAAAAGTAAAGTGATCCCACAACAGACCCGGAGGCCCTTGGGGTAGTAGGAGGTTAAAGGCTCCCACTTTTTCTAGACAATCGGCACTTTATGTCAGCCGGGTTGTCAGCCCTGCGTGACGGCCGTCTTTACCCCCCAGAACAAGCGTCTGGTACTCATTTCCATTAGAGGCTGAGTCGACCCCAGGGCCATAGTGCCGCCAGAGGGTTTGGGTCAGTTTAAAAATCCTGACCCCAACGGGACTTGAACCCTCGACCCTCCGGCTTGTAGCTCAGTGCCTTAACCACTACGCTACGGCGTGCCCCCAATATGACATGAAAATAAAAATAAACGCCTGAGCCTGGATTTGAGCCCAGGATCTCTAACTTGGTACGTTAGTGCGCTACCAGTTACGCTATGCAGGCATCCTAGCACAAGCATTTATTTTTCCTTATTTTTTAGGACTATTCCACAGTACTGCGTTTCTCCTTCAACCCAAAGTGATTTGTTGCCTGAGGTTCCTGTCTAAAGCATCTTCTTGCCTCAAATGTATAGCTTCCATACTTCTCCTCACTCCATCTATCCAACATTTTCTAGGTCTGCCTCTTCCACTTCATTCATCAGTTTTCCAATCAAGGATCTTCTTTGATATTCTATCTTCTTCATTTCTTTGAGGTCTCCATACCATTTCAAACGTTTTTCTTCTATTTTTTCCAATAGTTTTTTTTTTCGACTTGCATAATTTCCCTTATTCTGCTATTTCTGACTTTATCCCTTCTTGAAAGTCTTGTCGATCGCCTCCAAAAATCCATTTCTATAGCTAAAAGCTTGTTTTTTTTTCTACTTACTGTCCAGATTTCGGACCCATATAGTAAAATGATTTGCAACAGAAATAAATAAATAAATAAATAAATAAATAAATATATATATATATATATAAATAGTCCACCGCTGTGGTCTCGGGGTAGCGTGCTGCCTTGTCACGCAGCGGGCCCGGGTTCGATCCCCGGTCGGGACAATTTTTCTGGTTGAGGTTTTTATCGGGGTTTTTCCTCACCTGTAGGACAAATGTCAGGAAAACTTTAAGGCCCAAACGGTCCCCGAATTCATATGGCCATCGCAATCATCATCATTCATATTTATGTTAGGTTAATGGCCTCCACCGCTTCCATACGAACCCCCTCCAGTCCCATAAGGTCCTCCACTTATCATCATCACACATCATATCGGGGCAACGTAACTCCGCCTTCCAGGCGCCCCAACCTCAGAAGTGGGTTACAAATACGCCATGTCAGTAGAGAAACCAGGATTGTCGAAAGACAAACCTGGGGCATTTGAAAAAAAAAAAAAAATATATATATATATATATATATATATATATATATATGATTGTGTGCGCGCGTAGTTTTTCCTTTATATATATATATATATATATATATATATGTGTGTGTGTGTGTGTGTGTGTCTGTGTGTGTGTGTCTGTGTGTGTGTGTGTGTGATTTTGTATGCGGGTAGAAAGAGAAAAGTGTTGCAAGTCAGTATAAGAATGGTGAGATGTGGTTTTGAAGTTTTCTATGCGTCTGAATGACAAAGGTGTGTTTCAGGATTGACGTAGGTGGGTTCGGCAGAGGGAGCTGCGAACTGACTGACGTACCGTCTACTCGGCTCGACTTGGGCCGGGATTTCTACCCGGACCGGGACTATGACTTCTACGAGCGGGACCGCAACAACGGTCCGGACTGCAACGTCCCGCACGGGGGTGGCACTGGTGATTACTACGGCTCTGGCGGGGACAGGGACCGCTACGACTGGACACAGAGCAGGCCTCAGTGGGGCTCGGGTCCGCCTCAACAAGGGGGGTCTACATCTGGTCCATGGGGAGGTTCTTATGGTAGTGGAGGGGGTTCTTATGGGAGTGGTGGAGGGTCTTACGGGAGTGGTGGAGGGTCTTACGGGACTGGAGGAGGGTCTTACGGGACAGGAGGAGGGTCTTATGGAAGTGGAGGACCTTATGGGACTGGAGGGGGTTCGTATGGAAGCGGTGGAGGCCATTATGGGAGTGGATGGTCTTACGGGACCGGAGGGGGATCCCATGGGAGTGCAGGGGGCCCTTATGGCAGCGGAGGGGGATCACATGGGAGTGCAGTAGGCCCTTATGGCAGCGGAGGTTCTTATGGGAGTTCAGGGGGCCCTTATGGTAGCGGAGGAGGTACTTATGGGAGTGGAGGTGGATCATATGGGAGTGGCTGGTCGTATGGGACTGGAGGTAGTTCCCATGGGACTGGAGTAGGCCCTTATGGGGGTGGAGGAGGGCCTTATGGGGGTGGGGGAGGATCTTATGGGGGCGGAGGAGGACCTTATGGGGGAGGAGGGGGTAGCTATGGAGGTGGATGGGGATCGTATGGGGACAGGGGGAGTAACTACGGTGGAAGTGGGGCTGGAGACAGATATGGAGGTTGGCAGAATTATGGAGACGAACCTCCGCCACCTGGGAGTGGAGGATGGTATGGAAACAGACCAGGAGGTTCAGATGTTGGCTTCCATGGACATAAAGAGGGTGAGTCGGTCATTACTAATTCCACAGTAACTGAATTATACTTCTTATTCTTCTTCTTCTTCGTGTTGATGGTAGATCTTTAGATCCGTTCCACTCATACAGGATCCAAATAATCTATCCATCTTCTCCTCAGACTCCAATATCGCAGCGTCCTGTAGGTGTGTATTCATATGCCTGTCTAACTTCTCTTTGTTATTACATCCGTTGTAAATGTGCTTTATTTTACGGACTATAAGACGCACTTTTTTCTTCGAAAAATTGCCTTCAAAATTCAGGTGCGTCTTATACTCGAAATTAATATAAAAATGTCCAGTGTTTGATTTAAAATTCCCTCAGTCTTAAATATACCATATATTCGATGCCGCGGGAAACCTATCTGTATCTGGCAACATTGGATTCAACTGGCAGCAGCAATGCACCGATGTGACGAACATGAGCTGCGGGGATTCACAAGCATGCTAACACTGTTTTTCTCCCACCATCACAAACCCAGAACACTGTCTAGCCTATGATGCGTCATTGCAGTCTATGATGCCAGTGAACTTGAACAAATGGATGATGGATGAAAACCAACATGAATTCACGCAGAAGCGAGCTTTAAAACGACATACAATCAAACAAGTGTGTCTGTAGATAAAACAGTCGTGACGTAGAGTGAGAGAAGACATTATTGTTAAATATTTCAAGAAGTGCGGCGTATGTAACGGTCTCGATGGCAGTGAAGACTATCTTATATATGAAGAGAACAGCGATGACGACGACGAAGAAGAAGAATGTTCAGATGACGATTTTCAGGGAATTTAACCTTTTCACTGCTGAGATATTTCCAGCCTTTAAAACCCTCCTTGCTCAATGCAGGGAGAAATATGGAAAAAGTTTATTTAGGTTCCTAGGAGATGGCAGTATATGCCTGCTTAGTTTGAAAGCAATGCAATACGTATTATATAACTAGCAGGCGTTTGGAGTTGAGAATGGATATACACACCCATAGCACAGCAAGCATTTTCTTTGCCAACGGATATACCCGTTCGTAGCAGTGAAAAGGTTAAATATCAGAATGGTTTGATAAACTCAGTTTTTTTTGTCTGGCTTTGCAGTCTAATAATAAAAATGGCAAAAATTTTATTTAAGAAAAAAAACTGTCACTGTTCATTATTATTCCCAATTTTGCAATTTAAAGAAGAAAATGGTGTGGACTTTGATTGTTCTTTCATACAAAAATGTGCTGACAGTGCTTCTATTGTTGTTCATTATTAACTACTCTTCACAGGACGACACAATATAATAACTTGTTATATAAACAATTTACTATTCTACTATTCAATTTTGTACTAGAGGATGCCATTAAATCTTTAGAGAATGAGGAAGGCTTACAACTCAATGGTATTAATAAGCTGTTAGTTTATGCTGATGATGTAGTATTATTGGCCGATAGCGAGGAGACACTAAAGGCCAACACGCACACACTATTGAGTAACACTAAGAAATTAGGACTGGAAGTAAATATCAATAAAACTAAATATATGGTCACATATAGAAATTCATTATATAATGGAAATGGACAGCTAATGACAAATGAGGGAACTTTTGAGGAAGTGGCTGAATTCAAATACCTAGGAACAATAATTACAAATAGGAATGAGATGCACAAAGAAATTAAACATAGGCTCAATTCTGGAAATGCGTGCTATTATGCATTGCAGAGACTCTTGATATCCCAACTCCTTTCAAAAAACGTTAAACTGAAAATATATAAAACTATTATTCTACCAGTTATATTATATGGTGCGAAACATGGACTCTTACTTTAAGGGAGGAAAGAAGATTACGAGTATTTGAGAATAAAGTTCTTAGGAACATTTTTGGACCAAAGAGAGATGAACAGACAGGTGAATGGAGAAGACTACATAACAATGAACTACATGGTCTTTATAGGAAGCCAGATATAATAAGAACAGTTAAGTCTCGTAGACTGCGATGGGCAGGACATGTTGCACGTATGGGGAAATGAAAGACGTGCATGGAAGCTTCTTGTAGGAAAGCCAGAGGGAAAACGCTCAGTTGGTAGACCAAGAATGAGGTGAGAGAATAACATTAACTATGATTTGAGGGAAGTAGATTATACAGGGAATGATTGGAAAGTATTAGCTCAGGATAGGAATGTATGGAGAGCGTATGTCCGCGCGACCATGAACCTACGGGTTCGATAGTGCCAGTAAGTAAGTTATATAAACAGCGTTTCATATAATTTCATGTTCATAATACTTTTATTGTAAGAGCGTTTTTAACTTTTGTTTCCCAATTTACTCAGAATGAGAAAAATGTGACTTGACTGTTTTTCCTTTGTATAGTGGAGGAGGACTAAGTTGGCATGATTTCTGCTATCCTTGTCTAGAGAACTATTCCTCCACCCTTCGCAAAACACAATGGGCTACCCTTGTAAAATTACTTAGGAATGCTAGAAAAATTCCACCCCCCCCCCCACTTCCGTCCAGTCACTTTTGTGTCAGGTAATTTTTGTCAGTGGCGACTGGTTCAGAGTGCTCTGTTAAAACTGACTGCAGAAAACTGGAGAAGAGCGTGTGAACACGCTGAAAATATTGAAGAGTCATATTGACAGGCAGACGGTTTAATGGACGAAATTAGTGATCGGTTTGAAATAAATTTAGACGATACCGACGACGATGAAAATGAAAATGAAGATATAGAAACTTGCCAGGAAGAATCCTTAGAAGAAGAGAATGCCACCACTGATCTATGTTCACTGCAGGGAGTGTCTGCCCTACCGCTGTCACCGTGAAGAGATATGTGTATGAGTGAGAAAGAAGATAGTGAGTACTCTCTTTCTCTTTCTAAAATATTCTAGACAAGTTAACCCTCATGAACTATAGTCTTCATATACATTCAGAAGAATAAATATTTTTTATTCAGTGCCCCAGGTTGTCATTTTGACATTTCTGGTATTCTCGCCAGGCATTGGCGTAATTGTAATCCATTTTTGGGGTCGGGGTACCTGGAAGACGGGGTTACGCCGACCCGATGATATGATGGGTAGTGATGATAGTGACGCGCCAGGAGAGTCCTTAATCCTAAACTCAATCTAATGCGAATATGAATGATGATATTGTGATAGCGATATGATGCTCGGGGACCATTTAGGCCTTAAAGTTTTCTGATATTTATCTTACAGATGAGAAAAACCCCCCAAAAAAACTCACTCAGGAAACTTGTTCCGACCGGGAATCGAGCCCTGGCCCGCTGCGTGACAAGGCAGCACGCTGCCTCGAGACCACAGAGCGGTGAACAGAATGGATTTTGAAATTCGCGACGAGCAAATTTTAATCTCCAAGTTTATAAAATCAACAGCAGATGGCAGTTCAGAATATGATGATAACGGCAAACTCTCAACAATTGGAGTTTGACTGAAGATGGAAGTGACATTTGATACCGGTATCGTAAAAACACAAAACTTTATGAGGTGAGATATAAAAACATTTTCTCCAACTCATTTATAAATAGATAAGTGTTGTTTGGATTGCAGAGTGTTTCCTGAGAAGTCGGACTGGCTTCAGGCTGGACAGGAGGATAGTTAAAGTGGCCGTGACTGTACCAACTCTACATGACTGTGAAGCAGAATGCGCTAAGGAGGGTCACTTCGTCTGCAACACATTCAGTTACAGGTAACACTTATTAGCCTGAAGTCCATAATAAACAATATTTTTAAGAAACTAAAACAACACGCTTTATTAGAAAACCGAACTAAAAAATGAAAAATAATTTTAATTTCCAAACGTTTGGGATAAAATTAAAGTGGTCAATAAAAAAATGATCTCCAACACATCTAGAATAAAACTAGAGTTATCTACAAAAAAATAATTTTACTATCAAAAGCGTGGGGTGCTCTATATAAATTAATATATTTGATAATAAACATATATTGGTAAAGGTAAAGTCTCTAAGAAGAAAACGTAAAAGCCATAAAAAGCACCCACGTAAATCAAACAGAATATTTTTACGTAATAGCAGTGACACTTTATCGATGCCATTTAAATTTTTGACATTGAGCAATGCAAGCTTAATATGACATGATAAGAAAAATAAATGCTCGGACGGGACTTGAACCCAGATCTCTGGATTGATATCCCAGTGCGCTACCGATTACGCAACCGAGCAAGTCTAGTACAAACATTCATTTTTCTTTTATATACCGTCTTATTATTACGAGATGTAGCGGGAACTTGATCTCCACTGCCATCTAGTAGCTTCTATCACAAGTAAGCAAATTAAAGATAATATTTTACTTTATAGCAGTGACTCTTTGTCGATGTTGTAATTAAATTTTTGATATTGAGCAATGCAAGCTTAATATGACATAAGATATATATATATATATATATATATATATATGTTATATTGCAGATTTTCGCGGATATAAGTATGATTAAGAACGTTTTCTTGGGTTTTCCTCGTCTTTGATTCAAGTTCGGCCCCTGGCCACTGACTCCGACGTTTCGGCATGATCCCACATGCCATTATCAAGGAATGATAAGTTCGAGTCACAGGTTTAGGTCTTATATAATTAAACAAATAGAGTTTTCGCTGTGGTCCGTTTCCGAAGACGTACACCCATCCAAGGTTTAGTTATGTAGTTAAACACCTTCAGTTTTCAGTGTGGTCCGTTTCCGAAGCCGTACACCCATCCAAGGTTTATTTCTTATGTAGTTAAACTAAGATGTAAACCTTGGATGGGTGTACGGCTTCGGAAACGGACCACAGCGAAAACTCTATTTGTTTAATTATATAAGACCTAAACCTGTGACTCGAACTTAACATTCCTTGATAATGGCATGTGGGATCATGCCGAAACGTTGGAGTCAGTGGCCAGGGGCCGAACTTGAATCCAAGACGCGGAAAACACAAGAAAACGTTCTTATTCATATATATATATATATATATATATATATATATATATTAAATTATATCTCATATTGATATTTCCTATAATAGTTTAATTTAGATATATGTTCATAAAACAAGTATCAGAACCTTGGTGGTGATTGGTGAAACATGTTTGCACAGGTACAGCTTGGAGCCGAGTTTCCCACACGAGAACTGTCACCTGAGTGAGACATACTACAGAGACCTGAACCCTTACACCGAGATAGTACCAGACAGAGACTATGACATGTACACCAGGAATGACTACGCTCGCTCCTGTCAAGACATGCACCCGCAGCACCCTCCTTATTATGAAGACAGTGGTAAGTAATCACTAGAGACCGGACGTTAGGGAAAATGCCTATAGTTATTTATTATGGATATTTATTTATTTATTTAAATACAGTGGCTTTTGAAATTTTTCATTAGCCAATAATGACTGAGGACAACAAACAATAACAATAACAAACAATAACAAGAAAGATTATAAAATGTTCATCATCTTTTCCCTGGCTTCCCAGTATCTATCCACGAAACTGTTGGTTGTTAGGGTTGGGCAAGTTCGAATGTGATCAGCATCCATATCTTCCATAGTGTTGCAGAGGATACATTGTTGAGTTGGTAGAAGACCGAGGCGATGAAGGTGTTTACCTAGGCAGTCGTGTCCTGTTGCAGTACGGAATGATACAATAGCTATTCTTCTGGGCTAATCTGGCAGTGCAGTTTGGACGGATGCTTTCCAAGGTTTGTCAGTCATTTGGAGCTCTAGGGAGGTTCCGAAGGCTTCTCTCACTCTGAAGCGGATGTTCATAGCTGCTCTAGAGTAAGATATAATGTTCGGTGATGTCTGAAGGATGTGGGTTCCTTTCTTGGCCAGCAAATCTGCCATTTCGTTCCCTGTAATGCCACAATGGGATGGTATCCACTGCACAGAAACATTTTTACCTGCTATAGATATTGTAAAAGTGACTTCATATAAGTTCATACCTACGACGTTACAGTTGTTTTCCATTAAGTTTATTTTTCATATAAATACCTATTTCAGCTTATAATGCCTATAAATGCCTAATTTCCATTTTTTCTCGAAATTAACTTAGTATTTCAATGAAATCAATTGAAATGAACAAACTTCATAACACATATCATTTCATAGAAATTTTCAAGTGTTATTTTTATAAATTCTCTTAGAATATTTCAGAATAAGGGTGGCAATATGCCAATAACCTAGCAGGTAGATAGTTTTCCCCTCAATGCACTCCCGTTAGGCAAATATTGTACTTTTCCACCTCATGCGTTCCCATTAAGTGAAATAGCCCTAAGCTATGTACCATTGTATTATGCTCCAGCTCTACGGCTTGGAGAAAGTTCTATAGTACTGCTTTGCTTCTTTTCAATACAAACATTGCTAAGTGACAAAGCGGGTAGATGGCTCAAGCTTTCTTTCTCTATCTCACATCTGGTGCTGAAACCTTTAAGTGACTGGCAATATTATTTTTGATGTTGGTAACACTGAATTCAGTCTGTGGTCCTCATTCACAGACAGATGCTTCAAAGAAAAAGTGGTACGACAAGGGCTTTTTTTTTTCTTTTACCTTTAAAATAGATTTTTTTACAATGCCTAAAGAGTGGAAAACAGTAAAAGACAAACTGACCAATTTCGTGAAAGAATTTGGTGCGGAAATATTCTCAAGTGACTGTTCAATATTGTTCTGAAAAGTGCCATATTTCGCAGTACTTACACACTGCAAAACATGTCTGCTCTTTGTAAGAAGGCAAAACAAATTCCAAAAGCATCTCTAATATCTTCACATACTATTGATAGCATATGTTCATATTCTTAACATTCTTCTTCTTCTTCTTCTTCTTCCTTGCAAGTATTAGGCCAAGGCCTGTTACGATCCTATAGAAAATTTTCCCTCCAGCGTTTCATAGGACGGCCCAGTGATCTTCGTCCTCTTGGTATATTATTATAAACAGCTTTGGGGATCCGATTTGAACTCATTCTTTTAAGATGGTGTTTCCAATTTAGTTGGCACTGTTTAATATATTCCAAAATGTTTTAAACTCTTTGTGAAGAGTACTTAAGATTGAATTTCATATAATAAAATTTCGTGGAGGGAAAATTTTCTATAGGATCGTAACAGGCCTTGGCCTAATACTTGCAAGGAAGAAGAAGAAGAAGAAGAAGAAGAATGTTAAGATTATGAACATATGCTATTCATTCTTTTTTAAGATATCGGTGTTCCTTTTCCGATCCCATCTGGTGTAACCCGCTGTTCTGCGCATGAATCTCATTTCACAAGCCGTTATTCTGCTTTCATGTTGTCTTTATAGTGTCCATGCTTCACTACCATAGGTCAACACTGGTCTAGCCAAAGTGTTATATAAACGTAATCTGGCGTTTTTTTTGTACAAGGGATGGTTTCATAACTTGATTAATAATTCCCAAACTTTTATTATAACTAGTAATTTTTTCAGGGATTTCCTTTTCATCCCAGAGAGAGAGATAATATCCAAGACATTTAAATTGACTATTTAACCCATGCCCCAAATGGGAGTCAATGACCAATCACGTTTCAATGATTTCTGTTTTACAACCAATCAGAGTCGTGTTTCACGAACTATTTATCAGTGTTATAATTACCATATTAAAGAAGGCTCCTCCTTTTTAATATTCTGAACAGGTCTGACCATTATTTTTCAGTGACTGAGCCAATAAGAAATACGGCTACCAGATTGTATATATAGTGCATGAATGTCAAGACATGCCGCGCATGCGGGAGTTAATATAAAAACATTTGTGGCAATTGATTATACCATCAAAAAAAGAAACCACTGTTTGCACTTTCTTAAATGTATTTTTTCCCAGGTAACAATCCAGAAAAATATAATTGTCATATTTGCATCATACGACATCAGAAATGAATTAATATACAGTTTGATGTGTTTCATTTTTTCTCCACTAGAGAGCATTCTTACAATATTGCGTTACTTTGGCAATAAATAGTATGATCTGGTTGCAGTGATAAACAAAAGAAGCAGATGAAGCGTATCTATCGTTTCTCATTTGTTTTCAAACATCGCCGTTTACATTAAATATATAAATATTTTAAAATAACTATAGTTAAATAATGGTTTGTGAGTAAACAGCTTAATTTTATTCGTTAAATAGTCCTAACAAATGCCACTCTTGATTTCCAAATTCTCTAGATAAATTCACTCCTGGCTTCGTGAGTCGTGAATTTATCGATAATTTGGAAATCACTCGTGGCATTACTTATGATTAGATCTCTCTAAAATTTTATTAGCTAGTATTCAATAATTAATTATTGTAAGTTTGTATTTACAGAATGTTTCATCAGAGTGAGGAGTGGACAGCGGCTGGAACACGCTGTCATAAAAGACACCCTCAATGTACATTCAGTTGGAGAATGTGAACTGGAGTGTCTGCGCTCCAAGTACTTCACTTGTCGAGTCTTCAGCTTCAGGTATACATCACATTTGTCAGTGTAGTAGTAGGGGGCCATCACGCACACTCCATTGAGTAACACTAAGAAATTGGGACTGGAAGTAAACACCAATAAAACTAAATATATGTTCACACATAGAAATGCATTATGTAATGGAAATGGGTAACTAATAATAATAATAATAATAATAATAATAATAATAATAATAATAATCTTTTATTTATTCTGGCAGAGTTAAGGCCATAAGGCCTTCTCTTCCACTCAACCAGCACAAATACAAATAAATATTTGACAAATATAGATATACACTATACTAATTATAAACAGTTAAAGATACATTAAATGTAGTAATGTAAATTTCATGTACAAACAACATTTTATACGATAATAACAATAATAATACTTACGATAATAATAATAATAATAATAATATAATAATAATAATAATAATAATATAATGATAATAATAATAATAGTATGAATATAATGACAAATGAGGGAAATTTTGAAGAAGTGGCTGAATTCAAATATCTCTCTCTCCTGGCGCGACAGACCTAGAAGGCCCTTTGCCTACCAACCGGCTTCTGGCCTCATATCCACATGTGTCAATCGCAGAGGTAGATGATCAGCCAGTGTAGGTGACATGTGGTCAGCATGTCGAGTCCTCCAGCCGTTATAGCTGGTTTCCTCAACCTGGAGCCGCTACTTATCGTAGCTACCCAAATGCCTCACGATACTGAGTGGGCACTGGTCCCATACTGGCCGAAATACCATGAGAAAATTTCTTCCTCCATGGAGACCTGAACCAGCGCAAGTCCCATAGCTCTGTGCCAAGGCTTCCTGCCTTAACCACTCGGCTACGGCGCGGGACGAATTCAAATATCTAGGAACAATAATTACAAATAGGAATGAGATGCACAAAGAAATTAAACATAGGCTCAATTCTGCTCAATGCATGCTATTATACATTACAGGAACTCTTGACACCCCAACTCCTTAAAAAAATGTCTTTCGACATTCCTGGTGTTCTCTCCTGGCATGGCGTACTTGAAACCCACTTCTGAGATTGTGGCGCCTGGAAGGCGGGGTTACGTTGCCCCGATGATATGATGGGTGATGATTATGATAGTGGTGTGCCAGGAGAGTCCCTAATCCTAAGCAAGATGAATATGAATGATGATGATTGCGATGGCCATATGATTTCGGGGACCGTTTGGGCCTTAAAGTTTTCCTGACATTTGTCTTACAGGTGAAGAAAAACCCCGATAATAACCTCACCCAGAAAACTGTCCCGACCGGGGATCAAACCCGGGCCCGCTGCGTGACAAGGCAGCACGCTACCTCGAGACCACAGCAACGTTAGAATGAAAATATTGTTACGTGTCGTGCATAGCGACGTTTGAATTGCGCGGGTGAGTCGCCCCTGGCGGGTTAGGTGACCCGCACAGCGAGCGAATTGTCTGGAGTGTGTTGCCAGATGGTTCTACCGGTGTCTCTCCCCCCTTTGGAGAAGGATCCACTTCTAGAGAATTCTGGGCATCGAAATGTCTCGAAGCTGTTTCTGGAGATTTCCTCGCTAATTATAAAAAGGATCGGAGGCGAGACCCCAGTCAGTCTGCGACAGCGAGTCTTGTGGAGAACAGTGTGACGATAAGTTGTGGCTAATTTATTTATCAGTGAGTGCAAAAGTGTTCTAACTGGGATAACAATTAAAAGAAGATTCTTAGTGATTTGTAATAAATTGTGTGTTTTTCTGTTTTATTTGAATTTATGTTGGGGGTGTGGTGGCATAGAATTCCAAAACATTTTATCCAACACAATTTATAAACAACAATATATTCTGAATCATGGTTTACAAATTGCAGGTATGGGCCACCAGTGATAGGAGAACCTCTGGACAACTGCCACTTGTCCGACTGGCCATTCTTCGAATTAGACCCAAGATACCAGCTGATAGACGACTTAGCATATGAATTATATGAAAGAGGCAGTTATGGACATGGGTGTGAGGTTAATCATTATATTCCTTATCCTGACGAATATGAGCACAACAGAGGAGGTCACCCGCCTGTTAGGCCATCGCCAGAACCTCCTTCATACCCGAAACCACCGGAAGATAGTAAGTTGCAGAAACGGCCAGTCCTTAAGGCCACAGGGGCATGTTCCCCTATCTCATATTTATAATTTATTTAACTCCTAATACTTTATAATTGTTGGTTTATTGCTAGGATAGAGTATATGTAAGAATTAAATTAATGTTTTTATTACCTTACCTCATATTCTTTTTCATCTAGACCAGGCATGGGGAACTGCCGAATGAGGGGTAGTATGACATCTTCCTCATTCCACCTTTCATTGAACTCAAGACTGTTGTTATTATCATCTCGATATACCATGCAGTATCAGTGGCGGCGCAACCTTACTAGCTGAAACATATGCACTAACCCTTCCATTCGTACATACTTTACGTATATCTGTGCAAACGTTTGAAGGGCGCGTAGTGGACCGCTGACACTAATTTATCTATGTCAGGCTGATAGTACTCGTAGAGAGACGTAATCACAACTCAAAAAAGAAATTAACAGCAATAAAAGAGAAAATTTTAATAACTTCCTCCAAAAAATGGATTATAGGAAAGATGGCCAGAAAGCATATAGATTTGTACACAATATACAAAATAAAAAAGAACGGCAAAAAACACCATTTATCCACAACAACAAACAGATTACAAATGAAAGTGAAATAGCCAACAAATTCAACAAACACTACGCTAACACCTATACTTTGTCCTCAGAGAACAAAAAAGAACAAAAAACAATAAAAGAGAACCTAAAAAATTACATAAAATCAACAAGCAGTACAAAAGATAATATCTTTAATAAGAATTTCAACATTAAAGAGTTAAACATAGCCATTAATAGTTTAAAATCAAACAAATCTCCAGGAGCAGATAATATACATGCAGAATTTCTCAAACACCTTGGCAATAAAGCCAAAACTCAATTGCTCTCCCTTTATAATCTTTCTTGGAACACAAAAGTTCCTGATGATTGGAAAAAAAGCTATTATAATACCTATTTCGAAAACAAAAAAAATCAACAAATACTTTTTCAAATTATCGCCCAATAGCACTAACTAGTGTAATTGTTAAAACTATGGAAAAAATGATTTCAAATCGATTAAATTGGTATTTAGAAACCAATAATTTACTTTCACCCAATCAAGCTGGATTTAGAGAATTACAATCAACAAATCAACAAATTGTACACCTAAGTCAAGCTATTAAAGACAGTTTCAACAGAAAAGAAGACACTCTGGCAATGTTCGTTGATTTCCAAGGAGCATATGACTCTATTTGGAGATATAAATTATTAGAAAAAATGCAGACTTTAGGCATTCAAGGGAATATGCTACTCTGGATCAGCAATTTTCTCATCCAACGGTTCATCGCTACAAAGTATAATAATCACCTCTCTAAATACCAACAAACACATCGAGGTTTACCACAGGGTTCTGTACTCAGTACCATTCTCTTCAATATCTACATTAATGATCTACCTAAGCATATAGAAAAGCTCGAAACGAAAACCCTACTTTTTGCTGATGATGTTGTAATATGGGTCTCCAAACCGAAAAACCAAAGTCAACAATTAATAACCATAGCCCAACAATCACTAATACAGTTAGAGAATTGGACATCCCAGAACTTAATGAAGATAAATATACAGAAAACAAATTATCAACTATTTACATTAAGAAAGAAACCACTACCCATCACTCTGAAATTGGAGGGTGAATTATTAACTCAAACACATGAAGCAAAATATTTAGGAATAACTCTGGACACAAAATTAACATGGAAGAAAAACACATGGAGAATATATGTACAAAGATAGAAACAAGGTTACCATTATTAAAACGATTAGCAGGGAAAAAGTGGGGTTGCAACACACAAACCCTAAACACCTTCTACCAAATGTACATAAAACCTGTACTTCAATATTGTGAAGAAATCCTAGTAACTACTAAAGTGGAAAAACTTAATAAATTGCAGAACCAAATCCTCCGTCTGATAACAGGAGCCGTTAAAACAACACCAATCACTGCCATGCAAATCTTAACAAATAACCCAAACATAGCATCTGAAATTGAGAAAACAGCAGTCACACAGTATGAAAAATTTTTAAGGCTACCCCATAATAACTGGACCCAAAGAAAACCACAAGTATGTTTAAAATCTCAGCAAAGCTTCCTAAGCATTGTACAAGAAATCAAACAGAAATTGCAACTTCCACATTCAAAAGAAAATATGCAGATGAGAAACAACCCTCTAGAATTTTTGGAAATCGAATATAACCTTCATTTAACAGAAGACATCAAGAAATCTGAAACTCCTCCATATATTTTAAAACAAATGTCACTGGAAATGATAAATCTAAGATACCCAGCTCCTGAATGGATACATATTTTTACAGATGGCTCCAGCCTACCAAATGATGGTGGCACTGGTGCTGGTGCAGTATGTCCACTTTTTTTCTTTTATCGTAAACTAAACACAAATTCAACAAACTTTGATGGCGAAATTCTAGCAATTTTCTTAAGTTTACAAAATCTTTTATATCACATCCAAAAATTTACAAAAGTTGTAATTCTATGTGACTCCAAAGCAGCCATTCTTGCTATAACACGAGACACAACACCCAAAAGCATCAAAATTATCGAATGTCACAAAATGATAAAACATTTATCCCGTCTACATAAAAAAGTTGTACTTCAATGGATTCCGGCCCATTGTGGAGTGACAGGCAATGAAATAGCCGATTTTCTAGCCAAGAAGGGTAGCAAAATTGTTTCAAACCCAACTTCTGCTCCAGTTTCCTTTCACTCTATCAAAAGAATTATCTCAAATAAATACATCAATAAACTTAGAGAAGAATACACCACCAAAACATCTGGAAAGGAATGGGAAAATCTACAAGCTTATGACATTACTACATTACAAAGAAAATCTGCAGTAGCAACATTCAGACTGCTAACGGGACATGACTGCTTGAATAAACACCTACACAGAATTGGCATAACAGATTCACCTAAATGCCCTTTTTGCAATTTAAATGAAGATATGGAAAGAAACCATCTCCTCCGTTGTCCAGCTTTTGTAGAAGAGACCAGCCTTTCTGCTAAATATTGGAGTGCAAGAGAGCGAATGATTTCATTATCAAGTGCTCAACATTAGATACCAACCAACCAACCATAGTGAGACAAGGAATGTCATCGTTTAATCTGGGAGTGTGTTTTAGATTTTGATATGAGTTCTCAGCAATCAATTTTTGAAATCGGGTAACTAGCACGTTACTGATTTCTCTGAAAATGGTTGTATGCGATCGTTTTGGAGTGTTTGCCGGCTTTAGATTATTTAAAAAAATCCAATCCTGTCATTCCCCGTGTAAACAAAAACATACAATGTCCCCCTATGTCTATTATATTTAATTTATTGAATTTGAACTCATGCATGTGGTGTTACCTAATGTACTTTAAAAGTATATAATTAATATGCCCCTGTGAAAATATAGTTATATATTTCTAATCGTGCCTGTGCCATTCCGTATTGATTTGCATGTGAAGATCTAAAATGTCGTGGGACATTATAGTTTTTCACATGACGGAACCGCGTAGAACACAATAAACAAACAACTTTCGTGCATTCTAAATGCAAAGATAGTAATTTACCCAGTCCGTATTAAAATTATATTGGTGTTTAGAATTTTCCCGGCTGACGCTGGATTGAACGCCACTGACTCTCACTGTGTACTGTCAATCACTGTGTACCTGCGTCTCCAGTGCAGGTACAAATGAGTGGAATGGGTATTGACGGGGAGGTTTGTTATGAGCTCTCGGAGCCCAAGTTCCCCATGCCTGATCTAGACAGTAGTTTTGGAGCTTATCTCCATCATCAGTAGCCTCTGGTCAACTGGTGTTATGTCTTTCTTGGCGGTTTTCTTCTTCCTACTATCGGTGGATCGATGAATCTCTCGATCAGGTCAAAATTTGCCTGAGTTTCGAAATTCATGAGTTTATCTTTCTTAGAACTGTCAAAAAATCTTTGGTTTCAACCACCCTCCTGAGTGTCACTTAACAAAAGCCAACCGCCTTTCAACCCTCATTAGAGAGAAAGAAACAGAGATATTCCAAAGTTGTCAATTCAACTAACCAACCTTTTTACAGGTATGTGCATGTTAATATAGCATGAATGGTTTAATTTTAAATATAAACTTGAAATAAGTAGAGATAATTATATAATAAGATTTATATAAATATCCATTCATCCATAGTAATTCTGCCCGAAGGCAGGTACTTCACTGCAATCATAGCATTTTCATGTTATGCTTGCACCTTTATTAGGGAATTGTAGGTGTGGTAGCTTCCAGTTGCTTTCCACACCAGTGAAGGATAATGATGGTAATGATAAAGATGATGATGGCCATATGATTTCGGGGACCGTTTGGACCTTAAAGTTTTCCTGACATTTGTCTTACAGGTGAGGAAAAACCGCTATAAAAACCTCAACCAGAAAAACTGCCCCAACTGAGGATCGAACCCGGGCCCGCTGCGTGACAAGGCAGCACGCTACCTCGAGACCACAGCTATGGACTATATAAATATAAACCACTTAAATTTGAATATATCTTTACTATTTTTAAAGAGTAATATGGACCTGGCAACATTGGAAAGTGAAACCATTGGCGCATGGTAGTAGTAAGTATTAGCTTAGGTTTTTTGGGGAGTGAGAGAAGGCCGTAAAAGCATGGCCTACACTATACTGAGGATGGAACCAAATAAGGTCCTGAAACCGGTCTAAGAATAAGAAGAATATTAGGTGAGGTGATACAATTTTACAGGTGAAGAAAATGACTTTCATCACTGTAACTGCACCCCGTTCAATTGGTTTTGCAGTGTGCTATGTGGGATATGGAGGTCCTGCACGTCTGCTGCCCACAGCTGTGAGGAGCTCCTTGGATGTACCAACTGAACAGGATTGTCAAGCAGAATGCACCCGCATGAGAGAGAGCTTCAACTTCTTCTGCGCTTCTCTTAGCTTCCGGTCTGTATCACCTCAACTTCAGTGTGTATTCAAAACTGTTAAATAGTACGGAGGGTTGTTTCCAATCTCTGATAACGATTTGCCAAGTAGATTGTGACGTTGGAGTGTGAGTCATCAGGACAGGAGCGTGCGAGGTGATCAAACCAGTCAGTGTGCTGCTTCTGTTACACTCGCACGCGTGTTGCTCTCATAATGCCTAATCAGATAGACCCGTTTTGGGAAGGGTACATTACTGCCCTTTCCGACGCTAATTATAGCTATTCCGCGATTATCGAGGCTTGCAAAAACGTTATTTTATGGTGTCATAGTGTGGAATTAGCTCAGTGCTTAATAAAAAGGGAAAGGGTCGCTTGGGATTAATTACAAAAGGAAAAAAAAAACGGGCAAATCCACGACCTGCTACTACCCGCACCCCAGATGTAATCAGAAAGGTCAAGGTCCTTATCTCTGGTGGTAACCCTGCCACACTAAGGGTGAATTCCTACATTCCTACTTACCTGGCGTCCAGATTTGAGAAGTTATCCTCCTACCACAATATTGACACTAGGTCACAAGATAGCAGTCTGCTAACAATTCCTCTTCATAGCACTTCCTCCTATTCTACTTCCTTCACAGTAGCCTCCGCCCGCTCCTGGAATCTCCTTCCTCAAGATATCAGGGGTTGCCGCACACTTGGCACCTTTAAGTCGCGCTTATACAGTTACCTGTTGTCTAATAATTAATTTTTCTCTATTTATTTAATGTTATACTATGTCATTAATCTTTTCCTCGTTTTTTATATATCTTGTACATATTATATATTTAATTCGTTAAATTTAGAGTAAATCAAAATACATTATAAATATTAATTGTATTGTATTCATAACTTGTAATCGTTTATATATATATTGTAATTTAGATTTAAGACTTTTCTTTTGTATTTTTTTTTTAAACCTGGTTGAGTGGTAGACAAGGCCTTAACTCTGCCAGGTAAAATAAAACTATTATTATTATTATTATTATTATTATTATCGTGAACAGAGTGGGAATATCCCTTAATACTGTAAACACCATAATAAACAAAGATTTAAACATGGAGAAGCGCCACAAAAGCAGGGTTCATCAATTGTTGTCACGTCACATTGCGGAATACCGCACCAACAGCAGAAAACTATGATAAGCACCTGGCAGGAGAAAAATGGCAATTTTTGGTCACACTTGATGAAGAATATGTTTATCTAGGAGACTGCAACAAACCCCGGGCAATTTACTATAGAGAAAGGGGTGAAAAAAAAATTCAAAAGTGGTATGCCGAATGCAGAGAAAGTTTCTCCAATGGATTTATGATTATCGCGGGATATTGCTACAATAAAAAACTGACCATTCATAGAGTAGCTAAAAAGGCCAAAATCAACTACCAGGAAGAAGTTCTCACCCCAATTTACCCGACTGAAATCCCAGCTCTCTATGGTACAGACAAAAACCAAGTCTGGATGCACCAAGACAAGGCCTCCAGTCACACTTCGGGTTCAACCTTGGCGTTCCTGGAGGAATGGAGTAGGAAACTGGAATACATGCTATTCCACTCAGCAACATCCCAGTGAAGTCTCCTGATGCATCACCGATGGACTTTGTGTCTTTGGACTCTTCAAAAGGGCACTGGGAAACAGGCGTCCTCGAACAATAGACGGTCTCTGGAAAGCATATAAAGAGGAGTGGGAACTTCTAGACATGGCTGTGCTGTGTAAGAGTCTTCTGCAGCGGAAACTCCGATGCCGAGCCATAGCTCGGGTGAAGAGCCATCAATTAGAGCATGCTCAATGGTGGAGACACGGCTTTTCTTAAGGTAAAACTTAAAAATCATGTGTTATCAGAGATCAGAAACAACCCTCCGTATGAGGCATTTTATCACTAATGTACACCTCACATTGGTACATGTAAGTTTGAGAAGATAAATTAATTTAATAATTATTAATGAGTTGGATATTTTGACTTACCTCATATTTCTTGATTTTTATGCAGACCGGTTTCGTCACTTCTGCACAACATTGTTGATGCTTCCAACTATCGTTTTGCAGTTGCCCATCCTGTAAGTTGATTTCTGCTCCCTCTGCTGGCTCACCAATGAACTTCCAAATCAATGTTTTTTTCTTTTTCTCCAGGAATTTCAAAATTCATGGTTTCTTTTTATTTTTATATATTAAATTTGGGAATTTTTAACATTATGAGGTTCAATTCATAAGAATTAAATGAATCGTGATTTCTTCTTACCTCATACTTCTATGTTTTTTTAAACACAGCACTGCAGTATCAGCAACCCATTGTCGCCATCCTCAGCTGTTTTCACGACTGTCAATTTTTTCTTTTGCCGGTAATTATCCAAACTGCCATCTGGTGTTCTTTTGAAGGAATTATTTTCTAAACTGCCATCTGGTGTTCTTTTGAATGAATAATTTTCTAAACTGCCATCTGTTGTATTTTTGAAGAAATTGATTACAAAGTTCTTTTTAACAATTGTATGATATATATTAATTTAATTATTTTTTTACTTATATTTTTATCCCACAATATTCCATTGGGGCAAGCAATTGCAAAATTACCTTTGTTATTTCTACTTCTTATTTCCTCTTCATAACTTCCATTTTTATTTTCTATTACTTTTCAATTTGTGTTTCTCACTGCAGAATGTGTTTAATAAATCAATTTTGGGTTTTTGTACTTCTCTGTTTTTTTTATATAATTTTTTTCTTCAAAACCATTTTCTTTTGCTACAGTAATTATATGTTTTTTTTCTCTAATACAATATTTTCTTGGCTCAAGATTTGTGAGGTAAGATGTACAGATTCATCTTATTTATTAAGAAGAACCTCATAATGTTACTTCCTGCTGATTTTCTTACCAAAAAAGGTTCCAATCTAATTCAGAATACTACTAAAAGCTTTAATATTAAATTAGCACCGAAAAATAACTACAGTTTAAATAAGTTATGTAGATAGGAAATAACACTATGAAGTTTATTAATATTGTTTATTTTTTATTATTTCACTCACCTCATACTTCATAATTCATAGCAGACCCAGGGTTTTCTTCACATCTTTTGTGACATTCTCAATGCTGTGTCACAAAAGATGTGAAGAAACCCTGGGTCTGCTATGAATTATGAAGTATGAGGTGAGTGAAATAATAAAAAATAAACAACAGTTTAAATAAACTAATAAAAACCAATAAAAATGAAAAAATGATAAAAATAAAAAGTCAGTAATATATCAAATTGAATGCATGGGTTGTGAAAAGATATATATATATATATAGGAAAAACAAAAATAAACCTAAAAATTAGAACCAAAGAACACATAAGAAGTATTAAAAATGGGGAAATAGAAAAATCTGCAGTTGCTGTTCATGTTTGGTCTGAAAAACATAATATAAATTCAGACACTAAATTATTAAAACAGTTAGAAAATACAAAAGAGCTGACTGGGAAAAAAATCTATATTCAGAAGAACAAAAAGAGAGTTATGAATTTTGAAATACCGACGGAGCGTGACCTTGTTTGGAGGTTCTTTGGCCAACCACAGGATGGAGCTGACATCGACATCCAGGGTGTGCAACATAATGCAACATAAATCAAACCAGTCTGGACAAGCTGACGATAAAACAAATCAAAATATTGAGGTAAGATGATTAGACTAAAAATAATATAATTAAAATAACCTCAAAATATCGCTTCATAAAATTAAATATTACTAAAAGCTTATCTTTCGCATCCATAAAAAGAATAATTAAAAACAAATATAAAATCAAACAAAGCCAAGAACTTTGTAATAAAGCCAAAGACAAAAAAATGGAAATATTTTAATAAAGAAGCCAGATATTTTTCCAGAAATTCCACGTAAAACTACAATAGCAAAATTTAGACTGCTTACAGAACATGACTATTTGGCCAAACATTTATATAAAATAGGAATCTACACGAATCCAAATTGTCCTCTATGCAACAAAGACGAAGAAATGAACGAAGAACATCTACAAACCTGTGAAATATTACCTGTTGGATCCACCATAGAGAAATATTGGAGAGCAAGAACAGTAATGGCTTCATTGCCAAGGCCCATCATTTGAAAACAACATGTTACTTCCTATTGAAATCTATTAATTACTATAAATTAATATTTTAATTTTATTGATGTACATGTGATAGCATCAGTTTGTTGGATGTTGCAGATCTGTGAACATACCGCACCATCACGATGAGAACGTGCCAGAACACAACTGTCTGCTGAGTGACATAGAACAGCGGGATCTTCGTCCAGGTCTAGACTATGTGCACGAGGCTGAGAACTGGATGTTTGCTTGGAACCTGATGGACCCTCGATGTGACCAGCTGGCGCATAACCCACAGCACCAGGACAGGTTCCAGGGACACTACATTCGTAAGTTAACTGAGATAAAGAAAAGTCAGCTTAAGTTTGAATTAAATTTAAATGTTTTATACCTCACCTCATATCCAGTCTTCTAATTATACTGGTTTCAAAGCTTAGGCAGCTTCTCTTCAGTAATTTCTTGTCGACTGATGTTATGTCGATCAGGAGAACTGCTTCTTTCTCCCTCTGTTAGTGGATCGATGAACCTCTGGATCAAATCATAACATCAGTCGACAAGAAATTAATGAAGATGAAGCTGCCTAAGCTTCGAAACCTGTATAATTAGAAGACTGGATATGAGGTGAGGTATAAAACATTTTAATTTAAATCTTAAATTAAACCTCATAGTGATTTTTTTCCTATAAAAGTTCAATTAAGTTTGAATCCTGAACCTCTTGAATGCAAGTCTCAAACAGTATATTTTCTTTAATATGGTTGGTTGGTATCTAATGTCGAGCACTTGATAATGAAATCATTCGCTCTCTTGCACTCCAATATTTAGCAGAAAGGCTGGTCTCTTCTACAAAAGCTGGACAACGGAGGAGATGGTTTCTTTCCATATTTTTCTTTAATATTCGAATGAAGTAACACTCTGAAGTTTCTTTTAATTTATTATGAGTTAGGGATTTGGAGTCACCTCATATTTTTACATGCTTTATATTAGCTTGACCTGTATCTATGTAATGGAATCTTTGAACATGATTTTCACCCACTTAAAAACAATGGATTAACTTGAAACTTTGTATACTTATAAAGGACCAATGACAATACAATAATTTCATAAATTTTTTCTAAGATCATCAGGACATCAAAAAAATAAAGACTGGTATAATAGGTTGCAGACGTATCAACTTTTTAGTCTCTCGTTGTGGTAGCTCAGTTGGTAGAGTGGTGGACTGTAGTGGTATATCATTTCAGTAATCCATAGGTCACTGATTCAAATCTGGCCCAGAGGATTTTTTTTTAGAAGAGTATTACTTTTAGCTCATACTACAATAGCATCGAATTTAAAGATATTTACATTTTTAGAAAACCAAATTAAAAAATAAAAAGTAAATAATAGTTTAAAAAAACTAAAAAACATGCTTTATTAGAAAACCAAACTAAAAAATGAAAAATAATTTTAATTTCCAACACACTTGGGATAAAATTAAAGTGGTCAACAAAAAAATCATCTCCAACACATCTAGAATAAAACTAGAGTTATCTAAAAAAAAAAATATTTTACCATCAAAAGCATGTGGTACTCTATATCAATTAATATATTTGATAATAAACAGATATTGGTAAAAGTAAAGTCTCTAAGAAGAAAATGTAAAAACCATAAAATGCACCCCATGCTTTTGACGGTAAAATTATTATTTTTTTTTTGTAGATAACTCTAGTTTTATTCTAGATGTGTTGGAGATGATTTTTTTGTTGATCACTTTAATTTTATCCCAAGCGTGTTGGAAATTAAAATTATTTTTCATTTTTTAGTTCAGTATTCTAATAAAGCATGTTGTTTTAGTTTTTTTAAACTATTATTTATTTAATGTGAAGAAACCATGATCTGCAAGAAAATTAAAAAATAGTGTTTTGCAAGAAAATATGTGAGGTGAATCTAAATCTCTAACTTGTAATAATTAATATCCTTTGTATCGACTTGCTTGGTGTGAATTTTTAAAATAAATTTCTGGCTATTTTATATATTTTCATTAATATCTAAAGGAAGTGACACTATGATATTTATTTTAATTAATAAATTAAGTTAGATTTAACATCTCAACTCTTAATTATAGATTTCTTCAAGATTAGTTTTGATACATCTTCATATCATTATTAATTTATAACTGTTGAATCGGTGGTTGGCAATCCTGTAGTTTGCTTCCTGATCCCTCTGTTGGCTGACTAATGAACTTCCAAATTAAATCTTTTCCTCGGGAATTTCAAAAATTCACAGTTTTCCTTTTATTTTTGTGGATGTGAATTTTCTCCCAAACTATCATTTCCTTAGATTTATCTACCTGTATAAGTTTGGTCTGTTTAATTCCTACCTCACATCGTTTCTGTTAGACATATGTTTCAAGGCATGTTTATCTCATCTTCAGTAGTTCTTTTTTTCGTTTATACTGTTTTTATTTGTTATTCCTTCTTGTTTTACCTTTTTTTTTTTTTTTTGTTTAACCTGTTTGTTAACTTTTCATTTATTCTCACATAGACACAAGGACAGGACACACACACCCAGACCCAAGTGGAGATTTTAAATCCCTTACCCCGCCAGGAATCGAACCCGGGTCACCAAAGTGGAAGGTAGAGACTCTACCGACTATGCCACGACGACGGACATTCAGTTAAAGACTGGTTTTTCCCAAGTTGTCGGCCCTGGATCTTAACTCCTGCTCCCTCTTTCTGTGGTCCAAAAACTTGCCAATTAAGTTTCCCCAGGAATTACAAAACTCATAAATCTCTCCATGTTCTTCTGCTTGTAGATTTTTTCCCATATGGTGAATTCCTTAGTGTTTTCTGTTTTAATAACTTTGTGTTTAAATCTATTTTGTGTTTTTCTGACCAAATATGAGCAGCTACTCCAGATTTTTCTACTTCCTCTTTTTTTTATATTCCTTATATGTCTTTGGTTCTAATGATTAAATTTCTCCTTGTTTTCCTTATGTATATCTTATCACAATCTGCACATTTTATTTTATATATTCCTGATTTTTTCTACTATCAGTAAAACTAAATATATGGTCACACGTAGAAATTCAGTATATAATGGAAATGGACAGCTAATGACAAATGAGGGAAATTTTGAGGAAGTGGCTGAATTCAAATACCTAGGAACAATAATCACAAATAGGAATGAGATGCACAAAGAAATTAAACATAGGCTCAATTCTGGAAATGCGTGCTATTATGCATTGCAGAGACTTTTGACGTCCCAACTCCTTTCAAAAAATGTTAAGCTGAAAATATATAAAACTATTATTCTACCAGTTATATTATATGGGTGCGAAACATGGACTCTTACTTTAAGGGAGGAAAGGAGGTTACGAGTATTTGAAAATAAAGTTCTTAGGAAAATTTTTGGACCAAACAGAGATGAACAGACAGGTGAATGGGGAAGAACTATGAACTACATGGTCTTTATAGGAAGCAAGATATAATAAGAACAATTAAGTCTCATAGACTGCGATGGGCAGGACATGTTGCACGTATGGGGAATGAAAGACGTGCATGGAAACTTCTTGTAGAAAAGCCAGAAGGAAAACGCCCAGTTGGTAGACCAAGAATGAGGTGGGAGAACAACATTAACTATGATTTGAGGGAAGTAGAATATACAGGGAATGATTGGAAAGTATTGGCTCAGGATAAGGATGTATGGAGAGCTTATGTCCGCGCGGCCATGAACCTACGGGTTCGATAGTGCCAGTGAGTATCATCAATCTTCTCATTTTTGTTGTTTTTTATTAGTTTGTTTAGGCTATAATCATTCTTTGATGCTAATCTGATATTACGTTTTTTTTTAATCTTTTGGAATTTATTGTGTACCCATGGGTGAAGGGGCACGCCGTTAGCATAGTGGTTAAGGCACTGTGCTACAAGCCGGGAGATTGAGGGTTCGAGCCCCGGTGGGGTCAGGATTTTGAACTAACCCAAACCTTCTGGCGGCACCATGGCCCTGGGGTCGACTCAGCCTCTAACGGAAATGAGTACCAGACGCTTCTTCTGGGGGTAAAGACGGCCATCACGCAGGGCTGACAACCCGGCTGACATCAAGTGCCGGTTGTCCAGAAAAGTTGGAGCCTTAACCTCCTACTACCCCAAGGCCCTTCCGAGGCCTGTAGTGGGATAAATTTATTTTACCCATAGGTGAAATGTGAATTTCCTGTATTTTACTTCTTTTGGTTTTTCTATTTGAAGAGTACTTTCATTCCTTAATTTTTGTTTTTGTACTTATCAAATTTTTTGTTTATAATTTTCTCCTCAAAACAATTTTCTTCAAGATCATCATAGCAACTCCGGCCTTGAAAGTCTATGTGAATACAATTTTCTTTTCCCACTTCAATTATATGTTTTTTTCTAACTTATTCAATTTATGAATTTTGAAATTACCGGGGAGAGGAAGCTAATTAGCAAGTTCTTCGGACCACAGAAAGAGGGAGCAGAAGTTGAGATCCAGGGCCAACAACATGGGAAAAATCAGTCTATATCAACTGAAGTTGAGGCTAACATGCCTTAAACATATGTCTAACAGAAACAATGATATGAGGTGCTGAGTTTTTCTAACCATGCATGTGCAGCTATTGCAGATTTTTCTATTTCTCCATTTTTTAACATTGGTAAGGTTTTCTTTCAATCTCGTATTTAAGTTCCTTTTTATTTTTCCTATGTATATTTTTTTCCAATCTTTGCAATAAATCTGATAAATCTGTGATTTGTTGCCTTCATCAGCTGGGAGAGTGGACCTGCAGACTTGGCAGAGGTTTACAGTGTCAGGCCGGCCATGCAGATTTGGTACAGTCTGTGTAGAGAACAGAGAGGCAGGATTCTGGTATTGCGAGTTGGAAGGAGGTGATGCAGGGGCCTGGGATTACTGTTGTCGACCAGGACATCAGTGTGGATATTCTGAAGGTTACAACTATCCCTGGTGAGTTAATACAACCCCCTTGGTGCTTATCTACCATAAGAAAACTCAGCATTGAGGTGAGACTTACTCTAAACTCCATGGCATACATTAGCCTCTCTTGGCTAATTTTTGTTTTTTCAACTCTGATTGTATTAGAACATTCGAGGCTTAGGGGATCTTTTCCTACTTTCATTCCTCTCTATTTATCATAAGTAATGCCACGAGTGATTTCCAAATTATCGATAAATTCACGACTCACGAAGTGAGGAGTGAATTTATCTAGAGAATTTGGAAATCAAGAGTGGCATTTGTTAGGACTATTTAACAAATAAAATTAAGCTGTTTACTCACAAATCATTATTTAAATATAGTTATTTTAAAATATTTATATATTTAATGTAAATGGCAATGTTGAAAACAAATGAGAAACGATTGCTACACTTCATTTGCTTCTTTTGTTCGTCACTGCAATCAGATCATATTATTTATTGCCAAAAGATCGCAATATTGTAAGAATGCACTCTAGTGGAGAAAAAATGAAACACGTCAAACTGTATATTAATTCATTTCTGATGTCCTATGATGTAAATATGACAATTATATTTTTCTGGGAAAAAATACATTTAAGAAAGTGCAAACAGTGGTTTCTTTTTTTGGTGGTATAATCAATTGCTACAAATGTTTTTATATTAACTCCTGCATGCGGTATGTGTTGACATTCATGCACTATACATACAATCTGGTAGCCGGGGTCAATCACTGCAAAATAATGTTATGACCTATTCAGAATATTAAAAAGGAGGTGCTTTCTTTATTATGATAAACTTTAGTTGGTAAATTCTAGGCGAAACACGACTGTGATTGGTTGTAAATAAAAAATAATTGTAATGTGATTGGTCATTGACTCCCATTTGGGGTATGAGTTAAATAGTCTATCTAATTCTTACAACATCTTGGGCACTCACCTTGATGGGTGAGAAGGGTTAACCTTGTTATTGACATATTAGGTAAACAAGGAACTAAAATTAAGGTAGAATTTTTTATCACTCACCTCATATTGTTCTTCTTATTTGACTATAAACTAGTTTCAGAACATAGTTTCTGTTCCATTCTCAGTATCGTCACAACCGTTGTTCTTTCGTATTGAAGAGCTGTCCTTCGCTCCTTCCATTGGCTGACTGAAACACCTCGAAACCAGGTCATTCTCACCGGGAATTTTTCGAGGTTTTTCAGTCAGCCAATGGAAGGAGCAAAGGACAGCTCTTCAATACGACAGAACAACTGTCGTGACGATACTGAGGATGGAACAGAAACTATGTTCCGAAATTAGTTTATTGTCAAATAAGAAGAACAATATGAGGTGAGTGATAAAAAATTCTACCTTAATGGATATACCTCATAGTGAGAATTCCTAAAATAAGTAAGGAACTAAAAAATGCCCACATAAGCTGCATGTAAAACAGTGCAGCCCCATTGCAACTTATACACAATATGGATTCTTCTAAAGAGAAATAAGCAAAAGTATGCAATGGATTTATGTCATCAGCTACAGCTGGATACACGTAATGAAGAATGAATGAATATGTATAACACAGATACTCTAGGTCTAGGTACATAAAGTAACAATATTTGTAAATTCTGTGCAGTTTTGAAGTCACAGTTTTTTAAAGTTATTCTTTCTGGGTGTTGTTACAACCCACTTCCCCAACTGAGTAACATTCTATCACCTGATGTTTTTATTATTAATTTAACACTTCTCACCAAAGGATAAATTATATTTGAAGAGAAAAATTTTCGCCTAGACCGAGACTCGAACCCGGGACCTTTGGCTTTCTGGGCCAAATGCTCTACCAACTGAGCTACTGAGGCCAGTTGCGATCTAGACACAAATTTCTCTCTTATATACGTTTTGGAGCAAGGGAATTACAACGTATATAAGAGAGAAATTTGCATCTAGATCGCAACTCGCCTCGGTAGCTCAGTTGGTAGAGCATTTGGCCCGGAAAGCCAAAGGTCCCGGGTTCAAGTCTCGATCTAGGCGAAAAATGTTCTCTTCAAATATAATTCCATCACCTCCCTACTGAAGTGTTAATGCAATAGAGAATGATATAAACAAAATAAATGCTAAGAAAGTTTCTTTTTGCAGGTGTTATGTTGGCAGTGCTGCAAGAGACCAGTGGCGGCCATGCAGTGATCATTATTATCCCTACTCTCATGATCCTCATGCTAATGTTCATGGACACATTGATTCATTCCGCTATGACTCTTACGGTCCGCCGAGGTACTGGCCAGTCGCATACTTACATAAAGACACACCCCCCAACTCCAGTGTCATCCCCTCTCCTGCCGATAAAGACCCAGCTCTTTTCTCTAGTTATGGCTCTCATATTGACGGCTACGACAACCACGTGGAAAACCATCGTGTCAATTACGGAAAGAAGCTAGTTTTCCCATCAGGAAACAGTACCAGTACATCTCACACAGCATCTGTAACAAAACTCCAAGTTGACAGGAAACCAGAGATGATATTTGAAATCGTGGAAGAGAATGGAGATTCATCAGGTGTGGAGAGCATTAAGAAAGGGAACAAAGCATCGGAGATGGTCATGACGACGACAGCATCTCCAGTAGGGGTGACCAAGTTACAGCCCAGGTTTGTTACTCTGCGAGAACAGGATAGGAAAAGAGATGCTGTTGCCGGTGGTGGTACGGGGCAGTGGAGCTGGCGCCCAGATGATAAGACACTCGCTCTGCCAGTAGAATTCAGGAGGAAAGCTTCACGCCGTGGTAACAGTACCAGTGTGGATAAAGCTCAGTTTGAATTTGCTGTTCCTCGTGCTGTTGTTACTAAATTATGATCTTGAAATGTGTTTAGAAATGGGCCTCCAATTGTTCACTAAAATAATACTCAGATATGGAAGTAACGCCATCAGCAGATTGAGTCAGTAATATACATCTCATCTTGTGTTTTGTTCTCTCATCTGGAACATGTTTCGATGGACATATCCCTCATTTTCAGCCAAAAGCCACCAATGATTTGATCTGTTTTCATTCTTAAGTATTAAATGTATTACTTCTCACCAAAAGGTAAAGTGATCCCACTACAGGCCTCAGGAGGCCCTTGGGGTAGTAGGAGGTTAAGGCTCCCACTTTTTCTAGACAATCAGCATTTGATGTCAGCCCTGCATGACGGCCGCCTTTACCCCCAGAACAAGCGTCTGGTACTCATTTCCATTAGAGGCTGCATGCAAATACATTAGTCTCTGGTGAGTTGAGTTTTCTGTGAGAATGTGCAGTTACTTAAGAAAATATGGTATATTTTGTAGATATATGATTTATGAACAGAACAGAAAAGAAAAAATGAAAAATATTCACAATTGTGAAAATTATCTGGAAAATACTAGTGAACTGCATTTTTATCAGGTGCTATTTTTAATGTGAAATTAACAGTAGTGCTAACTATTTTGTAATATCAGAATATTGTATCTTAAAGAGGAAGTTATTGCAATTAATCATACCAATTCATGATTTGGTACAACTTCCAGTTTTTTTTAAGAACAGAAAAAAGAAAAGAACTACCTAATCTACAGTGTTTGAAGTTATATCTACCCCCTTAAGTTCAAAATAAGAGAACTTAAAAAAAAATGCATATTAGAGTACCGTGAAATCTTACACTTAGGTCATTGAAAGTATAAAGAACTGACCAGGATGCTAAAAATGAACTGTTGATACCGTACAGCAGACTTTGAGGAGATAGTGCTGAATTACTGAGGGAGCAGTACATGGAATTCATTATAAATAAGGGTGAGTCTGTAATGTCTTACCTCAAAAAAAAGTTGAGTCCTTTTGGGCACGTTTCAATACTCTTAAGTATGATCTTCAGCTACGTTTTCGACTCTGGATGTTGACACCCACTCCATCTTTTGGTGGACTGAAGAATTTGCAAATCAAATCTCTCTCCCAGGGAATTTTAAATTTCATGATTCTACCCCTAAGAATAATTAATTTTGAAATTTCCAGGGAGAAGCATTTGATTATCAAATTCTTCAGTCCACCAAAAGATGGCGTTGAAGGGATAGGATTGTCTTCTTCTTCTTTATTTGTAGGATTTTCATCCTGTTTATTTCCCAAATCACTCCTCGAAGGAAGATGTATTGGATGTGCATCCACTGTCTATCCATCTCTTGCTCTTCTCCCATCCATTAGTCTGTCTTCTTTAGCTCTTTTTGCAAGTGTTGTCTTCCATTCTTTCTATATGATTTTTTCAATATTTTCGTCTGTCTATAATAAATTTGGTTATGTCTTGAATTTGACATTTGTCTCTAATTTCTGTATTGTGTATCCTATCAAATAATGTTTTCCCCTGAATAGTTCTTAAAATCTTCATTTCACATGTGCTTATTATTTGTTTAGTTTTTGTTGTATCAGCCCTAGTTTCTACTCCATATACAATAAGTAGTCAAATTGTTTTGTATATGCAGTTTTGCTTTCTATTGACATATGTTTGTTGCTCCAAATTCACCATAATCATCATCATCCATGCAAGTATTCGGCTGTGTGCCCTGTTAGAGTCTCAAAGAGGAATTTTCCATCCAGCGCTTTTTTGGACGTCCCAGCAATCTTTTGCCTTGGAGGCAGTAACGAAGCATGGCTTTTGGAATTCTATGAGACGGCATTCGTTGAAGATGGGCTTTCCAGTTGTTCTAGTAGTTTTGTATATGGTGAAGAATGGGTTCTACATCCAACTCTTCCATAATTTCCTCATTTCTTTTATGGTCCCACTTTGTGTAGCCTGCTGTACGGCGCATAAATCGTGTCTCATTTGCTGTTATTCGGCTTTCATCTCTTCTTCGTATTGTCAATGCTTCACTACCATATATTAATACTGGTATTGTGAGAACCTTATAAAGCCGTAATATTGTGTTAAATTATATATATATATATCCTGATATTTGTGCTGCTTTATCAGCTTGTTTTCTTACTTCCTTTATTCGATTTTTAGTGGGATAGAATTATGAATTTTGAAATTACCAGGGAGAGGGATTTGATATTGAAGTTCTTTGGTCCACCAAAAGATGAAATGGATGTCAACATACAGGGCTGACAACAAAAAATTCAACAGTCTGAACAAGCTGAAGATGCTACTCAGGAGTACTGAAACATGTCCAAAATAAGTCAACTTTCTATGACCTAAGATGCAACAGACTCACCATATTTATTTAAAAAACCACATAATGTTACTTCCTATTGTAATTTATTAACAGAATTCATTGTTTATTTCATTTCATGACATATACATTTATATTATGAATGAGTCGATTTTTATTTTATCTTACCTCATACTTCATGTTTCTCAAACACTGGAACTGCAGTTTTCAAGAGGCTTTCCTCTCATCATCAGCCATGACATTGAAGTAAAAACATTAAGTATGAGGATTAATAGTGAGTGGAGAACATATTTTTAACGACTCACCTCATATAATTTCAAATTTCTTTGATAACGGTGGTTTCAGACAATATCTTGTCCCTCTTCAGTCATGGCATTGGAAGCCATGACTGAAGAGGGACAAGATATTGTTTGAAACTGCCGGTATCAAAGAAATTTGAAATTATATGAGGTGAGTCGTTAAAAATATGTTCTCCACTCACTATTAATGATATAACCTCATAATATTTACTTCCCAATATTAATTTAAATATAAGTATGAGGATCTTGAAGAAGATTTTTGGGCTGTAGGCCGTGGTCGTGAGGCTTGTAGGAGAACTACGACCACGGCTTACAGCCCAAAAATCTTCTTCAAGATCATCATAACAACTCCGGCCATGAAAGTCTATGTCAATACATTAAGTATGAAGTAAGATAAAATAAGAATTGATTCATTCATAATTGAATAGGTGCCCCGAAAAGAGATCTAACCTACAAAAATTCGAAAGTTGAGTTTACAGTTGATTAGTGATCTATCCGGAGGATATAATGGCATGGTGCATTTAAAACTATCTCTGTTCTCTTCCAGATCTGTTTTATTTATTTTTAAAAGTTGGCATTGAAGATAATAGTGATCTGTATGTAACAAAATGGCTGATGAAGTTAGTCAAGTCTTGAGTAGCAGTTTATGGGTTAGATCTGTTTTTGGGACAACTATTCAATTGAAGGACCTCATAATGTTATTTCCCATAATAAATGTATGAACATATACATTTGTAACCCAAATTCTCTGTTCATATTTAATATATGTAAGAAATAACACTATGAGATTTCTTTTAATTGTTATTGAGTTGAATATTTTGACTCTCTTCATATTTCTTGATTTAATTAAATTTAGACCTAGGTTTCGTCGCTTTTGCACGACATTGTCAATGCTTCGAACTGTTGTTTTGTGGTTGTCCATCCTGTAAGATGATTTCTGCTCCCTCTGCTGGCCAAAATATTCAACTCATTAATAATTCTCTGTTCATACTTTTCATTTTAATTTGTGAAGGTTGACTTTAGGGGATTACTTTTGAAATGAGGTAAATGATATATGAACTTGTGAACTTGAAGGGCTGTGAGTATTTGGAGGCACATGTTCTATACTCAGATATTTGTTCTAACAGAATAATTTCAGAATCTTCACTCTGCAGGAATGACTATATCAGGTTTGCTTGCATTGCTGATCAGTACTTGATGAAACTTAATTTTAAAAGGCTACATCGTTTTAACCACTTGACAATATTTTTAAATGGAAGTTGATTCAATATTACATTAAAATGCTTCATACCTCACCTCATATCCAGTCTTCTACGTAGACTGCAGTTTCAAAGTCTTGGCAGCTTCATCTTCAGTTCTCTCTCAACCACCGATGTTATGTCAATCAGAAGAACTATTTCTTCTTCCCTCTGTTGGTGGACCAATAAACCTCTGTATCCAGTCAGAATCCACGGGAATTTCAAAGTTCACAAGTTTTTCTTTCCCAAATCATGAGTTCTTTTTTATTTATTTATTTATTTAATTAGACTGGCTTTTGATTCAATTAGATGTTTTTCAGATCAAGCATGAGCAGCTACTGCTGACTTTTCCACTTCACCATTTTTGACATTTCGCCGCATGCAAATACATTAGTCTCTACTCAAATTACTTCCAATCACTGGTGAGCTGACTTTCCGTGAGCAAGTGCAAAGATCGAATTAGCTACCCACTAACTGGTCATGCATGAAAGTCATCGTTTTCGTAATATTGGCAAGAAATTATCCAGAATTCTCAGCGATAAAACCACTTCCGTTATTTTCGTCTGCTAGAAGAACGCATTTACGCTTGCGTCCCGCATATAGTACCATATACGACGATGTCTGCATCGTGCAATATTATGCCGATTCTCCTGATCTTCCAGTTTAATTCTTTGGTAGACTCTATCAAATTCCTCTTCTCTGCGTATACCGAAAACATGATCGAAGTCTTCAAGGTCCGACATCTTGGATAAAGCAGCAAGGTACACGGCAAGGTTTCAAACTACATCAGTTACTATCGGGTTGCTCACGATTCGTTTCTCTGCTAAGTCACCTCGCCAGGTAGCTTAGGAATTTCAACAATTATTTATCGCATGAACAGATTTTTGAGTACGCAAAAACGTATTTGGATGCAACTTTCTCAGCAGAGTACAGGCAGAGAACGACTTTTATGGTCTAATGCGTTCTTTCATCCTTGTTTTCAAATTAATTTTTTTCCTATAAAAGCTCAATGGAAGTTGATTTGATGTAGTTGAGGACAACTGCTCTATCAGATAAAAAAAAAACTCCTGGCACGTCAGGCCTAGAAGGCCCTTAGCCTACATTCCGGCTGCTGGCCTCACATCCACATGTGTCAATCTGAGGTAGATGATCATCAGCCTGCGTAGGGTGACATGTAGTCAGCATGTTGGGTCCCCCAGCCGTTATAGCTGGTTTTCTCAACTGGAGCCACTACTTATTGTAGCTACCCAAATGCCTTGCGATGCTGGGTGAGCACCGGTCTCATACTGGCCGAAATACCATGAGAAAATTTCTTCCTCCATGGAGACTCGAACCAGCGCAAGTCCCATAGCTCTGCGCCAAGGCTTCCTGCCTTAACCACTCCGGCTATGGCGCACCTATTCTAATATTTTGACATTATATTCATCATCATCATCATAGTACATTCACGAATTTAGGCCATTTGTTGACCTGTTTCGGCCTCAAGAGAAACACCATCCAGAAGTCTTTTGAGTGGACGTCCTGGTCTTCTTCTTCCTGCAGGTTGATATCTTAACATTAGTTTGGGTATTCTGTGATCTTCCATTCGATGAACATGTTGTATCCATCTTGACTTATAATCAGAAATTTTCTTTTCTAAAGGTTCCATGTGTAATTCTTCTAAGATGTCTTCATTTTTTTTGTGATCTAGTAGTGTGTATCCTGCAGTCCTCCGAAGATATCTCATTTCAGCAGCAGATCTAAGTCTCTGTATATCCTTCTGTTTCAACGTCCATACTTCGCTACCATACAAAAGAGTTGGAAGAGCCAGTGTTTATATCACTTTCAGTCTTGAATGCTTTTGGACTAACTGTGGCTTGAAGATAGAATTTATTAACCCTAAAATTCTTAAAACTTTAGATATTTTTGCATTTACATCCTTTTCTTCTTCATATGAGATATTGCATCCTAGATATGTAAAATTATTCACTTGCTCCAAAATTTTATTGTCCAGTACAATTTTACTTCTGACAGGATCTACACCTTGAAATGCCATAATTTTTGTTTTTTCTGTAGATATCTTTAATCCATATTCTTCTGTAATTTTGTTAAGTTCATACAGACCTTTCTGTAGATTATCTTCGGAATTTGCTATTATTATTTGGTCATCTGCAAACAATAGGGTGTTTAATTTTCTATTTTCTGATATTCTTATTCCAAATTTATATGTTTTGTTCCAGCAACATATTACTTCATTGATATAAATTGCAAAGAGTGTTGGGGATAGGGGGCAGCCTTGTCTCACACCCACGATTTATAATTCCTTCTTCAGAAAATCTGTTATTTAATTTAATCTTTATGGTGTTGTCTTTGTAAATATTTTGTATGTTCTGCCGAAGTAAATTTGGTATATTTCTGTCTTCCAATATATTTAAGAGTTTTGATCTCTTGACTGTGTCGAATGCTTTTTCAAAATCTATGAGAAGCAAAATGTGTTTCTAAGTTGAATTCTCTTCTTTTTTCAAGCAATAGTTTAACAGAAAATGCTGAATCAATACAAGATCGTCCTTTCCTAAATCCATTTTGACATTCCATAAGGAATTTTTCACTGAAACTTTTCAATTTTCCATTTAAAATGTCTGCATAAATTTTGTAGCATGTGTTTAACAAACTGATTCCCCTATAGTTGTCCATTTTTCTCTTGTCTCCTTTCTTGAACAGGGGTATAACAATGCTTGTCTTCCATTCTTGTGGTATATCTGCATTTTTGAATACATTATTAAAGAAGGACAACAGTCTTTCATGGAACTGTTTGCCTGCATATTTGTACAATTCAGAATTCAAACCATCTGTGCCAGTTGCCTTCCCATTTTTTAATTTCTTTAAACTATTGTTCAATTCTTCCAATGATATTATGGAATCTGTCTCATTATTATTTCGGAAAATTGTATCTTCATAGCTATTGTCAGTCCAAAGACTTTTATAATAATTGAAAAAATCTTCTTTTGTTACTCCGCAATTAATTTTGGTAGATTCTTTAATATCTTTATTCAAATGTTTTAATATTTTGAAGGCATTAGGTTGGAGCTTATGCAAATCTGATTCTAAATGTGTAACAAAATTTAACCATGTTTTCCTATGTCTCTTTCTTATTTCCCTCTTAACAATAGCTCTACAGCGTTAGAATTCTATTTCATTTTCTACTTTCTTTGTGTTCAAATATCTTTTATAAGCTGCATTTTTTTCTTCAATCAATTGTTTTATTTGATCATCCCAGATTTTTAGAGTTCTATTTCTTCTTTGTTGTATATTTACTTTTCCTAAAGTTTCATTAGCTGCATTTTGAATTATCATTTTAATGTTTTTCCATTCTTCTTCGACATCATTACTTTCTGGAGTTGTAGCCATATATTGCTGAATTCTTCTCGAATATAACCATTTAATGCTGTCATCATAAAATAATTTTACCTTGTACTTTTGTTCTATGCTCTGTTGTTGTTTCTTCTTTTTTAACCATCTTGGTGGAAATCTTATTCTTGCTTCTACTAGGTAGTGATCTGAACCAATATCATATCCTCTGTAGGCTCTGACATCGAGAAACAATTTAAAAATCTTATTATTTGCAATGAAATAATCAATGATTGATTTTGAGTCCTGACGATGCCAGGTATATTTATGTATGTTTCTATGATTGTAAAAGGTATTCGTTATTTTCAGTTCATTGTAGATAGCAAAATCTGTTAATCTTGTCCCATTCCTATTGCTGGTTGGTTCGCCAAATGTTCCAATATTATTGTTGACTTGAGCATTGCCCACTCTGGCATTTAAATCTCCTATTATGAGAATGTAATCATTTCTATTAATTTTGCTATAAATTTCTTGTAATATTTTATAAAATTCTTCATTGTCTTCTTCACGGCCTTCCTCTGGTGCATATACACCAAGAACTGTCAAATTACCTCTATTTATTTTCAGTCGAAGCTCTAATATTCTTTCATTCCAGTAAGTGTAGTGTTGAATTTTATTTCTTATGGTTTTATTAATCCAAATCATTACTCCAGCTTGTCCATGGGTTTTCCTGTCGACACCGCTATATATTTGTACATAATTTTGTGTTTCTTTCGTTCCTTTAAGTTTCTTCTTAGTTTCTGTAGTTACTGCAATATCAATGTTTCTATTTTTAAATATACTGTCTAGTTCCTCTTCTTTTTCATGGATGCTTCGGACATTCCAGGTTGCATATCTTACAATATCATTGTGCCGTTTTCTTTTAACCATATTTCTTTGCTGTGGGTCGTCATATTTCAATTCCTTCTGGCTTTTTTCGTGTTGAGACTTGAAAGTAGTTTTGAAGTTCCTTAGGACAGGTTACTGGCCCGACGCTAAGTAGTCCAGTGGTAGGGCTGCTACCTTTTAGTCTCTGGACAGACATTAGGATACCGCATTTACTCAGTACCTGATGGAACGGTTATACCGCCGTGACTCGGTCCTCAGAGCCTCGTTTGTGAAAACAGGTTGTACCACGAGAAGGTGAGGATGAGAATTGGGTAGGAGAGGTTATACACACGTCACTACCCCTTACAACCCTGACATTATATTGCATTGCTGAAATCCATTGTTCTGTTGAAAAAAATGCTTTTTTTATAGGGAGAAAGAACCTTAAGCCTGAAATAAGATGCCTCTAAATTCCACTTATTTATATATGCTTTAACATCTAAGGTCATATAAATGTGAGTTTTTTTTACATCTTACCTCATAATTTAGTTGTGTTTTTCAGAACAAGTTTTATTATAAATTTTACATTTCTCATTGAGGGTCAAATTATATTTGCAGAGAAAAATAGATGCCTAGACCAGTATTTATTTTAATATTTTACTTTGTCGCATATATCTGTAATTACTTACTTACTTACTCTCTGGCACAATTGAACCAATAGGTTGTTGGCCATGCAAACATAAGCTCTCCATACATCCCTATCCTAGACCAGTATTTATTTTAATATTTACTTTGTCGCATATATCTGTAATTACTTACTTACTTACTCACTGCCACTATTGAACCCATAGGTTCATGGCCATGCGAACATAAGCTCTTCATACATCCCTATCCTAGACCAGTATTTATTTTAATATTTACTTTGTCGCATAAATCTGTAATTACTTACTTACTTACTTACTCACTGGCACTATTGAACCCGTAGGTTTATGGCCATGCAAACATAAGCTCTCCATACATCCCTATCCTAGACCAGTATTTATTTTAATACTTACTTTGTTGCATATATCTGTAATAACTTACTTACTTACTCACTGGCACAATTGAACCCATAGGTTCATGGCCATGCGAACATAAGCTCTCCATACATCCCTATCCTAGACCAGTATTTATTTTAATATTTACTTTGTCGCATATATCTGTAATTACTTACTTACTTACTCACTGGCACTATTGAACCCGTAGGTTTATGGCCATGCAGACATAAGCTCTCCATATATCCTTATCCTGACCTAATGCTTTCCAATCATTCTCAGTATAATTTGTAATTACATTTTTATTCAATGCCACCAGTTTATCATTACAATATTTCTGCTGTTCTCTCCTGGAATTGGCATATTGTAACCACTTTTGAGGTTGGGGCATCTTGAAGGCGAAGTTATGCTGCTCCAATGATATGATGGGTGATGATGATAGTAATGATGAGCCAGGAGAGACCTTAATCTAATAATGTTAATGATGGCCGGATGATGTTCGGGGACTGCTTAGGCCTTATACTTTCCTGACATTTGTCTTACAGGTGAGGAAAAACCCTGAAAAAACCTCACCCAGGAAACTTGTCTTGAAGGCAGCACACTACCTCAAGACCATAGAGTAAATAATAATAATAATAATAATAATTAAAGTTAAAATTTAGTTAAGTAAAATTTTATCACCTCACCTTATATTCTTGTTTTTTTAAGCAGCTCGCATATAAAAGAAGAAGAATATGAGGTGAGGTAATACAATTTTACTTAAATAAAATACCTCGTAGTGAACTATATAGGAGAAAATCAGTATGAGATTATATAAAAGATTAAAATTAAACCATATAGTGATTTTTTCCTATAAAAGTTCAATATAAGCGACTATTCAAGTCTCAATAGGAAACAAGAGGCCAACCGTTAAAAAAACTGGATACGAGGTGAGGTATAAAACATTTTAATTTAAATCTTAAAACCTCATCATCATTATCATCATCCAGGGATTAAGCCTGTTAGCTCATTCCGGATTCATGAAAGCTAGAATTGTTAAAATTGTTCAGACCATCTTCTGTGTGGGCGACCAACATTTCTCCTTCCGTGCAGTTTATAATTTAGCAATAATTTTGGAAATCTTCCTTCTGGCATTCTATCAATATGTTCTTTCCAGTCGTTCCTATATTTAATTATTCGGTCTGTAAGTTTGAAAAGATTTAGTTCCTTTCTTATATCTTCATTTCTTTTCTTATCCAGCAGAGTATATCCTGCTATATTTCTTAAAAATCGCATCTCAGCTGCTTCCAATTTTTGTTCTTGTCTTTTAGTGATCGTCCAACAATCTGATCCATACATCAATATATAGTGATAATTCCTGAAAATGGTTAATGTTAAAATGATTGAAAATGTGAAAATATGAAGTAAGATATTTGTGTAACTGGACCTGGACAGTAACCTAGTGTCCAATCCCTCACCTTCTCGTGGTGCAGCTGTTAGTAATCATGCTTATGCATGATGAACGAAAGGGAAGGGCTACTCACCAACAAGCACTGGTCAGCTTGGTGAGTTTTTCTTTTTTGACCGAATTGGTATTACTTCTCCTCCCCATACCAATTCCCTCTTTCAACTTTTCTATCCAGTCTCCCTTGACTGACCTCTTGTTTCTTTCGACCCTGATGGTATTAGAGTACTCGAGGCCTAGGGGTTCATTTCTCCTTCCTTCCTATACCTACTTTCTCTCTATGGGTGACGTAACCACCACATGTGGTGCCTACTACTAAACGGTTACAACTAGTTTATTGTACTCCAATACAAACATGAAGCCGCTTTTGTAGAAGAGACCAGCCTTTCTGCTAAATATTGGAGTGCAAGAGAGCGAATGATTTCATTATCAAGTGCTCGACATTAGATACCAACCAACCAACCATATTTGTGTAACTCCTGACATTTTGTGGTAAGATTCTGAACATTATTCTGGTATACAAACTGCTGGAAAAGAGTTCTAATTATTTTGAAACAAAGATTTACAGTAATGCTTTACTAGATGGAACTAAAGCAACATAATTCCAAGCCACAATTCTGTTTTACTAATATTTTACATAGAATAAAGAAAAATTAGTGTAATTAAAAAAAAATGTGTCGTATAGGAACTGTGTAAAGTGAGCGAGAATACCTCATCAAGTCAAATTTATGTTTGCATTTTGTTGGTTTATGGAATATTTTTTAATGCAGGCTTTTCATAGCCAGGAATCATAATATTTAGAGATACCTGGCTATGCAGCCATGGTCCTGACTGGTGTTTTCTCCAGATGTTTCTCCCCCAACTGCAGAGGGCATCTTCAGTGGCGAGTATTTCTAGGTGGTGTTCCCTGGTTGGAGGCTCGACTGTGAATGAGCGGTGGACAGTAGGAGGTTAAACCTCCAGAAATTACATTTATTGTAATTATTACTGACCTGCAAAACGGTGATAAAGAGCCATTGTCCTCCAACGGCTACCCTCCCACTGTGGGATTGCCGGTAATGAAACAGCTGATTTCCTCGCCAAAAAAAAAAAAAAGGATCTCACATTGAACATTGAACAATTGCCTGGATCTAAACAAACACTTAACTCCTCAGTGAAACACTACATAAGTTAAAATCCAAAATTATGAATGACAATAGACTTCAAACAGTAGCCAGAAACAAAATATGGGAATGATGATCTTGAAGAATATTTTCGGGTTGTAGGCCATGGTCGTGAGGCTTGTAGTTCCCCAATGTTTCACCAGAGACTGCGTCTGGCATCCTCAAGGGTTGTCTTGAGACTGGCAATTCTGTCCACTGTCTGTCCTATTTATATGTTCACATGTGTTCATAAGTTATATCTGCCTTCTGACTGGTCAGCGGTAGGAACTTCCATTGCTCCAGTGAGATTGCTGTTTGATGGTCTAGTCGGCTGTACTTGTAGAGGTTTGCATTCTGCGTTTTTTAGAATCGGTATCCATACTTTGTTGCTTTTAATGATTCTTCTTTTCTATTGTAACTGTTTTTAATGTTTGAATATTTCGATGGCGTCTCGTTGTAGATGGGTAAAATAGTGTGTGCAGTTAGATAATATGTCTGTATTCTGGTATTGTACTCTGTGGCCATCAAGTAAAGAGTGTTCTGCTACTGACAGTGGACAGAATTGCCAGTCTCAAGACAACCCTTGAGGATGCCAGACGCAGTCTCTGGTGAAACGTCGGGGAACTACAAGCCTCACGACCATGGTCTACAGCCCGAAAATCTTCTTCAAGATCATCATAGCAACTCCGGCCGTGAAAGACTACGTCAATACAAAAAATGGGAATGTCTAATAAAAAATATTGATATACCAGAAATACCAAAAAAAATGAAGTAACACACTTTAGAATGACTACGGGCCGTGACTACCTGGCAAAACTCCCTTTACAAAATCAATTTCTGCCTTCACTGAAATGCATTTTATGCAATCACCCTAATGAAGGAATGGACTAAGGTCATCTGAACAATTGTATCGCTGCCAAACATGAAGATTCTAAGACCTCAAAGTATTGGAGAGCAAGACTGCTAATGGCTTCAGTGTTAGATGCAGACAACAACATTTATTGTAAAATTTCAGAAATCTTTATAATATTCAGAATAGAAGAAAGTTTAAAAATATTGACCCCCAATGGGGCTTAAACCCATACATAATATACAAGTGGGCAGATTACTTGTATTTCAGATGGTTTTACTCGTATTATTAATTTAATACTTCTCACTGAAGGACAAATTATATTTGAAGAGAAAAATTATACAGCCAGACTGGGGTTTGAACCAGGAAAGCCAAAGGTCCTTGGATCAAACCCCAGTCTGAGTGTATAATTTTTCTCTTCAAATATATATTTCAGATATTTATCGAAGAAAAAAATTAACTTTGAAACATTTATACAATTTGTGGGAGATAAACAATTACAGTGATTTGGCCATGTAAATGGGATGAATGAAGGTAGATTGCCAGTTAAGAATTTGGGGTAGATTCCAAATGGGAGGAAAAGAAGAGGAGACTTAAGAAGACATGGATAGGGGGAATTTGTTGAAGGACAGGGGACTGCAGGATGGTGACTGGAAGGATAGAGATAAATGTATGAATGGAATCAAAACTTAATATTTGGCACAAGAAGATGTTGTATACATTTGAAACCTGTTGAATAATAATAATATCTGAAAAAAAGAAGCAAATTTTATTATTTCAAATGTCACATTTATAAAAAGTACAAAGTGAAAATGTGTGACTTTTTATGGAATGACTTGTGAACTATATTGCATTCATTGAACTAGTTCAGTGTTATGTTGATACTTTATAGATGAACAAAATATTAAGAACTCCTTTTTCACCAAGTTATTTTACACATACAATGTGTAGATATCTAGTAATAGTTATTTATTACACAAGTGATTTAAATATAAGTTCGAGTAAAAGTGGATTAATCACTAGTGTAATACAGCATTTTATCCAACAACTTTTAACAAACTTCAAAATAAAAAATTCATGGATCTGTATACATTTTTTTTTTGTTCAATGCCACCTGTTTGTCATTCGACTGATCTGTATAAATATAATAATAATAATAATAATAATAATAATAATAATAATAATAATAATAATAATAATCTACATAAATATAGATTCCTGAATTTTGAAGTTCCCAACAAGCAAAATTTAATCTCAAATTTCATAAAATTTACACCAGATGGCAGTTTGGAAGATGATAGTAATGACAGAATTTCAACAGTTGGAGTTTTGGCTAACAATGGAAGCTAAGGCTTTTGAAACCAATCCCTTGAAAATATTGAGTTTCATAAGGTGAAAAGAAAAAACATTTCTCTGAAAAAGTCAATTTTTGGACCAATTTTCTAAAATGTTGTGCATTTTTTATTTTTATTTTTGAGTACGTCAAATGAAGAGCTTGGCTGTAAAACATGGTAACTGACAAATTCTTGAAAATTGAGTTGTAGCATGTAAACGTGATATGAGACCTCCCTGAAGCATTTGGTGCATATAGTTTTATTTACTGTGACAATACATCTGCTATCTATTGACAGATGTAAAAACTAGGGTCGTATGCAAATACATTACTCTCTACTCAAATTACTTCCAATCACTGGTGAGCTGAGATCGAATTAACGGCCGCCTTAACCGGTCATGCATGAATGTTCACGTTTTCGTAATATTGGCAACGAATTACCCAGAATTCTCAGCGATAAAACCACTTCCGTTATTTTCGTCTGCTATAGAGGAATGCATTTATGCTTGCATCCCGCAAATAATACTGTATACAAACACGTCTGCGACGCGCAATATTACGCCGATTCTCCTGTTCTTCCAGTTGAATTCTTTGGTAGACGCTATCAAATTTCTCTTCTCCGCGTATACCGAAAACATGATCGAAGTCTTCAAGGTTCGACATCTTGGATAAGTTTCAAACTACATCGGTTACCATCGGTTCCCTTCGGGATTTTCACATAAGTTTATATCTTGAGCAACGATCTTAAGGTACCTTGTCAGGTAGCTTTACAATTATTACCGCGTGAATAGATTTCTGAGTAAGAAAAATGTGTTTGAATAAAACTTTATCAGCAGAGAACGCCTTTTACTGTCTAATGCGTTCAAACATTCAACCCTAACTGGCTCACTCTATTCTTGTGTTTTATCCCCACAAGGAGGGTTGCCTCTTCCACCTTCTGCCGTTGAGGACTTCACTCTTGTTTCCCCGAGCTGGGTCTCTTATTTCATCCCCAGAGATTGGGTTGCCACTTCTGCCATTTTCGCTGTTCCAATATTTCTATCTCTGCCATGTCTGCCGTTGTGATCTTCCGTGTTTGCAGCTTCCAGTGTTGTCGTTGCTCCCACGTTGCAGATTATTCTTAGTTCCCTCTCCTCTTATCTAACCGCAAGCCATGGCTTCCCGGTTATGATCGTCTGGGTCATTGGTACTAAGCCTCCCTACCACGCCAAGGTGATAATCCATAAGGAGGTTAAGCTATTTAATAAAAATTTTAAACAAATCAAAATAAGATAAAAGTAATGTAGAGTCACTTTATAAGTTTCAATTACCAGATAGAAAATATACTTATCATATATTTATTTTTTATTTTACATTACACCATTGAGGTTATATTTATTGTAAAATATATATATATATATATATATATATATATATATATATACCTTATTTATTTTTGTATTTTTTTACTCTGTCTTCCTTAATTCTTATTTATTATTCAAAATTTTCAAAATGCTTCACAAAAATGGTTGGTTGGTATCTAATGTCGAGCACTTGATAATGAAATCATTCGCTCTCTTGCACTCCAATATTTAGCAGAAAGGCTGGTCTCTTCTACAAAAGCTGGACAACGGAGGAGATGGTTTCTTTCCATATCTTCATTTAAATTGCAAAAAGGGCATTTAGGTGAATCTGTTATGCCAATTCTGTGTAGGTGTTTATTCAAGCAGTCATGTCCCGTTAGCAGTCTGAATGTTGCTACTGCAGATTTTCTTTGTAATGTAGTAATGTCATAAGCTTGTAGATTTTCCCATTCCTTTCCAGATATTTTGGTGGTGTATTCTTCTCTAAGTTTATTGATGTATTTATTTGAGATAATTCTTTTGATAGAGTGAAAGGAAACTGGAGCAGAAGTTGGGTTTGAAACAATTTTGCTACCCTTCTTGGCTAGAAAATCGGCTATTTCATTGCCTGTCACTCCACAATGGGCCGGAATCCATTGAAGTACAACTTTTTTATGTAGACGGGATAAATGTTTTATCATTTTGTGACATTCGATAATTTTGACACAAAAATAAGATATATTGAATAATAAAAAAAAACTTAAGAAAGACGGAGTAAAAAAATACAAAAATAAAAAAGGTGTATATATTTTATAACAGATAGAAATTACCAACAATCCATATTTATACAAGAAACAATAGAAGGTACGTAGTGTCTTTTCTCATAGCAGATAACTTTCAACTGTTCCCCTCTCACAGTAATTATTTATATAAAATATTTCAATTTTTTTTTACTTAATCTTAATTAATATTAATACCCATCATGTAAAAAATAGTACAAGTGTGTGTAATGTCTTGATAGACAAAACTCAATTTCATTTTTTTTTTCCCAATTTCTTCTCAATTCTGTTAACACACATTTCCCACACCTATACTGCAGTACACTATTAAGGTGCAAATTATGATCAGAAAATGTTCTGAAAATACAAACAGTTTGTAATTATTATCAGTTAGGTATTTTGACTCATTTTATATATTTTTTGTATTTTCTTGCAGACTATAGTTTCGTTACATTTATGCCACATTGTCGATGCACCCTAATTGTTTGTATTTGCAGTTGTCGATCCTGTAGGTTGATTTTTGCTCTCTTGGTTGGCTGATCGATGAACTTCCAAATCAATTTTTATTTTCTTTTTCCCTGGGAATTTCAAAATTAATTCTTTTCTCCTTATTCTTGTGGATGTAAATTTTCTCCCAAATTGTGAGTTCCTTAGATTTATGTTCAGCAATTTGGCCTTTGTTTCAATTCTGTGTTTTTCTGACCATGCATGTGCAGCTATTGCAGACTTTTCTATTTCCCCATTTTTAACAATTCTAAGGTGTTCTTTCAATCTTGTATTCAAATTCCTTTTTGTTTTTCCTATGTATATTTATTCACAATATTTACAATAAATTTGATAAATCCCTGATTTGTTGCTTTCATCAATCTTTTCATTTTTGTTGGTTTTAATTAATTTATTCAAACTGTAATAATTTTTCAGTGCTAATTTAATGTTAAATATGCTGAAAATTTTTTGAAACTTATTAAATACTCAATTGTGTTTGTAATTTAACATTTTCCAATACATAACATCGTTTACTACTTATAAAAGTGGTGGTGTAAAATTCTCAAATATAGATACTTCTAAACGAAGCCGACCGTAGGTGATAGTAGTGACACCTACCTGACAGTGGATGAAACAAGAATTATAGATTTGTATATGTGGAAAGAATTGTTAATGTTTGTGCCAAGTCTCGAATGGTGTAGTGGGCTGCACACTAGTCTGGAGAACTAGAGTCCACGGTTCGATTCCTGGTTCAGACATTCATTTTTCTTTTCACAATATTATGTGTTTGTAATTGTTAAATTAATTTAATTACAACATTTTCAATCTCGAGCCAGGAAAGATGGTGGTGTACAATTTTTAATCGCTAGATTGTGCATCCAATGGCAGCAATAGCTTCTGATATTGGTCCTGTGAGAATCACGGAGTTTTATGAGGTAAGATGTAAAAAGTTATTTTCAACTCACTTATACAAACAGTGAATTGCCTCATAATGTTATTTACCATCGTAGAATTTTTATTTAATAAACTTATTCTGTCAGTTCACATGTTTAATATTAACATAGTTACATACTTTTTTATTAAAAGCTGTTGGATAAAATAAATACATTTTAATAAAATACATTTTTGTAACATGTACTTGGGCTGAAATAAATAATAATACAACATTGTATGTTCATCATTGTCCATTCTTATGTCCTCAGCCATTCTCCATTTTATTGAAACCTTCTTCACTATCTAAATTCCCAGATGTTCATCTAAAAGAGGATATCAGGGAGTTGAAATCAGTACATCTAGAAGCTTCAGACCTACTACCACCTGAAAGTTTTGCCCTTGTATTTTTTATAATATACCAGAAAATGTTGCAGATTTTAAATATAGGGGAGGGGATGGCTTCGGAAGGGCTACTGTCATTCACAGGGAGGAGACCTTTTAATTCCTTCTATCGAAGGCTTGAAGGAACCGACCTGGACAGGATCTTAGGGCCGCATGCAAATACATTAGTCTCTACTCAAATTACTTCCAATCACCGGTGAGCTGACTTTCCGTGAGCAAGTGCAAAGATCGAATTAGCTACCCACTAACTGGTCATGCATGAAAGTCGTCGTTTTCGTAATATTGGCAAGAAATTACCCAGAATTCTCAGCGATAAAACCACTTCCGTTAGTTTTGTCTGCTAGAGGAACGCATTTACGCTTGTGTCCTGCAAATAATACCATATACAATGACATCTGCATCGTACGATATTACACCGATTCTCCTGTTCTTCCAGTTGAATTCTTTGGTAGACTCTATCAAATTCCTCTTCTCCACGTATACCGAAAACATGATCGAAGTCTTCAAGGTCCGACATCTTGGATAAAGCAGCAAGGTATGCGGCAAGGTTTCAAACTACATTGGTTCCCATCGGGTTGCTCGCGATTTGTTCTCTGCAAAGTCACCTCGCCAGGTAGCTTAGGAATTTTGACAATTATTATCGCATGAATAGATTTTTGAGTACGCAAAATCATCTTTAGATGCAACTTTCTCAGCAGAGAACGACTTTTATGGTCTAATGCGTACATAGATATGACCCTTAGTGTCCAATCCTTCACCTTCTCATGGTGCAGCTGTTAGTAATCATGTTTATGCATAGTGAACAAAAGGGAAGGTGTACTTACCAATAAGCACCAGTCAGCTTGGTAAGTTTTTGACTGAGTTGGTATTTCTTCTTTTTCATATACCAATTCCCTCTTTCAACTTTCCTATCCAGTCTTCCTTAACTGACCTCTTGTTTTCTTCAAACCTGATAGTATTAGAGTATTCAAGGTCTAGGGGTTCACTTCTCAACCTTTCCTATACCTATATTCTCTCTACAGGTAAACACCTTATGGGCACTCGCCTTGATGGGTGAGAATGGTTAACCATTTCTTTTTTCAATGTTTTATTTGAATTAACACCACTGTGTCTCGAGGTAGCGTGCTGCCTTGTCACGCAGCGGGCCCTGGCCGGGACAGTTTTTTTTTGATTGAGGTTTTTATTGGGGTTTTTCCTCACCTGTAAGACAAAGATCAGAAAAACTTTAAGGCCTAAACGGTCCCTGAAATCATATGGCCATCGCAATCTTCATCATTCATATTCATCTTAGATTAAGCTTAGGATTAGGGACTCTACTGGCGCACCACTATCATCATCATCATATCATCGGGGCAATGTAACCCTGCCTTCCAGGTGCCCCAACCTCAGAAGTGGGTTACAAGTATGCCATGCCAGGAGAGAACACCAGGAATGTCAAAAGACAACCTGGGGCATTTGCAAAAAAAAAAAGAATCCAATCCCAGATAGAACGTAATTTAAGAAAGAAAAATGGTTAACCCTGTTATTGAACACATTGGGTAAACAAGGAACTAAGAAATGCCCACATAAGCTGCATGCGCATCAATGCAGCCCCATTGCAACTTAATACACAGTATGGCATAAGTATGCACTGGATTTGTCTCATCAGCTACAGCTGGATACATGTAATGAAGAATGAATCTAAAAGAGGGGATTGTAAATCAATTTAATTGATGAGATGCAAAAGGTGAATGTTCCATACAACACAATTTTGAGAAAAACAAAACAAAAATTCTATAGAAAAATTGGAACATTTTAGACAAAAAGTTGCTATAGGTGACTTGTAGAACCAGTTGAGGGTAATATCTTTCATTTGTTTCCAATGACATAACATTTCAATGTTTTCATTATTCATTTCATACATTTCAATGATGGATAAATCATATTTAAAGAGAAAAAAATATTTGCTCAGATTGGGACTCGAACCCAGGACCTTTGGCTTTTTGGCCAGTGCTCTACTGACTGAGCCATCTGGCCGTACTGGCTTTATAATGTAATGTAAAATTCCCAAATAAATGTCTTCTTAATAAAGATGCCACCATTTGCCAGATAGAAGCAAAGATTTCATAGCATTTGGTGTGCAGGAATTGACAGCGTAGATAAAAGAAAAAATTTGCTCAGATGGCTCATCGGTAGAGCATTGGCATAGAAATCCAAAGGTCCTGAGTTCGAGTCCCAGTCTGAGCATATAATTTTTCTCTTCAAATATGACATAATGTTTATTGTTATTTGATAATAAATATCCAAAGATTGTGAAATTTTTTCCTTTTGCACCTCGCCAAGACAATTTGACATATTTAAAAAAAATCTATTGGCTAACAACCTGTGATAAGACTTTTTTAATTCCTTCATAAACTCCTGTCAAATTTTATTCCTAGGGTTTAATTTTTAAAATTATTTCCCACAATGATTTTTACATTTTTTCTGTGATTATGGCAGTATATTTTTCTATGATATTTAACTACATGTGTAGCATGAAGACGTGGCAGCCACATTGATTTTAATGAATGTTCTATGCAACAACAAAGACGTGTTCCAGTGCAGCCAACATAAAGTATGTACTAATTAACTGTATACATATACTTCAGAATTTCAGAACTTACTACAGCAAAACCTGTCTATGAAGGAACATGAGGTTCCTTAAATATATTTCCATCTTGGCAGTTTTCCTTCTTATAAAGGGTTCCCAAATTACAAGCTTGAATTTTCTCATGCAGTGTAAGGGTTTTACATGCACACTTTAAAGACATAACGTATTCACTGAAATACAGACAAAATAGTGTATGTAACACAGCTCAGTTTGCACGGCAATACAAAACAAGTTTATTGCACAAAAGCGAGAAGAAACTCAACTATAGGAAGACTGAAGATTTTTCCAACTCCCTTGCAGGTAATGTAAGCAGGCAAGGAAAAGTGAGGGATTCCCTGCTGTCACACATAAGCAAGGGTATCCCCACAATACAATGGCAACACAAGAAGGTAAAACGATATAATGCAGAAAGCGTCATATGCGGAATTTTCACGTGTGGTCGTTAATACTGTAATTAGAACGTGCTTAAGAATAATTTTCCATCTTACTGAGATAAAAATTAACTATTGGTACTTTAAAAACCATTCCATTTCCACGTTATGAAGGTTCCTGGCTTATACAGAACGATTTTACATGTAAAATCGTATCGTTCTGAAGATTTTTTTCCATCTCTACAGGTTTCCTTCTTTAAAGGTTCTGGCTAAAACAGGTTTTACTGTATTTATTTCTGGGTGTTGCATTCTTTCACAGGTTACAGTTCTTAAATTGTGTTAGGTTCATAAAATATTGGGTACATGTTGGCTGCATCCCGTGATTCCATTGTGTAAACCACTTTGCAGTTTTTGGCGCATGCACATGGTATATGATTGGAATTTAGAAAAAATGTTTGTGTTACATGTTGCAAAGTATTTCCAATGTATTAATTATAAACAAATACTTAAATAAAGTCTCAACATAATATTTTAAACATTAATTTAAAGGATGGATTGAGTATTAATATAGCTCTGAATAATAGTGTCCATTTTTCTTTCTAATATCTCACAAAGCATGTTCTGTCCAGTTCTTCAGGAGCTGTATCAGCAGACCACAGCAATATATTGTTGTAAAGCTCCTTGAATTCATTTGGAATATGTTGTATTATCTTTATTTAAATCCAAGCTAAAAGAAGATTTTCCTTTTGCATGTCACTGAATTTTACATATAATTTTTAGCGGAGTTAAAATGAAGAATGTTCCCCCCCCTTTTTTTTATCATTGGATGTAGTTCAGGGTGTCCAGTAGTCAGGAAAAATCTTGAAAACTGGGAATAAGTCGGAAATTTGAAAGCAACTGGAAAAACTGTGAAATGACAGGAATTTTTAAAGTGATGTGCATCTATCTTGTATTCAAATCAAAAGAATCACAATCGTTAAACCACATTTAGGGGTCCTCATCTAGGGGATATGTGGATGGCGACCACAAGGTGCCCAAGCCGAGCAAAACATTTCTTCCACTTACTTGTGTTTTGCACTCTTTTAACTTTACTATCTAACCTCTCTTGGTTAACTCTTGTTTTTTCGACCCCGACGCTATTAGGGCATCCGAGGGCTAGGGAGTCTTTCCTTTCTTCCATTTCTTCTTTCCATTATTTTCTTTTCTTCTCCAGAAAAGCCTGACCAGAGGCTATAAGATGGCAGGCCCATCACTGGTCTTGCCTTCCTTTGGCCAGCAACTAATCGAAGGGACTATTATTATGCTTTCAAGTCTTATACGAGAATTTTCCGGAAGAAGCTGGAGGGAAAATTTTCTATAGGATCGTAACAGGCCTTGGCCTAATACTTGGAAGGAAGAAGAAGAAGAAGATAAGAAGTGTTACGAAATTGGAATATTTCTTGGAAGAAATAGTTATGAAACTATGGCATATGTTTGACAGATTCAGGCTGCCATTGCTAAAGAAATACCAGCCTTTGCCAACATGATATTGTGTTACAAAAGATACTAAACATACATAGTTCAATAAAGCAGATTAATTTATTTTGGTATAGCAGTGCACACCGGGTATAAGCTAGTAACTAATTAAAACTAACTCACTGGCACTATTGAACCCGGAGGTCATGGCACCATGGACATATACTCTCCACACTTCCCTATCCTCAGGTGTTTTGAAGATAACCAATAAGAATCAAAATAGTTTGTAATCTTTGGATCATTGTAACATGCATATCAAGACATTTGCACTATAATAGCCTTTTTTTTTTTTTGTGTTTCCAATGATTTTGAAGTTAAAACTAGATATGATGGTAGGTATGCTAATGTATAGTTTGACCCAGCCTTTCTATAAAATCAATATTGGGAAAATTTTTGGGAATAAATTTGGGCAGAAAGAAGGGCTAACCACCCTATCTCCTCACCGTGCCAAAATCATACAATCGGTTATCGCTGATACAGTGTGAGCAAAGACAATAGTACATTTCTTTAACATCAAGATGATAGTAGTCTTTCATTTTGGGCATTTTATTATTTTCCGCTTTATGATAAGTTTACAACTGAGGTAATTATTTTAATAGATTTTGTGTGACTTTAATTTGCTTTAATTAACTTAAAGATCGATATTTTATTCATGAAGTACGTAAATGACTCTTTAGTTGGCCACATACCAAATTCCGGGTCCGGTTTTATATGGCAGTCATCTGGAATAATTGGATATTTGTCAGATATGTCAAAAACAGAATTTGTAGTCTACGTTACTTAGTTAAGTTATAAAATGGAACATATTTTACATATTAGTGAATATGACACAGTGGATACGCGATAAGATTAGGCGACCAAGCGTAGTAAATAATATTAGGTAGCCTTTGTGAAAATAACGACAAACATGGCATCCTCCGGGTCGTGCAATCAAGAAACAACGGTGGAAGAACTGAAGCAAGAAATAGAACGTCTGAGTCGTGAATTAGATCAAGCTGTCAGTGAGAAAATTCAATCAGCACATTATGGGCTAGTTTTATTAGAAGAAAAAGGAAGTTTAATGGTGAAATGTGAAGAACTCGAAACGCTTTACGAAAACTCGAAACATGAACTTGAAATCACTCAAGAGGTTAGTTAAATCAATATAAATAACTTATATGATTATTTAAGATTACTACATCAATATTACATTATTTATAAAATGTTTTAAGCTATTTAGTTGATGGTTTGACGAAATGAAGCATTAATGAGTTGTCAGTTTTAGTTGAAAGATTACTATTTAATAGGCCTTTATAAGTTATTTTGGAAAGCCGTTATTTTATTTATAATAATTACGGTTGAAGCCATTCAGAGATTTTTTTGTTTAAAAATCTTATGAAGTCAGTTTCATTATTCACTGAGGATTCGGGAATTAAAGAGGGAGGCATTTGGGCTTGGTCTGGAAGGAGTGCCTAAGTAGCTGGAGATCTTAGGTTCAAATCCTGACTCAGATGCATTTTTTCCTTTAGTTAGTTTGACAGCAAGTCTGGAATCATGAGGAATTTTGGCTCAAGTATAGAAACACTTACCCTTAATTTTTCAGTTTATTTGTTGTGAATTATAACTCTTCTTCTGTATTTAGTAACATTTAAAAATATTTTGGCTGAGGTTCACACACCATCCCACACAATTTTCCATCAAACATTCTTATGCCACTGATGCACTTAAACACTTTTCAACCATTTATAATAATGTTTGGTATTATTTTAAACATTTTTGAACCATTTTATAAACAACTCTAATGCACAACTTGTCCGCATTTTCGTTTATATATAAACATTTCTTACGATTAATAGTGAGTGGAGAACATATTTTTAATAACTCACAATTTCAAATTTATTTGATTTAAGACCATTGGTTTGTAACTGAAGATGAATGATCTTCAGTTTATTTTCATGACTCCTGAAGATGAACGAAAGATTCATTCGAAAGCAATGGTCTTAAATCAAATAAATTTAAAATTGTATGAGGTGAGTTATTAAAAATATGTTCTCAACTCACTATTAATGTTATAACCTCATAATGTTTACTTCCCAACATTAATTTTAATGCAATTTCTTAAGATTGAATTAGGTTAAGTGTGAGTTAGTTAGTTAGCTTTTAGGTTCGTTACATTTTAAATGTGTCTAAATACATAAAACAAAAAAAACGATAAAACATCGATAATAATATGTGGTTCGATGGTGGGTTATCGCTGGCTCTATAAACTCTGGCACATGCACACTGTTGTTCTATAGGACTTCGAAAATATATCAGATAAGTTAAAGTGGACTATCCCCAGAATTTTTATTAAGAAGTTATATTTAATGGTGTGTGTAGTGTTTTTAAATTAGAATATTATTGTGGCTGAGGTCTACAATTTGTCGATTTTCCATACAACATCCTTTTACCATTTATAATACTTTTTCGTACTATTTTAAACATTTTGGAACTATTCTATAAATATTTCTTATGATTTTTAAATATTTATATAATTATGCAAATATTGTGAATTGAGTTCTACAGACCCACAAATGCATAATGTAACTTCTGCTAGATGGCTTTCAAATCGGATTACCAACATTCGCAATTAATTCCAAACCATATTTCAAGAAATTAACTTCATCTTGTTAGTTTCCAATGGGACTAGTTAGTGTACGTAAGATTAGTTTATAGTTTATTAAATAATATGCATGTAACTTGTTTTGTTAGGTTAGAAAATGGAAAGTTAGTTTACGTCCATTTTTTATAAACGATAGGTAATTTATTCCAGAAGTTGGTAACTCCGACTTAAGAGGTATCTAACGGAAGCTATGTACATTAAGCATTAGAGCAACTTGCACATCCCCTCTGTGATTCTGTAGAACTTAGAAGAATTGATGGGGTAAATGATTGACAGATAGTGGACTTTTCCCTATTATTGTTTGTAGGGCTTGAATGTTATCACTTTTCAACGACAATAGGCTCTTTAATCATGTTTTATTCGGCTTAAGTTTATTGAATGATTCTGATTTTCCATACAACATTCTTATGCCACTGTTGAACTACACACTTTTACCATTTGTAATAACGTTTTGTACTATTTTAGACATTTTTCAACAATTCTTTATACATTTCTTACAATTTTTGGCCCAACTTTAGATTAATTTCCACTTCCTATATTATTGTAATTCTGTTGCTCTACATACTTCTTCTGTCATTTCGTACTATATTAAACATTTTAAAACGATACTTCAACATTTTTTTTACAATTGAATAGTTACCCTGAAAACAGATCTAACCCATAAACTGCTACTCATGGCGTCACTTCTGCCATTTTGTTACATACAGATCACTATTCACTTGAATGCTAACTTTAAAATAATAAATAAAACAGGTCTGGCAGAGAGCAGGGATAGTTTTACATGCACCATGTCATGATACTCTCTGGATAGATCACTTTCAAACTTTTGTGGGTTAGATCTCTTTTTACACGCTTTATATTAGCTTGACCTGTATCTATCTATCTATGTAATGGAATCTTTCAACGCGATTTTCACCCACTTAAAATCATCGGATCGACTTGAAACTTTGTATACTTGTAGAGGACCTGTGACAATACAATAATTTCATATTTATTTTCTAAAATCCTGGCCATAATAATCAGAAAATCAAAAAAAGTATTTTTGTATCAATGTAACGGAATCTTTCAATGCGATTTTCACCCACTTAGAAACATTGGATCGACTTGAAACTTTGTATACTTGTAGAGGACCCGTGACAATACAATAATTTCATATTTTTTTCTAAAATCCTGGCCATAATCATCAGAAAATCAAATAAAAGTGTTTTTGTATCAATGTAACGGAATCTTTCAACGCGATTTTCACCCACTTAGAAACATTGGATCGACTTGAAACTTTGTATACGTGTAGAGGACCCGTGACGATACAATAATTTCATATTTTGTTTCTAAAATCCTGGCCAGAATCATCCGAAAATCAAAAAAATGAAAACTGGTATAATAGGTTGCAGACTTATCGAGTTTTTAGTCAATCGTTGTAAAAGCTCAGTTGGTAGAGCAGTGAACTCTTAGTGGTATATAATTTCAACGTCGCTGGTTCAAATCCGGCTGGGAGGGTTTTTTTATAGAAGAGTATTACTTTTAGCTCATACTACAATAGTATCGAATTTAAAGATATTTACATTTTTATCTTATTCTGTAAAATATTAAAACTAAAAAATAAAAAATAGTTTTAAAAAACTAAAAGAACACCTTTATTAGAAAACTAAAAAAATTAAAAATAATGTTAATTTCCAATACGCTTGGGATAAAATAAAGTGGTCAACAAAAAAATCATCTCCAACACATAGAGAATAAAATTAGAGTTATCAACAAAAAGAAAATAATTTTACCATCAAAAGCATGGGGTGCTTTTTATGATTTTTACATTTTCTTCTTAGAGAGCTTACTTTTACCAATATCTGTTTTATTATCAAATATATTAATTGATATAGAGCACCCCACGCTTTTGATGGTAAAATTATTTTCTTTTTGTTGATAACTCTAATTTTATTCTCTATGTGTTGGAGATGATTTTTTTGTTGACCACTTTATTTTATCCCAAGCGTATTGGAAATTAAAATTATTTTTCATTTTTTAGTTTTCTAATAAAGCGTGTTCTTTTAGTTTTTTAAAACTATTATTTATCAGGGCAATTATTCCATTAAACTAGTCTGCATGATATCAGATGACTGAATACTAATATGTTGTATTAGTTCACTTTTTTATGCTGATTCCAGAACTGTTCTTAGTTTTCATCTATCACATACAGTTTTTTCACAATGGACCTAATATGTTTTCATATATTTATTGGTGAGAGGTGCAAATTAGGAGGAGGAATTGGCGCTGGATAGGCCATACTCTTAGGAAAATCCCTGACTCGCAATTTCTATGGTGTGGAGGGAGCCTAAAGACCACCTTAATGACTGTTACTCCTGTTTGCTTAATGTTCAGGGGTGTAATTAAAAAAAATGAGAACCAAATTGTATATCCAAGCATCCTTTCAGCCATTAGGCCAGTTCCACATGGAGAAGAGCTGTCTGTTCCTCTTCCTCCAGCTGTTTTAGAGAACCTGACAGAATATAATGTTGAAAGTGAACTTGATGCAATCACTGATGACGATACTGATGATATATATCAGCCTGAAGACGGATTTACTTCACAACAGTTCTCTCAAAGTGGCCTTAATGATCTAGTTCGTGATCTGAATTTGCCAAAGGAATCTGCAGAACTACTTGGCTCATGGCTTAAAAGTAAGAATCTTCTGGAACCAGGAACACATTACTCATGGTACAGACACAGAGAAAAAGAACTAGTTTCTTTATTCTCACAGAATGATTGCTTGGTTTACTGTAATAACATCGAGTTAATGCACTTCTATGACATTGAGCATGATTCTACTCAGTGGACATAAACGAGTTAATGCACTTGTATGACATTGAGCATGATTCTACTCAGTGGACATAAATGAGTTAATGCACTTGTATGACATTGAGCATGATTCTACTCAGTGGACATAAACGAGTTAATGCACTTCTATGACATTGAGCATGATTCTACTCAGTGGACATAAACGAGTTAATGCACTTGTATGACATTGAGCATGATTCTACTCAGTGGACATAAACGAGTTAATGCACTTGTATGACATTGAGCATGATTCTACTCAGTGGACATAAACGAGTTAATGCACTTCTATGACATTGAGCATGATTCTACTCAGTGGACATAAACGAGTTAATGCACCTTCTATGACATTGAGCATGATTCTACTCAGTGGACATAAACGAGTTAATGCACTTGTATGACATTGAGCATGATTCTACTCAGTGGACATAAACGAGTTATGCACTTCTATGACATTGAGCATGATTCTACTCAGTGGACATAAATGAGTTAATGCACTTCTATGACATTGAGCATGATTCTACTCAGTGGACATAAACGAGTTAATGCACTTCTATGACATTGAGCATGATTCTACTCAGTGGTACTCAGTGGACATAAACGAGTTAATGCACTTCTATGACATTGAGCATGATTCTACTCAGTGGACATAAACGAGTTAATGCACTTCTATGACATTGAGCATGATTCTACTCAGTGGACATAAATGAGTTAATGCACTTCTATGACATTGAGCATGATTCTACTCAGTGGACATAAACGAGTTAATGCACTTCTATGACATTGAGCATGATTCTACTCAGTGGACATAAATGAGTTAATGCACTTGTATGACATTGAGCATGATTCTACTCAGTGGACATAAACGAGTTAATGCACTTCTATGACATTGAGCATGATTCTACTCAGTGGACATAAACGAGTTAATGCACTTCTATGACATTGAGCATGATTCTACTCAGTGGACATAAACGAGTTAATGCACTTGTATGACATTGAGCATGATTCTACTCAGTGGACATAAACGAGTTAATGCACTTCTATGACATTGAGCATGATTCTACTCAGTGGACATAAACGAGTTAATGCACTTCTATGACATTGAGCATGATTCTACTCAGTGGACATAAATGAGTTAATGCACTTGTATGACATTGAGCATGATTCTACTCAGTGGACATAAACGAGGTTAATGCACTTCTATGACATTGAGCATGTTCTACTCAGTGGACATAAAACGAGTTAATGCACTTCTATGACATTGAGATGATTCTTCTCAGTGGACATAAACGAGTTTAATGCACTTGTATGACACTTGAGCATGATTCTACTCAGTGGACATTAAACGAGTTAATGCCCTTGCTATGACATTGAGCATGATTCTACTCAGTGGACATAAACGAGGTTAATGCACTTCTATGACATTGAGCATGATTCTACTCAGTGGACCTAAACGAGTTAATGCACTTGTATGACATTGAGCATGATTCTACTCAGTGACATAAACGAGTTTAATGCCATTCTATGACATAGAGCATGATTTACTCAGTGGACATAAACGAGTTAATGCACTTCTATGACATTGAGCTATGATTCTACTCAGTGGACATAAACGATGTTAATGCACTTGTATGACATTGAGCATGATTCTACTCAGTGGACATAAACGAGTTAATGCACTTCTATGACATTGAGCATGATTCTACTCAGTGGACATAAACTGAGTTAATGCACTTCTATGACATTGAGCATGATTCTTACTCAGTGGGACATAAACGAGTTAATGCACTTCTATGACATTGAGCATGATTCTACTCAGTGGACATAAATGAGTTAATGCACTTCTATGACATTGAGCATGATTCTACTCAGTGGACATAAACGAGTTAATGCACTTCTATGACATTGAGCATGATTCTACTCAGTGGACATAAACGAGTTAATGCACTTCTATGACATTGAGCATGATTCTACTCAGTGGACATAATGACGTTAATGCACTTGTATGACATTGAGCATGATTCTACTCAGTGGACATAAACGAGTTAATGCACTTCTATGACATTGAGCATGATTCTACTCAGTGGACATAAACGAGTTAATGCACTTCTATGACATTGAGCATGATTCTACTCAGTGGACATAAACGAGTTAATGCACTTGTATGACATTGAGCATGATTCTACTCAGTGGACATAAACGAGTTAATGCACTTCTATGACATTGAGCATGATTCTACTCAGTGGACATAACGAGTTAATGCACTTCTATGACATTGAGCATGATTCTACTCAGTGGACATAAACGAGTTAATGCACTTGTATGACATTGAGCATGATTCTACTCAGTGGACATAAACGAGTTAATGCACTTCTATGACATTGAGCATGATTCTACTCAGTGGACATAAATGAGTTAATGCACTTCTATGACATTGATCATGATTCTACTCAGTGGACATAAACGAGTTAATGCACTTCTATGACATTGAGCATGATTCTACTCAGTGGACACTTTTTATAGACTCATCTAAGAGGAGTCTCATAAGTGTGTTACTGCATAATGGGAATGTGTGTGTGTCCATTCCTACTGCCCATTCAATTCAGATGAAGGAGACATTCGAGAACATGAAGTTGCTATTAACAAGTATCCAGTATGAGGAATACAGGTGGCTAATCTGCAGTGACCTTTAATGTTATAGGGATACTATTAGGGCAACGAGCTGGTTTCACAAAAATGCCATACTATCTATGTGAACTGGACTGTCGGGCAAAGCAAAAACATTGGGGTGTGAATGTTTGGCCAGAGTGGAGAAATGTTGTGCCTGGAACTAAAAACATCCTATATGAACCACTTGTAGACCCGCATGAAATCCTTCTTCCACCACTACACATCAAATTGGGCTTGATGAAGCAGTTTGTAAGGACTCTACCAAAGGATGGGCCTTGCTTCAAGTGCCTCTGTAAAAAATTTCTGTCCATCACACAAGAAAAATTGAAAGCTGGAATTTTTGTTGGCCTGCAAATAAATAAACTGATGAAGGATGAATATTTTGAATAAACAAAGAATAAGAGAGGAAAAGAAGCCTGGACCGCTTTCTGATCTGTTATTGAAAACTTTCTAGGCCATAACAAAGATCCTAATTACAAGGCAATTGTGGAAAATATGTTGGGAATTTTCAAAAAGTTGAATTGTAACATGAGTGTGAAAGTTCACTTTCTATGTTTTCATATCGACTATTTCCCCGAAAATCTGGGACATTATAGTGAAGAGCAAGGTGAACGTTTTCACCAGGATATTGAAGAGATGGAGAGGAGATACCAGGGAACATGGAATGAAACTACTGTTGGATGTTGATGAGGGAAACTAAAAATGGAGGAAGTCAAAGAAGAGACAGTTTCAAAATTAATGGAACGCCATTTACTTTCTGTTTTGTTACAAGGTAGTCACAAAATTATTAGAACAGTTCTCTACAGTATTTTTAACATATATCCATAGTAATTCTGCCCGAAGGCAGGTCCTTCGCTGCAATCATAGCATTTTCATGCTATGCTTGCAGCTTTACTAGGGAATTGTGTAGGTGTGGTAGCTTCCCGTTGCTTTCCACACCGGTGAAGGATGATGGTGATGATGATAATGATAAGGATGATGATGAAGATGATGGCCATATGATTTCGAGGACCGTTTGGGCCTTAAAGTTTTCTTGACATTTGTCTTACAGGTGAGGAAAAACCCCGATAAAAACCTCACCCAGAAAAACTGCCCCGACCGGGGATCGAACCTGGGCCCGCTGCGTGACAAGGCAGCACGCTACCTCGAGACCACAGCGGTGGACTTTAACATGTATTTTTAACATGTATTTTTAACAAAAATGTATCTTGTGTGAAATGAAGTTTGAATATATTTGTGCTTGTAGTAGCTAAAATGTGAAAATATAAATTCTTATTTTATGCTAAAACCTGACGTGATACCTATTTTAAATAAATCATGTGAGAAAAAGTTTTAAAATGCAGACTTGTGTTATTAAGGGTCAGTTTCACCAACATACATAAGTCCTTGTGTTGTTACAAAAGCATGTATGTGAAGTTGAGTCTAAATTCTCTCGTGACAGGTTGTATCCCAGTCAGGTGCAGGAGATGTGTGACATGTAAAATTACTTACGAAGGGAGATAGTGATGCTTATCTTATGTATTACAGGCTTTAGCAAAGTTCCAGACAACTCACAAAGCTACGACAAAGACTGGAATCGAACAAGAAGAATCTCTTCTTTCCGAATCAGCTGCTCGAGAGACGTCCCTCAACTCACAGATTTTAGATCTTGAAAATGAATCAAAGCAGGTAAAGTTGATTTACATTAGAAAAACTACTTTTTTTTTTACCGTTGTGCTTTTCTCTGCTTGCAATGTGTTGTTATGATAACTGTCAACTATTGCATGCCGAAACTTACCTTGAAATTCTCCCAGAGAAGCGTTATTTAATAAATGAGTTGGAGAAAATGTTTTAACATCTCACCTCACAAAGTTGCGTGTCTTCACAATACCGGTTTCAAAAGTATAGTATTACTTCCATCTTCAGTCAAATTCCAACTGTTGAAATTTCGTCGTTAACATCATCTTCTGAACTGCCATTTGGTGTAGATTTTATGAATTATTTAGAAATTTAGAAATTCGTACAAAAGAACATGTTAGAAATATTAAAAATGGTAAAATTGAAAAATCGGCAATTGCAGCTCATAGTTTGCTAGAAAATCACAAAATCGGAAAAGACACTAAACTTTTGAAACATTTGGAAAAATCTTTAGAATTAACAATTTGGGAAAAGATATACATTCCGAAAAATAAATATAAAGCAATGAATTTTGATATCCCCGACTAGAATAATTTAATCTCCAAATTCATAAAACCTACGCCAGATGGCAGTTCAGAAGATGATGTTAACGACGAAATTTCAACAGTTGGAATTTTACTGAAGATGGAAGTAATACTATACTTTTGAAACCGGTATCATGAAGACATGCAACTTTGTGAGGTGAGATGTTAAAAACATTTTCTCCAACTCATTTATTAATATAAATACCTCATCGTGTTTCTTCCTCCCACTGTAAATTTAATTAAAAGCGTTATTTAATTGGCTCAGTTATTTAATTTACAGGTGGCATCAAAGGCAACTGTTTCCCTCTGGTTTAAGGGTAGCCATGAGTGAATTTTGAGTGAAAATTGACCAAAAACACATTTTGTGTTTTATCTCTCATAAAATTCTCCTAAGCATCCTGTTCAAGAAAATATATAACTTATCGCTATTTTGCCATTATTAAAGCACTGGCAGCCATTTTTAAACTCCCCAGAACTAGTGGCAAAAATGATACCAATATATCAAAGATTGGCATCTGATGTATTATAGGAGAGAGGCACAAAAGGAAAAACCCAAAATGGTAATGAGAGTCTCTACCATACAGTTTGGTGCAAATATCCAAAATAAATATTTGTTTCAACACAGAAATTGGAACTGTGTTATTAAAGCAGTCAGAAGCATGAAAAACTTTGTAGCCTTTTTTTCTCAAAGTGTATTTTTCAAGCGCATGCCCATTTAAAGAAAGTTCCTTACACTGCAATTTTTGCCTTATTCCACTGAAATTTTCAGCACTTATCTGTAAGAATACAAAGAACCAAAATTGCATTGGATTTTAATCATACTCAAAATGCTCATGAGTTATGATTTTTTTATATTGTCATATTTATCTCGATTTCCGCCAACATGAAAAATCAGTTAAAAAACTTTTTTTTTCTCAGAAGTATTAACAGGCATGATGTTTGGTTTTTTAGCATTTTTTCTTCTTATGATGAAAGAGGAGCTGGCCTGATGCATCATCCCCCAACCTGGGGGACGGGTAATTTTTGTTCAAGGTTTTCTTCCTCTAGCCTTTGATAATCCAATATCTTACTGCAAGGCAGCAGTGCTAGTTTTTGTCCGTCCTGTTTATTTTATTTCCCCAATACCTGCCATATCTGGGGAGGTGTCCGATGGGAGACTGGCAAATCCACACAGAGTTCCTACCAGGGAAATGAAAAGAACTTTAAGTACAGAAATGGATGTTTTAAAAAGATCAGCTGGAAAATCTAGAATGGATAGAATATGAAATAAAGAAATAAGGAAAATTATGGGTGTACAAGAGGAGCCGGACATCATAGACATTATAGAAAAGAAAAGATTACAGTGGTATGGCCATGTCAAAAGAATGCCAGAGCAAAGATTGCCAAAAATTGTTATGGAATCGATTTCAATGGAAAGGAGGAAGACCGAAGAAAACTTGGATAGAAGGGGTACAAGCAGCTATGAATATCAGAGGAATGGAGGAAGATCAATGGATGGACAGAGAGGAATGACATTTGGTTTCCGGAAGACGGCGGCAGCTGCCATGATACCGGATGATGATGAAGTATTAACAGCACAGAAAAATCCAATGCAAATTTAGAAACAATGAGTAAAATGAATATCCTGACAAAATATTGGAACAAAATATTGAAAATTGTACTGCAAGGAACTTTTATTTATATAATTTTTTGGTTGTAAGCCCATGTTTCCCTTAACAGAGATTTAGGCGCTCTTCCCATACAGGGTAGAATTTGAACCATACTAATTTAGTTATACTTGTTTTTGTATAGATGTCATTTGAGTGGTCCGTGGTCAGCGTTCTGCCTCATACTGACATCTAGAAAACCAAAAATAGTACTAGGACGGGAAAATTCGGTAAATTTTGCTTAGAGGCCTTTTCATTCAGGCTTAAGGATCTTTTACGAGCCTGAAAATATTCTGACTTGGGACCCACGACTTAAAGTCCGTCCTGGAGGACTTGCCCCTTGGATTTTTCCATCCTAAAAAATCCATCAACCCTGGCCAGGTTTGAACCTGCGACCCTCGGGACTAGAGGCAAGGAGCATAACCACTAGTCCATAATTAATTAAAATAAATGCCAGGCAGAACTGAGAGTTGTTGTTAGAGGCTTCTAAGATGCTGCTGCAATCACCAAAAACCGAAAACAGTTCTCTGCCGATAATGTCCTCTCATTTGACGTTTTCATGTCTACGTCACGTGAATATAATTATCTTAGCAGTGTTGCAAATTTGTCTTTTGTAATATCTTTAGTTGGTAAAAATTTATTCTATTGAATAAAACTCCACAGTGAATAAAGGCCTTAAGCAGGGATGCAGTTTGTCACCAATTCTTTTGAACATTTATTTAGACCAGGCTCTTAACTTGTGGTATAAAAAATATTCTGCAATGGGTATTCCTATAGGAGGAAAAGTACTGCATTCATTGTTGTTTGCAGTTGATCAAATAATTTTTGCAGGGGATGAAGATGATATGAAATATATGATAAATAAACTAATGGAAGAATATAAAAATTGGGGACTGAATATAAATTTACAGAAAACAGAATATATGTGTTTGGGAAAGGATGTGGATGACCTCATACTTGAAAGAGGGAAAATAAAAAAAATGTGTCAATAATCACAAGTTTAGGTACCTGTGAGAGAGACGTACAGACTAAAATTGCAATGGAAAAAAATGCAACTAAGACATTACATGGAATAATTTGAAACAAAAATACTACAAAGGAAACTAAAATGAAAATTTATAAGAGAATAATGTAGACTGCGATGGGCAGGACATGTTGTGCGTATGGGGAATGAAAGACGTGCATGGAAACTTCTTGTAGGAAAGCCAGAAGGAAAACGCCCTGTTGGTAGACCAAGAATGAGGTGGGAGAACAACATTAACTATGATTTGAGGGAAGTAGATTATACAGGGAATGATTGGAAAGCATTGGCTGAGGATAGGGATGTATGGAGAGCTTATGTCTGCGCAGCCATGAACCTATGGGTTCGATAGTGCCAGTGAGTAAGTAAGTATAATACAGAATATTTTGTCATATGGAAGTGAAACTTGGTGTTTGACGGAATTACAAAAGAATAAAATTAGAACAGTTGATTTTGATTATTTTAGAAGAAGCCTCCAAAAAAAACAAGACGATAAAATAAGAAATGAATTCCTTTGGAGAGAAATGAATGTCACCACATCTGTTGTTAAGAGGATTGAAAATCAAACGCTTAAATGGTATGGCCATGTACAAAGAATGGAAAATGAAAGATGGCCAAAAAATATATACCAATGGTCACCCCCTGGAAGAAATAAACGTGGCAGACCAAGATGGAAATGGAAAACCTACATCAGAACCATAATGGATGATAGGAATTTGGAAGAGGGAGATTGGAATGATAGAGATAAATGGAAACTGAAGACGGCAAACCTATAAGTGGGGGAAAGCCGAAGATGAAGAAGAAGAATAAAACGTGACAATGCTGCTTGATATGCAAAATACTTAAGCGTGCAAAATAGACCTACCTAACTACAAAGCAAAGCGCGTGTAAACTAAATGACTGATTTGACTATACCAAGGGTGTATCAAGAAAAAGAAAAAGATCTGCTTTTAACTGCAAGGCATTAAGATCCAGTGCCAAATCTCTCATTTAGACTTTAAGCAAGTAATACAACTTGTGTTTTTTTTATATTTGAAGAGAAAAATTTTTGCCTAGACCGAGACTCAAACCCGGGACCTTTGGCTTGCCGGGCCAAATGCTCTACCAACTGAGCTACCGAGGCGAGTTACTATATAGATGCAAATTTTTCTCTTATATACGTTGTAATTCCCTCTCGCCAAATGCTTTTGAAACCATTGGTTCTATCTTTGCAAATGGCGGCTTCTTAGTTAAGACATTTATTGGGAATTTAACATTACTTTATAAAGCTAGTAAGGCTTCTAATGATGTTTTTATTATTGATTTAACATTTCTCAATGAGAGATAAATTATATTTGAAGAGACTCGAACCCGGGACCTTTGGCTTGCCGGGCCAAATGCTCTACCAACTGAGCTACTGAGGCGAGTTTCGATATAGACGCAAATTTTTCTCTTATATTCGTTGTAATTCCCTCTCGCCAAATTTGGCCCGGCAAGCCAAAGGTCCCGGGTTCGAGTCTCGGTCTAGGTGAAAATTTTTCTCTTCAAATATAATTTATCTTTCATTGAGAAATGTTAAATCAATTATAAAAACATCATTAGAAGCCTTACTAGCTTTATAAAGTAATGTTAAATTCCCAATAAATGTCTTCTTAACTAAGAAGCCGCCATTTGCAAAGATAGAAGCAATGGTTTCAAAAGCATTTGGCAAGAGGGAATTACAACGTATGTAAGAGAAAAATTTGCGTCTAGATCGTAACTCTCGGTAGCTCAGTTGGTAGAGCATTTGGCCCAGCAAGCCAAAGGTCCCGGGTTCGAGTCTCGGTCTAGGCGAAAATTTTTCTCTTCAAATATAATTTATCTTTCTGTGAGAAATGTTAAATCAATAAAAAAAATCATAAACATGTATTTGAAGAGAAAAATTATACACTCAGATCGGGGTTTGAACCCAAGACTTTTGGCTTTCTAGGCTAGTGCTTTACCGCTGAGCTATCTGAGCACTCCAATCTAAATGCAAATTTTTCTCTTACACATTGTTAATTCCGTATCGCCGAATGCTATGAGCCTTTGCTCAATTGTGCAAATGGCGGCTTCTTATTTAAGAAGACATTTATTGGGAATTTAAACACTACTTATGTTTTTATTATTAATTTAATACTTCTCTCTGAAGGACAAATTATATTTGAAGAGAAAAATTACATATACATATTATTATGTATATGGGTTATGGAAATGAACAACTAATGACTAATGAAGGAAATTTTGAAGAAGTCACTGATTTTAAGTATCTAGGAATAATTACAAATAGGAATGAGATACACAAAGAAATTAAACATAGGCTCAATTCTGGAAATGCGTGCTATTATGCATTACAGGGACTCTTGTCGTCCCAACTCCTTTCAAAAAAATGTTAAATTGAAAATGTATAAAACTGTTATTCTACCAGTTATATTATATGGATGTGAAACATCATCATCATCATCATCTTAAGGCATGACAACTTTAAAAGTGAAAGTTTTGGCCTTCTCAACAATCCTCCTCCATGCCAATCTGTCTCTCGCCATATTCAAATTAGTCACTTTCATTTTCCGTAGATTATTCATTGTGTCATCCTCCCATCTAATCTTCGGTCTTCCAACAGCTCTGCCTCCTGTAGGTTTCCATTTCTAGAGTTTTTTGACCAGTCTCTGATCATCCATTCTTATCAAATGTCCAAGCCAACCAATTATGAGAGATCTTATATGGTTTACTATATTCTGATTTTGATTAATTTCTTTAGTTTGTTATTTGTTTTGATTCTCCAACAGTTATTAGTTCCTCTATTTGGTCCAAATATTCTTAAATTTTTTCTAAACATGGACTCTTTAACTTTAAGGGAGGAAAGATGATTACGAGTGTTCAAGAATAAAGTTTTTAGGACAATTTTTGGGCCAAAAAGACATGAACAGACAGGTGAATGGAGAAAACTACATAATAGTGAACTACATGATATGTATAGGAAGCCAGATATATTAAGAACAGTTAAATCTTGTAGACTGCAATGGGCAGGACACGTGGCACAAATGGGGGATCAAAAAAGATGCATGGAAGCTTCTTGTAGGAAAACCAGATGGAAAACACTCAGTTGATAGACCAAGAAAGGGAAGTACACTGGCTAGATGATTGTCTACCTCTGTGATTAACACATGTGGATGTGAGGCCAGCAGCCGGTTGGTCAGCCAAGGGCCTTCTAGGCCTGTCGCGCTTAGAGTTTTTTTTTTCTTTTTGGAGATAATACAGGGGATGATTGGAAAACATAGCTCATGATAGGGATGTATGGAGAGCTTATGTTTGTGTGGCCATGAACCTAAGGATTCGATAGCCAGTGAGTTAGTTAGTTAGTTATGAGTTAAAAGATTAAAAAGTTTATGTGTATATTTGTTTGCAGCTGCGACAAGAACTTGAACGAGTGCTTAACGAGAGAGATAGATTGCTGCAAGAGAACTACGAGTGGGACAAATACAAAGAAGAAGGAGAACTGGAGAGGAAGAATCTGCGATCAGAACTACGTGAAATTAAATTTAGAGAAACCAGACTAATCACAGACTACTCAGAGTTGGAGGAGGAGAACATTAGTCTGCAGAAGCAAGTCTCAGTATTGAGGTCATCGCAGGTAATTATATTCAAGTATTAGTTTCATTGTAAGCTGTATGTTTTTAATTAATAATATAGTATGATATTAGTTAATGTTTACATTGAATGGAAATTTAATAGAAACATCACTATGATGTTTAATTTATGATTTAAATTAAAATTCTTTTTACTTTTACCTCATATCCAGTCTTCTAATTAAACCAGTTTCGAAACATAGCTGGTTTCATTTTCAGTAATATCCCAACAGTGTTATGCTATTCAGAAAACTGCTTCTTACTCCATCTGTTGGTGGACTGATGAACCTCCAAATTAAAATCTCTGGGAATTTAAAAATTCATAAAAAAAACAAGAAGGAAAAACTAATGAATTTTGAAATTCCTGGGGAATTTGATTTGATCATCATCATCATCATCAACAATCACAGATTAACCCCATGTGGCTTGTTCCGGTCTCATAGATTCTCATTCAAAAGTTGGATCCATCTCTTCTTCGGTCTACCAACATTCCTGTGTCCTTTGGTTTGTATTTAAGTATAATTTTGGGAATGCGATCATTTTCCATTTTTTGAACAGGTTCTTTCCATTTTTTTCTAGATTTTTTTATTCTATCTAAGAGATTAAAGATATTTAGCTCATTTCTAATATCTTCACTTCTTCTCTTATCTAGAAGTTTGCAACCAGCCACGCTTCTCAGAAATCTCATTTCAGCTGCTTCTATGATCTTCTCTTCTCTTTTAGTTAAAACCCAAAATTCACTACCATACAATAGTAAGGGGACTGCCACTAATTTATAAAATTTTTTTGATTTGATTTTGAGGTTAATTGTTCCACCAACAGATGGAGTAAGAAGCAGTCCTCCTGAACAACGTAACATGGGTCGAGATATTACTGATGATGAAACCATCTAGGTTTTGAAACCGGTTTAATTAGAAAACTGGATTTGATGTGAGGTATAAAGAATTTTAATTTAAATCTTGAATTTTACATAACTTGTTTTCATGAAGTCAAGACCTTCGGGTTGTTATTATTACTGACATAATTATTCTTTGTTGAATATGTTAAGCTCATTTCAAATATCTTTGCTGTATTTTTTTATCTTGTAAAGTATTTCCAGCTACATGTCTTAGGAATCAAGTTTTTTTTTTTGAGACTGGGAACATCTTACCTCAAATTAATGTTTATTTGTGGTAAAATCAAATGTAAAATCAAGAGTTTCTTCCAATCGACATAACATCAGTCGCCAAGATTGTACTGAAGATGAGACCGTTATGGTCTCGAAATCGCTTAGAATAGAATAGATTTATTAAGGTAGAATTTTTTATCACTCACCTCATATTGAACAATATGAGGTGAGTGATGACAAATTCTACCTTAATGAATATACCTCATAGTGAGAATTCCTAAAATAAGTTAGAATAGATTTATTTAGCCTGGTGGAGTTAAGGCCATGTGGCCTTCTCTTCCACTCACCAGGACAAACATGTGTTACATATAAATACAAAAAATTACAATAATAGTCATACTAAACAATTAATTATCTGTCAAATTGAATAATAATGAAAATAATGTCTAATAAAACAATTAATTATCTTAAATCAATGGTAAAGAGAAACATTTTTGCCTGAACCGGGAATCGAACCCCGAACCTTTAGCTTTCCGTGCTAATGCTCAGACCACTGAGCTAATCCAGGCTTCATTCCCATCCAAGCAAGAATCCTTCCTTTACCTTACTCTACTGGCCCCACATTCAATTGCAATGAATCATCATTCACAAATACACAATGAATGGCTTCTACCTGAAGAAGACATGAAGGGACTCCACACAGCTATAGCATTATTTATTAAATTAATATTGGGAAGCTAAAGCTATTACTATGATAGAAATAAGTAAATTAATAAACACAATTAAATTATTGTAAATCAATGGTAAAGAGAAAAATTTTTGCCTGATTTTTCTCTTTACCATTGATTTACAATAATTAATTGTGTTTATTAATTTACTTATTTCTATCATAGTAATTGCTTTAGCTTCCCAATATTAATTTAATAATTAATTATCTGTCAAATTGAATAATAATGAAAATAATGTCTAATAAAACAATTAATTATCAGTCAAATTGAATAATAATGAAAATAATGTCTAATGATACAATGAAATTAAATACAATTAAAATTAAATTAATGATAGAATGAAGATTTATATGAGGTGAGGTAGGAAACATTTGATTTTACCATAAATTAAACCTCATAGTGATTAATTCCTATAAAAGTTAAATAATGTTTATTTATTCTCAAACATGTTTCGATATATTTATTAAGGTAGAATTTTTATCACTCACCTCATATATGAGGTGAGTGATAAAAAAATTCTACCTTAATGAATATACCTCATAGTGAGAATTCCTAAAATAAGTAATGTTTCGATATAATCTTCTAGCCTATATCATCTTCAGCTTGCCCAGGCTGACAAGTTTTTTGTTGGATGTCGATATCAGCTCCCTCTTCCGGCTGGCCAAAGAACCTCCAAACTAGAATAGAATGTACTGGTTGTGATAAGATATATATAAGGAAAATAAAAAGAAACCTGAAAATTAGAACCAAGGAACACATAAGAAATATTAAAAATGGGGAAATAGAAAAATCTGCAGTTGCTGCTCATGTTTGGGCCGAAAAACACAATATAAATCTTCTTCTTCTTCCTTCCAAGTATTAGGCCAAGACCTGTTATGATCCTGTAGAAAATTTTCTCTCCAGCTTTTCATAGGACGGCACAGAGATCTTCGTCCTCTTGGTATATAATTATAAACAGCTTTGGGGATCCGATTTGAACTCATTCTTTCAAGATGATGTTTCCAATTTAGTTGGTACTGCTTAATATATTCCAAAATCGGAGTAGTCTTCAATTCTTTTAAGATATCGGTGTTCCTTTTCCGATCCCATCTGGTGTAACCCACTGTTCTGCGCATGAATCTCATTTCACAAGCCGTTATTCTGCTTTCATGTTGTCTTTTTAGTGTCCATGCTTCACTACCATAGGTCAACACTGTTCTAGCCAAAGTGTTATATAAACGTAATCTGGTGTTTTTTTGTTCAAGGGATGGTTTCATGACTTGATTAGTAATTCCCAAACTTTTATTATAACTAGTAATTTTTTCAGGGATATCCTTTTCATCCCAGATAGAGAGATAATATCAAAAAAAAAACTCCTGGCGCGACAGGCCTACAAGGCCCTTAGCCTACCAGCCGGCTGCTGGCCTCACATCCACATGTGTCAATCACAGAGGTAGATGATCAACAGCCAGTGTAGGGGTGACATGTGGTCAGCATGTCGAGTCCCCCAGCCGTTATAGCTGGTTTCCTCAACCTGGAGCCGCTACTTATTGTAGCTACCCAATTGCCTCACGATGCTGGGTGGGCACCGGTCCCATACTGGCCGAAATACCATGAGAAAATTTCTTCCCCCATGGAGACTCGAACCAGCGCAAGTCCCGTAGCTCTGCGCCAAGGCTTCCTACCTTAACCACTCGGCTACGGCGTGGGACGAGATAATATCAAAGATATTTAAATTGATTAGATCTCTCTAAAATTTTATTCTGGAGACAGATTTTACTTTGTATGGGATCCTTCCCATGAAATGCCATAATTTTAGTTTTGTCAATTGATATGTCCATATTAAAGTTGGCATGTGTATTTTTTTGTACATGATAAATTGATCGTATTGCAAATTCATTTTCGGACAGTTGGACAGAAGACGGAGCTAAATTGTATGGGAAAAAAGAATAGGACGAGTTTGCGGGTCCTATTGCTGGTGCTATTTGTAATCCCCATTGTGTTGTCCTTCCATTCGTTTATTCTATTCATATATATAATGAAAAGCACCCGTGAAAGTCCACATCCCTGTCTTACTCCAGTGTATATCCCTGTCTTACTCCAGTGTATTTACACTCAAGTGAACTTAATATTAATTAGTGTGAAAGTGTATGGTGTTGAGATGAGTTTGTTTGTTTGTTTTAGGTTGAATTTGAAGGAGCAAAACATGAAATTCGAACTCTACAAGAGGAAGTGGAGCTGTTACATCAGCAGGTTGAGGAGTTAACCAAACTCAAACAAATAGCTGAGAAACAAATGGAAGAAGCTTTGGAATCTCTACAGGTAAACATCTAATAGCACACATTCCTGGTGTGAGGCCAGGTTTTTCTCAGGGTTTTTCCTCTGCTAAAAAGTTCTTCATACTCATATCATCTGCTCCTGTTATGGTGCTTGTATGTCACAGATCTTCTTCTCATCTCATTCCTACACTTGAAAATAAAGGTTGTTTCAAACTCATATAAGTTAATTAACAGGGGTGATGGGTGAAATTTCTATTTTCTACAGTTTTTAAGCTACATACTTGATGTTTTGTACACACATTCATGTCATAATAGGTAATATTATATTAAAGTTTCATCCTTCTAGGCTTAAAGGGTTTTGAGTTATTGAAGAAAATCAGTTTAAAAATTTGCATTTTAAAATTTTTAAAAGTCTCATAATTTTTGAGTAAAATTTTTAAATTTTTTTCTACACGACCACTGACTTATTTAGAACAACACTATGCATTTCTCTATATCATTATAATAAAAAAAAGTAAAGTGATCCCACAACAGGCCCGGAGGCCCTTGGGGTATATAATAAAGGAAGAAAAAATATATACATCCTCTGCAAATGAAAATTAAATTTTTTTTAAAAATTACTACACACATTTTATTTTTTATTTAAAAAACTATCAACTTTTTTTTTTCAAAATCCATACATGGAATTATTAGACATAGTGTGTGGGACATGCAGTTAAAATTTTGTGCTTCTATCATTAAATTTGTCAATGCTATTTTGATTTGAATGTATTGAAATGCAATGAAAATAAAAAGTGTGGAAAAGCCAATTTGAAAGTTTGCATGCAGTTAAATTAGAATGTAGCATACATGCCCTCCTACAGTCATTAGGGAGACTTACAAGCACCATAGGACACTGAAACTTTTTTTGTTGTAGGCTGAGAGAGAGGCTAAATACGCTTTGAAGAAAGAATTGGATCAGCGCATAAACAGTGAATCCATGTTCAATCTGAGTAATTTAGCTTACAGCATCCGAGGTAAGTTCATCCAGTGTCTCCCATTTGTGATATGGAATGGACTCTCTTACGATTTATTGTGAAATTACTTTAGGAAGTAACATTATGAGGTTCTTCTTAATAAATAAGGCGAGTCTAGTACATCTTACCTCATAAATTGTCAAGTTTTTTGGACCTGTTTCCATATGCTTGCATATTGAAACATTGATTAATAATGGAGTTAGAATTTAATACCTCACCTCATAATTATGGAGGTGAAGGTGGTACACAGAGGTATTAAAACATATCTTTGAGAAATCTAAAATTATAAGGTGAGATGTTACATTGTTAATTACTTATAACACTGAGCAACAAAAAAGAAACTTTTTTTTTTGTCTCAGAAAGAAAAATATGTGATTCTGATAGTATTTTTTCTCCTGAATTCAAATATATTGATTTTTTTCCATCATGCAAGGTTTCTGAGAGACAGGCATTTATAATTTCAAACACTCTATTATTTTCTACATTTGTAACTACACAATATTTGAACATTCAGACTCGCCTAGAAAGTAAGAAATTATGATTTTCTGCTATATTTCGCCTATGGAGCATCCCTTTTGATGGTCCAACTATAATCGGCCAGCATATTAGGATTCCATTTGCCTTGATATCTCTTTTTCATAGCTGAAATTATTTGAGTTAGCTCATTTAGTCTTATTTTGCAATGGACAAATGTACGAAAAAACGTTTATTAAAAAAATAATTATTTAAATCCATTAATTGGAATTGAAATAAAAAAAAACTGGGTGATGGAGAAATTCCGAATACATATTTGAAAACACGATAAAAAAACTGTATTAAGTACAACTATTGGTACTCATGAGACAAAAATCATGTTGACCAGTGTAATTAATTAAAATAAACCTCATAGTGTCACTTTCTTTAAATATTATTGAAAATAATGAAACATGTTCAAAAGAGCACATTAATTTATGAGGTAAGATGTATAAACTCTTCCAATGTTATTATTATTCAATTAATACGTATCAATGAAGGATGAAGAGAAAAATATATGCTCAGACTGGGGTTTGAACCCAGAACCTTTCACTTTCTATGCGAATGCTCTACCGATTGAGCTACCTGAGCACTCCAATCTAAATGCAATTTTTCTTTTATATACACTCTTAATACCTGAGTGCTAAATGCTATGAACCATTGATCCAATCTTGCAAATGGCGGCTTCTTTATTTTCATTGAGATGTATTAAATGACTTAATTCACCTTATTTATCTATTTTACTATTTCAAAGCATATTTTAGATATTAATAGAGTTAAGAATTAAATTAAAGCGTTTATTACCTCACCTCATATCCAGTCTTCGAATTAAACAGGTTTCAAAGCTTGGGTAGCTTCATCTTCAGTCATTTCTTGTCGATTGAAGCAGTTCTCCTGATCGACATAACATCAATCGACAAGAAATGACTGAAGATGAAGCTGCCCAAACAGTTTTGAAACCAGTTTAATTAGAATACTGAATACGAGGGGAGGTATTAAACACTTTAATTTAAGAATTAAATTAACATTTTTATTATCTCACCTCGTATCCTTTTTCTTCTAGACTGCAGTTTCGGTGCTTATCTTCATCATCAGTAGCCTCTCGTCGACCAGTGTTATGTCATTTCTTGGCGGTTTTCTTCTTCCTTCTATCGGTGGACCGATGAACCTCTGGATCAAGTCAGAATTTGCAGGAGTTTCAAAATTCATGGGTTTATCTTTCTTATTTTTTTGGATCTGGATTTTTTCCCAGACCATGAATTCTTTCTGTTTATCTCACATCCACATCCAAAACAACAAGAAAGATAAACTCATGAATTTCGAAACTCCTGCAGATTTTAACTTCATTCAGAGGTTCATCAGTCCACCGATAGAAGGAAGAAGAAAACCGCCAAGAAACGACATACCACTGGTCGACAAGGCGCTACTGATGATGGAGATAAGCTCCGAAACTGCAGTCTAGAAAAAAAAGGATATGAGATGAGGTAATAAAAACATTAATTTAATTCTTAAATTAAACCTCGTAGTGATTTTTTCTTATATAAGTTCAATTAATAGAGTTGTCGCTGGGTTTTGTGTGTAGGTATTACAGATGACCAGGCAATGGGCAGTGATGGAGAGGACGACTTGCCTGTTCTTAAGCGGATTGAAGCAGATTTAAAAAGTCATTCAAACACAGACATCAGTTCACCAGTTGGCAAACAAGTTGATCTGTTTAGTGAAATACATCTCAACGAATTGAAGAAACTTGAAAAACAACTTGAACTGGTAAGTTATCATTTCATTTTGTTAAGTTGTTTCTTGACTCACCTCATACTTCTTAACTCCCATGCAGACTCGAGTTTCTTCACTTCATTTGTGACATTCTCAATGCTGTATCACGTTCACAACTGATGTCCAACGGCCTCCTCTCCTGCAGACTGACCTCTGCGCCTTCTGATGGCTGACCGATGAACTTCCAAATCAATCCCCTCTCCTTATCACCGGGTATTTCAAAATTCATAGTTGTGTTTTTATTCTTCTATATGTAAATTTTTTCCCAAATTGTGAGTTCCTTCGGTTTTTCCAATTGTTTAAGTAATTTTGTTTTGGTTTCTATTCTATGTTTTTCTGACCAGGCATGTGCAGCTATTGCAGATTTTTCTGTTTCTCCATTTTTAACATTTCTGAGGTGTTCCTTTAATCTTGTATTTAGATTCCTTTTTTTCCTATGTATATCTTTTCACGATATTTACAATGAATTTTTATAAATTCCCGATTTTTTGCAGTCTTCAATCTTTTCATTTTTGTTGGTTTTTATTAAATTACCTAAACTGAAGGATACATTTTATTTGAAAAGAAAATTTTCAGTGAGAAGTGTTAAATTAATAATAAAAACATCAATAGAAGCCCTACTGGCTTTAGAAAGTAGTGTTTAAATTCCCAAATAAAAATGTCTTCTTAACTAAGAGGCTGCCATTTGCAAAGATAGAAGCAAAGGCTTCATAGCATTTGGTGTGAGGGAATTACAACGTATATAAGAGGAAAATTTGCATCTAGATTGCGACTCACCTCAGTAGCTCAGGTGGTAGAGCATTTGGCCTGGAAAACCAAAGGTCCCAGGTTCGAGTCTCGGTCTAGGCGAAAATGTTTCTTTTCAAATTAAATTTATCCTTCAGTGAGAAGTGTTAAATTAATAATAAAAACATCAATTGTAATCCATCATTGAGATGTATGAAATGAATAATAAAAAACATTGTGAGCTTGTTTCTGAGGTTTAATTTGACCGTGTACATGGCATATGTTTCAGGCCGAGAGCGATAAACTTCTTCTGACTCAGAATCTTCGTGAGTCACAAGCAAGTGTCGAGAGAAGTCAAGGTGAACTTCAAGCATTCATGGCTCGTTTAGTGCAGTTGGCAGCCCATGTCGACTCACTGCAACATTTACAACATAAAGCAAATGAACAGCTTGGAGACCGCAAAGAGGTGAGTTTACTCTTCATTCTGTAACTAACACAAACCCAGAGGTTTATGGTTATGTGGACATAAGCTCTCTGTACATCTCTCTTCTCAGCTAATGTTTCAATCATCATCATCCAAAGGCTGATTGGCTCAAATTCGAGCTTTGGCCTTCCTTAACTTCTGCCTCCAATAATTTCTATTTTGCGTGGCAAGCTTCCAGTTGCAACACTTAAATAGGTTTGCAGCATCTTCCATAACTCATTCGCCCCAGAACACGAGGTACAGTCTCCGGCTGTTAAATGATCAACTCAGATGACGAAGTACACTTGCTTAACTCTGCTGTTATATATTTTGTACATCCCTTGGGTGGTTATCGAGTGGTTAAGGCAAGAAGCTTTGGCACAGAGCTACGGGACTTGCGCTGGTTCGAGTCTCCATGGGGGAAGAAATTTTTCTCATGGAATTTCTACCAGAATGGGACCGGTGCCCACCCAGCATCGTGAGGCATTTGGGTAGCTACAATAAGTAGCGACTCCAGGTTGAGAATACCAGGTATAACGGCTGGGGGATGATTGTCTACTTCTGTGATCAATACATGTAGATGTGAGGCCAGCAGCCGGATAGTCAGCCAAGGGCCTTCTAGGCATGTCGCGCTTGGAGTTTTTTTTTTTTGGGTGGTTATCTTTTGTTATCATTTATGAATAGTAGAGAAATTTGTTTTGGCCTTCACCCTTGTGATCTCAAGTACCATTATCTTTTGTTCATTTTGAATGTCTGAAATAGACAATATAATATATGATGAATGGCTTAATACCATCCTACCATCGTTTTTTCAGTCTTCCAACTTGTCTGTTCCGCATAAAACTTGCTGTAAGTACTTTTTTTTTTGTGCTTGGTATTTTGAGAGCCTTTGTACATTCCAATTTCTTTAATTTAATAAAACTGATAAGGTCAGGTTCATTGTATTTAATGTTTCAATAATTCTTTATATAATTCATCTCTCTCAATTCAAGGTTAATGTTATTCTTCCATTTTATTCTACTGGACACTTTCCCTCTGGTTTTCCTACAAGAAATTTCCATGCTATTATTTTCGAAAGAAAAATTAACGCTTGAACTGGGACTCGAATCCCATATCTCTGATTGTACATGTCAATATCATACCAGTTACAGCATTTGAGCTCCAATGCAAATGTCAACAATTCTTTTCATTTGTACAATTCTCTTTCATCCGAAGACTGATAGCCATCGCTATCAACAATGCCATTCAGTGACTTTTTTTTTTAATTAGGAACATCCCACAATACAGTGTTTCTCCTTCAACCGAAAGTGATTTGTCACCAGAGGTTCTTGTCTAAAGCATCTTCTTTCCTCAAATCTCTAGCTTCCATACTTCTCCTGACTTCATCTATCCAACGCTCGCTAGGTCTGTCTCTTCCACTTCTTCCATTAGTGTTCCATTCAAGAATCTTCTTTGGTATTCTATCTTCTTCCATTCTTATGAGGTGTTCACCTCCAAAAATCCATTTCTACTTCTAACAGCTTGTTGGCTTGTTTTCTATTTACTGTCCAGGTTTCGGACCCATATAATAAAATGCTTTGTAACAGAACTTGAAATATAATTTTCTTCGTTCTGTGTATTATATTTCTATTCCAAATGAGTTCAACATACCAATGATTCTATTTAAAGTATTTTTATTCAGTAATGATTCTCAATTATATATAAGTGGAAAGAATTGTTGACATTCATATCGGAACTCAAATGGTGTAACTGGTATCATACTTTAAGGTAGAATATGTTTATCACTCACCTCATATCACTCAATATGAGGTGAGTGATAAACATATTCTACCTTCAAAGTTAAAATTGGGAAACACATTATGAGGTTCTACCTTAATGAATATACCTCATAGTGAGAATTCCTAAAATAAGTAATTATAAGTGGTATCATACTGTTGTGTAGTTGGAGGTCTGGAGTTCGAGTTCTGGTTTGAGCATCAATTTTCTTTCTAAAATAAAACTGTCCAATTCTGGAAAGTGTTAATTTAAAATACAGGGCTATTCAGAAAAAAGGAACAGACTTCAAACATTTATTTCTTCCAAACTACAAAAAATAAAAACACAATTCCAATGATCCTGGTGAGAGAAAAGTTCAGATTTCACTATTTTATGCATTCAATATCAGCACCATATGCTACACAACAAATATCATAACGGTGCCTCATTTCTTGCTACACATGAATCAGCTGGTCTCTAGTTATCGAATTCACAGCTTAATCAATTCGATGTCGCAGATTTTCAAGAGTGTCAGGCATAGAGGGAATATAACACGGTCTTTTACGTAACTCCACAGATAAATCACACAGGGTTAGGACTGGTGACCTGGGAGGCCACCGGTAATGAAGTTGTTGTTTTCAAATGCTGGGCCTTGGCAACGAAGTCATTAGCTTCTGTATATAACGTCCTGCAGATGTCTCCACCCAGAGATCCGAAAAGGGGACTGTTTTACCTCTGGAAAACTTACCTGAAGGATTTGCCATTACTTCAGTATAAATGTAACCGTTTTTTAAGTGAGCAATTTTTTATTTGTAACGGTGGTTACATCACCCACTCACATAAACCACCAGTATGACTGGAGGGCCACACATGTCGTTGGTTAATGGGTCCATCGGACCTTGCCGGGAGGATATATATCTTCATCAGTTAGGAAAAACCAGGTAAGTCTTCAAAGTAATTTTTACAGGAGAGCAAAAACTAGTTCAATGACTTACATTAAGGAGTGCATAAATTGAAAATTCAATTACTTATTTTAGGAATCCTCACTATGAGGTATATTCATTAAGGTAGAATATGTTTATCACTCACCTCATATTGTTCTTCTTATTTGATTATAGACTAGTTTCGGAACATAGTTTCTGTTCCATCCTCAGTAACATCACGACCGTTGTTCTGTCGTCTTGAAGAGTTGTCCTTCTCTCCTTCCATTGGCTGACTGAAAATCCTCGAAACCAGGTCATTCTCACCGGGAATTTCGAAGTTCATTAATTTCTTCTTTTCGCTCTTTTGAATGTAGATCTTTTCCCAAACAGTAAGTTCTTTTGGTTTTTCTATTTGTTTTAATAATTTTGCTTCTTTCTCGATAAGATGTTTTTCAGACCATGCATGGGCAGCCACTGCAGATTTTTCTACTTCCCCTTTCTTGAAATTCCTGAGATGTTCTTTAACTCTAGTTTTCAAATTTCTTTTAGTTCAAAGTTAAAATTGGGAAACACATTATGAGGTTCTTAATTAATAAATTAATGAGTCATTTTAACATCTTACCTCATATTTCATGTTTTTCAAACACGGTAACTATAGTTTTCAAATGATCTTGTCATTCATTTTCAACCGGGTAGTCATAATGGCGGTTGAAAATGAATGACAAGATCATTTGAAAACTATAGTTACCGTGTTTGAAAAACATGAAATATGAGGTAAGATGTTAAAATGACTCATTAATTTATTTCTTTTAGTTTTTCCTATGTAGAATTTCTCACATTCTTCACATTTAATTTGATAAATCCCTGATTTGTTTTCTTCTTTAATTTTCTCATTCTTATTAGGTCTAATCAGTCTGCTGATGCTGTAGTCATTTTTGGGTGCTAACCTTATGTTGAAATCTTTAAAAATTTTTTGAAACTTGTGGTGTTTTAATGGATGATATGTGAATTTTCTAAATTTTACATTATCTTCTTTTACTTTTAGAAGAGTGCTTTGATTAATAAATTTTTGTCTTTTGAACTTGTTTATTTTTTTGAGTATCATTTTTATAGCAAAACCATTTTTCGTGGCTACGTTGATTATGTGTTCTTTTTCTTTTTCATAATTTTCTTTGTTCATTGGTATGTTCACTAATCTATGTGTCAAACTATTGAAAACTGCTTCTTTGTGAGCTATGTGATTGAAACCTAAAGCTTTTATGTAGTTATCTATATGTGTCTTTTTTCTGTAAATTCCAAATTCTATCTTATTTTCTTCATTCCTTTTTAAGTTGAGATCTAAAAATGGTATTTCTCCATTGATTTCCTTTTCCATAGTGAACTTTATAGTTTGACTTTGAATGTTCAATAATTTTAATGCGTCATCTATCTGTTTATGATTAACTATTGCAATTATGTCATCCACATATCTGCACCAGATAAAGATTTCAACATAAGGTTAGCACCCAAAAATGACTACAGCATCAGCAGACTGATTAGACCTAATAAGAATGAGAAAATTAAAGAAGAAAACAAATCAGGGATTTATCAAATTAAATGTGAAGAATGTGAGAAATTCTACATAGGAAAAACTAAAAGAAATTTGAAAACTAGAGTTAAAGAACATCTCAGGAATGTCAAGAAAGGGGAAGTAGAAAAATCTGCAGTGGCTGCCCATGCATGGTCTGAAAAACATCTTATCGAGAAAGAAGCAAAATTATTAAAACAAATAGAAAAACCAAAAGAACTTACTGTTTGGGAAAAGATCTACATTCAAAAGAGCGAAAAGAAGAAATTAATGAACTTCGAAATTCCCGGTGAGAATGACCTAGTTTCGAGGTTTTTCAGTCAGCCAATGGAAGGAGAGAAGGACAACTCTTCAAGACGACAGAACAACGGTCGTGATGTTACTGAGGATGGAACAGAAACTATGTTCCGAAACTAGTCTATAATCAAATAAGAAGAACAATATATATATATATATTTTTTTTTTTTTGAATCCACCGACCATTCTCACAAGCACCATTTGTGGACCATTTCTACGTCGTGGCATGTCAGCGTAAATGTTGAAATAGCATTTCCTCTATTTCTGATGATGTGGTTATACCGCCATTACTCGGTCCTCATAGCCTCATTTGCAAAAGCAGGTTGCACCACAAGCAGGTTGAGGTTGAGATTTGGATAGGAGAGGTTATGGAATGCACTTCACTATCCTTTGCAGCTTCCGGTAACGAAGTTGATCTTCTGCTCCTCCCCTTCCAATCCAACATTCTGTTGTGTCACCATTTTAATACAAACAATCAACATGACAAGCAACAGCGCCAATGTGGCCATGATAGGAACTTCAGACTTTTCTCTTTCCAGGAACGTTGCAATTGTGTTTCTATTTTTTTGTTGTTTGGAATAAATAAATGTTTGAAGTCTGTTCCTTCTTTCTGAATAGACCTGTATAACATTTAAATTAAGTAATTTTTATGATTTCATAGTTAAATATGGGAAATAACATTATGAGGTTCTAAATTCGTAAATTAATGAGTCATTTTTTAACATCTTACCTCATATTTTATGTTTCTTCAAACACGGGAACTATTTTTCGAGAGAAGGATCTCTCTCATTTTCAACCGACATTATGACTACTGGATTTTCGTTGGAATTGTTGGAATCTCCATCAATAATGTTACCATCTGGTGTTGATTTGATGAATTTTGAGATGAGGTCACGTTCATGAGGAATCTCGAAATTCATGGATCTAAATTTGTTCTTCTCCCAAATTGTCAATTCTAAAGGTTTTTCCAATAAGAAATTTGGACACTCGCACTAAGGAACACTTCAGAAATATTAAAAATGGTGAAATTGAAAAATCAGCTATTGCAGCACATAGTTTATTGGAGAATCATAAAATTGAAAAAGAAGCCCTACTTTTAAAACATTTGGAAAAACCTTTATAATTGACAATTTGAGAGAAGATATATATTCAGAAGAACAAATTTAGATCCATGAATTTCGAGATTCCTGATGAACGTGACATCTCAAAGTTCATCAAATCAACACCAGATGGCAACGTTATTGATGGAGATTCCAACGTTTCCAACAAAAATCTGGTAGTCATAATGTCGGTTGAAAATGAGAGAGATCCTGCTCTCGAAAACTAGTTCCCGTGTTTGAAGGAATATAAAATATGAAGTAACTCGCCTCGGTAGCTCAGTTGGTAGAGCACTTTGCCCGGAAAGCCAAGGGTCCCGGGTTCGAGTCTCGGTCTAGGCGAAAAATTTTCTCTTCAAATATAATTTATCCTTCAGTGAGAAGTGTTAAATCAATAATAAAATCGTCAATAGAAGCCCTACTGGCTTTATAAAGTAGTGTTAAATTCTCAATAAATGTCTTCTTAACTAAGAAGCCGCCATTTGCAAAGTTAGAAGCTACGGTTTTAAGCATTTGGCGTGAGGGAATTACAATGTATATAAGAGAAAAATTTGCGTCTAGATCATAACTCGCCTCGGTAGCTCAGTTGGTAGAGCACTTGGCCTGGAAAGCCAAGGGTCCCGGGTTCGAGTCTCGGTCTAGGGCAACAATTTTTCTCTTCAAATATAAAAATGAAGTAAGATGTTAAAAAATGGCTCATTAATTTATGAATTTTTATGATATCTCTAAGTCTATCATTTTGCCTAACATCTGGTCCCTACTAATGTTGTAATAGACTGTAATAGACTGTTTGTGTGTTGCAGAATGAAGCCGTAGAGAAGCTGGGGCTGGTGATCTCGCAGTATCAACAGTGGTTCATGTTAACATCTAAGGAAATAGACCAGCTGCAAGTCGACCTCCAAGAACTGGAGAAGGGTCTCACCTGTTCCGATGCAACTCTGCAGTTGAGAACAGAAGTCACTAACCTCAAAAATAAAGTGAGTATATTTATATTGTATTCCATACGTTGGTAATACTGAATTCAGTCAGCAGTCCTCATTCACAGACATGTGCTTCAAAGACAAAGTGGTGCGGAAAGTGTATGGCTTCTTTTTAACCTTTAGAACAGTTTTTTTTAAGATCCCTAAAGAGCGGACAATAGTAAAAGACAAACTAACCAATTTCGTGAAAGAATTTGATGTGGAAATATTCTCAAGTGACGGTTCTGCTCTTTGTAAAAAGGCAAAACAAATTCCAAAAGCATCTCTGATATCTTCGCATGCTATTGATAGCACATGTTTATATTCTTAACGTAAGACTGTAAAAAGTCATGTTGTAGTCCATTTTTTTGTAAGAGCCTATTTTTAATTTTTTAGTGCCTATATTAATGATTTTTAGTGCCTTTTTGCCTGCCTATTTTGAATTTTTTAAGTGCCTAACATCCGGACTCTACTCATGAACTATAATCAGGAATGCTGACCACTAGCCCATGAGGCTGGTCATAAAAGGGACATGTTTATTAACAAGAATTACCCCATAAGGGAATGCGTTTTCTAGATGTGAAAAAACCCTATATATAATTATTATGAGTTAGGGGTTTAGACTAACCTCATATATTTTAATTTTCTTGCTGTCCTATATATAACTGATGTGTGTATGTATTTTAGTTATTGGACACAGAGCAGAGGGCGCTGGACCTGCAGACAGATGTGAGGTTGTTAGGACAGTTGGCCGGGGAGGCAGGATCCTCACTCGACACAGCTCAGAATGACCTCCTCACAATATCAGATGAACTGGCTCAGTTGTACCACCACGTGTGCACTGTCAACGGAGAAACTCCAAGTAGAGTTCTTCTGGAGCACGAGAAACACGGCGGAATGACACCAAGTAAGCAGTTATCTATGGTGAAATTAAATGTTTCTTACCTCTCCTCATTTAAGGGCCGCATGCAAATACATTAGTCTCTACTCAAATTACTTCCAATCACTGGTGAGCTGACTCACCGTGAGCAATTGCTGAGATCGAATTAACGGCCGACTTACCGGTCATGTATGAAAGTCGACGTTTTCGTAATATTGGCAACGAATTACCCAGAATTCTCAGCGATAAAACCACTTCCGTTTGCTATAGAGGAACGCATTTATGCTTGCGTCCCGCAAATAATACCGTATACAACGACGTCTGCATCGTGCAATATTACGCTGATTCTCCTATTCTTCCAGTTGAATTCTTTGGTAGACTCTATCAAATTCCTCTTCTCCGCGTATACCGAAAACATGATCAAAGTCTTCTAGGTCCGACATCTTGGATAAAGCGGCAAGGTTTAAAACTACATCGGTTCCCTTCGGGATTCTCACGATAAGTTTCTATCTTGAGCTATGATCTTAAGTTACCTTGTCAGGTAGCTTACAATTATTATTGCATGAATAGATTTCTGAGTAAGCAAAATGTATTAGGATAAAACTTTCTCAGCAGAGAACGCCTTTTACGGTCTAATGCATTTATAAATTCGACCCTAAATCTTCTAAGTTGATCGCGATTTCGAGACTATAACTGTCTCATCCTCAGAACTTTCTTGGCGACTGGTGTTATGTCGAAGAAGAGTTTCTTCCGATCGACATAACATCAGTCGCCAAGAAAGTTCTGAGGATGAGACAGTTATAGTCTCGAAATCGCGATCAACTTATAGAAGATTTGTGTGAGGAGAGGTAAGAAACATTTAATTTCACCATAAATTAAACCTCATAGTGATTAATTCCTATAAAAGTTAAATATAAGTTAAAAGCAGTTATCTACCTTATGGATCTAACACAAGATAGCTATCAAGAAATATGAGGAAAGTCAGAGTAACCAACTCATAATAGTTTTACAGCGTTTTCCAAGTGTTTATATTTAACTATTGCTAAGGTGTCTATATAGAGGTCGTTTCACTAAGGAAGAAGCATGACCTACAAAACTCGTGAAGATAAACGTAGGGTCTTGGCGAAACGATCCCTATCAGCAGGCTTTGTCCATATCTGCAAAATCATGGTTGCTAGTCGTAATGAAAATATTAACCCTGAATAGGAAATGATTATAATAACTATGTATCACGTCAAATTCCTTAAGGGCATCCGGTACTAATTTCCTTGCAATTTGGTTTAAAAATAGGACATACAAAAATAATTATTTTTTCAGCTTATTCTTAAGTTATGTGCATGAAAATTATGTCACTAATTAAACAAGTCTTCCTGAACATAATGACACTTTGGTTAACTTTTTAGACATATTTCTTTATGAGTAATTTAAAATAGAAAAAGAAATCCATATGTTAAAAGTATTGTCTTGGTACAATTTTTTCACAAACTACTTATCCAATTAAAATTCATCGGAGAACATATTGTTTAAACAACTCACCTCATAGGATTTATGCTTCCATGATATCGCAATTTCAAACATAATCATGTTCATCGTCAGCCATAACTCCGACTGATGAAATTCTTCGGCCGTCAACTATTCTATTGTCGCCATCTTCAGTGCTGCCATCTATGGTTGAATTTATGAACTTCGAAATCAATGTAATTTCGTTAGGGATATCAAAATTCATTGATCTATTTTTGTTTTTCTGAATGTATATTTTTTCCCAAACTGTCAATTCCAAAGGTTTCTCTACTTGTTTTAAAAGTTTAGCTTCTCTTCCAATTTTATGATGTTCTAATAAACTATGTGCAGCAATTGCAGATTTTTCAATTTCACAATTTTTAATATTTCTGAAATGTTCTTTTGTCCGAATTTCCAAATTCCTTTTTGTTTTTCGTATAAACTTTTAAAACAAGTAGAGAAACCTTTGGAATTGACAGTTTGGGAAAAAATATACATTCAGAAAAACAAAAATAGATCAATGAATTTTGATATCCCTAACGAAATTACATTGATTTCGAAATTCATAAATTCAACCATAGATGGCAGCACTGAAGATGGCGACAATAGAATAGTTGTCGGCCGAAGAATTTCATTAGTCGGAGTTATGGCTGACGATGAACATGATTATGTTTGAAATCGCGATATCATGGAAGCATGAATCCTATGAGGTGAGTTGTTTAAACAATATGTTCTCCGATGAATTTTAATGATTATACCTCATAATGTTTACTTCCCAACATTAATTAAATACTTATCCAATTGTTTCCAAAATTTAGTATGTTATTGTCAATGGTTCATTTGACAATAATAAGGTTTGCTTGTGTTCAGATATGGATTGTAATTTATTTTAAAAAAATTGAAAGACCAATTTTTTGTTAAAAAATTGCATAATTTTGTTTTTTTTATTTGAAACACTATCAATAGCACAAAGATAAATTTAACTTATTATTATAGAGCTCTTTAAACTGCATATCCAAGCCAAAAATAATTCTCCTATCTTTCATAGTTTCAGAGAAAAGTGTACCAAAATATTAAAAAATACAAGTTATGGGAAAATGCAAAAAAAATAAATTTTTATGGGTTTAAATGTTCAGAATCAACAAACTAATATTACACATCGATAAAATAGGCCTTACTGGATTTTTTTAAGCAAAAAAAAAGATTTTTTAACCCAAATAAGTACTGGGTGCCCTTAAAACTGGAAATGGGAATAAAATTATTGCAAACCAATAATTTATCAAATATTATTCATTCAAAGTTAAAATTGGGAAACACATTATGAGGTTCTTAATTAATAAATTAATGAGTCATTTTAACATCTTACCTCATATTTCATGTTTTATCAAACACGGCCGGTCTGAGCGTATAATTTTTCTCTTTAAATATGACGGTAACTATAGTTTTCAAATGATCTTGTCATTAATATTTAATTTTAGGAAGTTATATTTTGAGGTTATTTTAATTATATTATTTTTGGTCTGGACATCTTACCTCAATATTAATGTTGATCTTGTCATTCATTTTCAACCGCCATTATGAAAATGAATGACAAGATCATTTGAAAACTATAGTTACCGTGTTTGATAAAACATGAAATATGAGGTAAGATGTTAAAATGACTCATTAATTTATTAAATATTATTCATGTTAATATTAATATTATTATTTTTAAATCAAACTCATCACTTACATTAATTATTTTGGATACGAGAACTCCATTAGGCCTATAGTAAATTTCCAAACCTAATGTAATAAAAATAAAAAAAATAAAATAATTTTGAAATAGGTAGGACATGTGGCACAAATAGGGAATAAAAGAGGTGTAGGCTATAGAAGCTTCTTGTAGGAAAACCAGAGGGAAAACGGCCAGTTGGTAGATCAAGAATCTTACGAGGTTTTAGAAATAAGGTGACGAGAACTAATATTTTTTAGACTGACAGTACACTATTTTGGAATTGAATGTGTATGCCTGTACGTTAGACTACCTGCAGTCAACGGGATGAAACTGGTCTTCTGCGCATCTGAGGACATGCTTCTTCCTTAGTGAAACAGCCTCTATCTGCACCAAAATTTAAATATTAAATAGAGTAAGGTTTCTAAATAACCAGTAGAATGACAAGTGTTGTGACAAAAGAGAGAACAGTCGGTACTCCTGCATGAACTGAATGTAATGTTGTTTTGTGCAGGTGGTGACGCTGAAGTTTGTCCTGGCATTGATAAGGATGGATTCACATTATCGAAGATAGAACTGCTACGTTCTCGGCTGAAGACTGACGTTCCCCTGAAAGACCTTGAGAGTCTGAACGATGCAGCAGGAATGGCAAAGCATGTCGAGACTGTCTTAGACCAAATTAAACATCTCCGCACAGCTGTTGAGAACACCATTGAACTCTCCAAGATGAAGGGTGTTCGAGGAAACATATCAGAAGGTGAGTTTATTTATTTCATCACAACAGTCATGAGACCTGTTCTATAGAAGTATAGTTGTAGTTATCAAAAAGTCTAAGTAGGTGGCCGTCATGCAGGGCTGACATAAAGTGCCGATTGTCTAGAAATAGTGGGACCCTTAACCTCCTACTATCCCAAGGGTGTCCTGAGGCCTGTACTGGGATCACATTACCTTTTAGATCAATGATAGAGTGCCAGCATGCATAGCTGAGGTTTTAGGTTTAAATCTTGGCTCAGATAGAAATTTTTCTTCATAGTTAAAATATGGGAAATAACATTATGAAGTTTCTTTTTCAAAGTTAAAATTGGGAAACACATTATGAGGTTCTTAATTATTGGAGTACAATAAACTAGTTGTAACCATTTAGTAGTAGGCACCACATGTGGTGGTTATGTCACCCATAGAGAGAAAGTAGGTATAGGAAGGAAGGAGAAATGAACCCCTAGGCCTCGAATACTCTAATACCATCAGGGTCGAAAGAAACAAGAGGTCAGTCAAGGGAGACTGGATAGAAAAGTTGAAAGAGGGAATTGATATGGGAAGAAGAAGTAATACCAATTCGGTCAAAAAAAAAAACTCACCAAGCTGACCAGTACTTATTGGTGAGTAGCCCTTCCCTTTCGTTCATCATGCATAAGCATGATTACTAACAGTTGCACCACGAGAAGGTGAGGGATTGGACACTAGGTTACTGTCCAGGTCGGTTCCTTTAAGCCTTCGATGGAAGGAATTAAAGGGTCTCCTCCCTGTTAAAGACAGTAGCCTTTCCGCAGCCTTTCCTCCTTTGTCCAGCTTTTGTAGAAGAGACCAGCCTGTGTGCTAAATATTGGAGTGCAAGAGAGTGAATGATTTCATTATCAAATGCTCGACATTAGATACCAACCAACCAACATTACGAAGTTCTTAATTCAATGAATGAATGAATGAGTCACTTTATTTAACTTTCACAGGAAAAAAAATCACTATGAGGTTTAATTTAAGAATTAAATTAATATTTTTAATACCTCACCTCATATACTTTATTCTTTTAGACTGCAGTTTCCGAGCTTATCTCCACTGATGATGGAGATATAGCTCTGAAACTGCAGTCTAGAAGAATGAAGGATATGAGGTGAGGTATTAAAAATATTTATTTATTCTTAAATGAGTCACTGCTTACCTTACCTCATACTTTTTTTTTAACACAGGAACTACAATTTTCAAGAGGAGTCCCTCTTATCTTGGGTCAACATTATGACTACCAGATTTTCGTTGGAATCTTCATCTATAATGTTGCCATCTGGTGCTAATCTGATGAACCTCGATCATCAGATCAACACCAGATGGCAACATTAAATATGAAGATTCCAATGAAAGTCTGCTAGTAGTCATAATGTCGGCGAGGGACTCCCCTTGAAAACTGCAGTTCCTGTGTTTAAAAAAAAGTATGAGGTAAGGTAAGAAGTGACTCTATATATTAAATTTGGGAATTTTTTAACATTATGAGGTTCAATTAATGAGAATTAAATGAATCGTGATTTCTTCTTACCTCATCGTAAAAACAGCTGACAATGTGTTGCCGATACTGCAGTGCTGTGTTTAAAAAAACATAGAAGTATGAGGTAAGAAAAAATCACGATTCACTTAATTCTTAAGAAGTGACTCATTCATTCATTGAAGAAATTTTTCTCTTCTGTTGTTCATTCTAATACAAGGTAGTCACAAAATCTCGATCCATTTCCAAGAAGTAATGGATTCAGTTTGGTAATGTGCATGTATGTTTATTGTCATGTTATGTACACATATCGCATATCAACATTGTCTCTGCCCATTTCGAAGCATTATTTCCATCGTTCAAGAGTAGTCCAAAAGATGTTCTGAAACATAGATGGTGAAATAGCTATTACTGCATTGCGGATTCGAGATCTTGGAGATCTCGCACCTTTGTTTAGTACACCCTTCCCTTTATAAACTCCCAAGCAAAAATGTCCAGGGACTTAAATCAGGGGAACATGATGACCATAGTCTTGCTGAATCTTTCCCTATTCATCTATTGGGAATTGTTTGATTGAGAGTTTTGTACATTTGGTGCAAAATGAAGGGGTGCTCCATCCTGTTGGAACACAACTGAGAGAGCAGTGCCATTCTGGTGTAGCTGTGATTCGAGGAATAACTCAAGTTCCACTAAATTAAGAAGATTTTAAGAAGGAATACAATCACATTTTAAACATAGCTAATTTAAATGGTTTTGGAAAGGAAATAATTATAAATTAATTAAAGAAATTCAGACATCAAAAAAGATTAAAAGAATATACCACTCTGCAATCTCATTCAAAGAAAGGAAAACAATTTAAGAAAATTATGTATCATCCTGAAATACATAACAAATTTAAAAAAAAAATTCAAGAAATGCAATATTACATTGGCACCGATAAATAAATTTAGCCTTCGTGATTTTTTCTTACCTCATACATCTATGTTTCTTTAAACACAGCACTGCAGTATCGGCGACACTTTGTCGTCATCGTCAGCTGTTTTCACGACTGTCAATTTTTTCTCCTTTTTGCCGGTAATTATCTAGACTGCCATCTGGTGTTCTTTTGAAGGAATTCCTCTTCAAACTGCCATCTGGTGTTATTTTGAATGAATCATTTCCTAAACTGCTATCTGTTGTATTTTTGAAGAACTTTGTAATCAAGCTTGGTTCTTCCGGAATCTCAAAGTTCATAGTTCTAGTATGGTTTTTTTGAATATATATTTTTTCCCAAACTGTTAAATCCAAAGGTTTTGATAGATGTTTTAAAAGTTTTGCTTCTTTTTCGATCCTATGATGCTCTAATAAACTATGTGCTGCTATAGCTGATTTTTCAATTTCTCCATTCTTCATGTTTCTGAAGTGCTCTTTTTTACGAGTTTCCAAGTTCCTTTTTGTTTTTCCTATATATATCTTGTTGCAATCCTTGCAATCAATTTGATAAATCCCAGATTTTTTGTCGTCTGGGGTATTACATTTATTATTAGTTAACAGCAGATTACCCAGGCTGAATTTGTTAATTGGAGCTAATGTTATATTAAAATTAATTGAACCTCATAATGTTAAAAATTCCCAAATTTAATATATAAATTTAGCCTTGGTAATTTATTAATGACCAATAAGAAATTGAATACCCCAAATAGTAAAAAATCTAGAATTTGTCAAATTAGTTATAAAGACTGCAATAAAGTATACATAGGAAAAACAAAAAGGAATTTGGACACTTGCAGTAAGGAACACTTTAGAAATATTAAAAATGATGAAATTGAAAAATCATCTATTGCAGCACATAGATTGTTTGGAGAGTTATAAAATTGAAAAAAGAGGCTAAACTTTTAGAACATTTGTAAAAACCTTTGGAATTGACAGTTTGAACAAATTTAGATTCATGAATTTTGAAATTCCTGATGAACAGGAATTGATCTCAAAGTTCATCAAATCATCACCAGATGGCAACATTATAGATAAAGATTCAAATGAAATTTTGGTAGTCATAATGTCAGCTGAAGATAAAAGACCCCTGTTGAAAACTGCAGTTCCCGTGTTTAATAAACATGAAATATGAGGTAAGATAAGTGACTCATTCATTCATGAATAACTCAGGTAAATTTGCTTCTGCGAACATGTCTATAAAATTTGTCAATTTCTGTAATTCATCATTCACTCAGTCCATACTAATATTTTTAAGTGTCTTTTTGTAGCGTTTGAACATCTGATGTCGGTTCATCACTTGTTACGGTTGATTGCTAATGTGAATGTTGTATTGTTGTAGCAATCAACAATGATTCAAAGGAGGCAGAACTCGCAGAGCTGCAGGAACAGGTGATAAAACTGAAGTCCCTGCTGTCGACAAAGAGAGAACAGATAGCAACACTGCGCACTGTGCTCAAGTCAAACAAGAACACAGCCGAGGTCGCTCTCACAAACCTCAAGTCCAAATACGAAAACGAGAAGGCTATTGTTAGTGAAACTATGATGAAATTACGCAACGAGCTCAGGTTATTGAAGGAAGATGCAGCTACATTTTCAAGTAAGTATTGTCTTATTGAGATAAACTTTTATCACTCATTTCATATTCTTCTCCTTTTTAAACTAGTTTTGGAACCTTTTTACTTCAGTTCCATCTTCAGGAATTTTGTGATTGTTGTTCTGTTGTTTCCATCTCGCTCCCTCTGTTGGCAGAATGAAAAATCTCAATCAAGTCATTTTCCCTGGGAATTTAAAAGTTTTTTTTAAATTTCAACATAAGATTGGAACTGAAAAACGACTTGCATCGTTAGATTAGACCGGTTTCGGGACCTTATTCATTTCCATTCTCAGTATTTTCATGATCATTATTATGTCGTCTTGAAGAGCCTCCTCCCACTCCCTGTGTTGGTAGAATGAAGAACCTCAAAATGAGGTGAGTCGTGCATATCTAATTCCATCATCATCATCATGAACAAATTCGTTTTAGGCCATGTGGCCTGTACGGATCATTCCAGTCTTTGCTTAAGTTTCTTCGAGTAGTAGGAAGTCCCCTGGGTTGGTTACCAACCATCCGCAGAGCAAGACTAGTGGTAGGGCTGCTACCTTATAGCCTCTAGTCAGGCGTTCAAAATATGGAATTTCCTCCATATTCGATGGAACGGTTATACCGCCGTGACTCGGTCCCCATTACCTCGTTAGTTAAAAGCAGGGTGTACCACGTGCAGGTGAGGTTGAAAATTAGGTAGGAGAGGTTAATTATTTAAAAATGCATTTCTTATTAAAAAGTGTTGTCTGTATAATTCTTACTTCATAACTACTGAAGATGAGGCTAACAAGCCTTGAAATATATTATATTTGAAGAGGTCGGCCGCGGTGGACTAGTGGTTATGCTCCTTGCCTCTGGTCCCGAGAGTTGCGGGTTCAAACCTGGCCGGGGTCGATGGATTTTTTAGGATGGAAAAATCCAAGGAGCAAGTCCTCCGGGAGGGAATTTAAGCCGTGGGTCCCGAGTCTGAAGATTTTCAGGCTCGTAAAAAATCCTCAAGCATGAATGAAAATGCCTCTAAGCAAAAATTTACCAAATTTTCCCGTCCTAGTACTACCTTGGTTTCCTACATGTCAGTATGAGGCGGAACGCTGACCACAGACCACTCGAAATGACATCTATACGAAAACAAGTGTAAGTAAATTAGTATGGTTCAATTCTTCCCTGTAGGGGGAGAGCGCCTAAATCTCTGTAAGGGGAAAACATGGGCTTACAAAAAAAATATTTGAAGAGAAAAATTATATGCTCAGACTGGGGTTTGAACCCAGGACCTTTTGCACTCTAGGCTAATGCTCTACCAAGTGAGCTATCTGAGAAACTCCAATCTAAACACAAATTTCTCTCGCTGTTAATTCCTGTTCACCAAATGCTATGAAGCCTTTGCTTCTTTCTTGCAAATGGTGGCTTCTTTATTAAGAAGACCATTAATTGGGAGTTTTACATTACATTATAAAGCCAGTAATTAAGATGTTGGAAATGAATAATGAAAACTTGAAACGTATATCTAACAGAAACAGTGATATGAGGTAAGAATTATACAGACAACACTTTTTATTAAGTAAAACCTCATAATGTTACGTCCTATTGTATTTTCAAATGCATTTCTCATACAGTATTACCCCGCTTTTACGTTCCTGCATTTTACGTCTTCCCGCCTTTTACAACATTTTTTAAAGGTCCTTTCAGTTTCCCTATATTCACAATGTATTAAAAACCGCACTTTTATGTTTCTGAAATTTTGTTTCCCTGCAATTTACTTCACATCACATTGATCTTCAGCATTAAAGATCAAAGATATTTGATTTATTTGATTGATTATCTCACTTCTGTACGATCGATATATAGCAGAGAAAGTTCATTGAGCCTACGTAGCCGGCTGCTATACAATCGATATTTAGCCAAGCAAGTTTAATGAGCCAACGGAGCTGGCTTTTGTACAATCGATAAAGAGCAGAGCATTGGCTCAGAACTTTTAAACATTTTTAAAATTCAACCCGTGTACTTTTATGACAAAACAATTTTTTTTTGTCTCTCAATAAAGATTCATAGTGCTGCTTGCTGAACCTCTCCTTATTATTTATTTTTTAAATGGTGAAAGTAAAAGAAATAAAGTAATTTTATGTTTACAGCAGTTCAAAACACTCATTACATTGAACTATTATAGGAATATCACTATGAGGTTTAATTTAAAATAAAATTGTTTACACCTCACCTGATATTTTGTCTTCTAATTAAATAAAAGACAGGATGTGAGGTGACGCGTGAAGAATTTTATTTTAAATTAAAAGAAACATTACATTATTTAGACAATATTGTATATTATCCCAGTCACTGCTTTTTTGCATTTTATAGAATGGTTGCTGAATGTGAGGGTAAGCATTTTTTAGCTCCTCCTCGTTTTCCATAATTTATACTTTCCCCCAATTTATACCACTTTCCCTCTGGTCCCTTGAAAAGTGTAAAAGAGGGGTAATACTTTAATAGTGAGTGGAGAACATATTTTTAATGACTCACCTCATATAATTTCAAATTTCTTTGTTACCGGCAGTTTCAGACAATATCTTGTCCCTCTTCAGTCATGGCTTCCAACCATCCCCATCTGTTTTTTCTTGTTCTGAAATGGATGCAGAGTATGGGAGTCAATATTTTTGAGCTCATCTTCATTTTTCTCAATTTACACTTTCCCATATTTTACACCATTTTTCCCGTGGTCCCTTGAAAAGTGTAAAAGTGGGGTATTACTGTATCTATTTCCGGAAAGCTTGCCAGTTTCTACTAAGAAATGTGACGGTTGTTTATGTTGTAGGTTTGCGAGCGATGTTCGCTGCTCGATGCGAAGAGTACGTGACTCAGGTAGAAGAGCTACAACGCCAGCTGGCTGCAGCTGAAGACGAGAAGAAGACTCTGAATCAGTTGTTACGCTTAGCAGTTCAACAGAAACTAAGTCTGACGCAACGCTTGGAAGAGCTGGAGATGGACAGAGAGATGCGAAATGTACGACGTCACGCCACTAGTGCAGGAGGTAGAGGTGCCAAGACTAGATTCCCCCAACCAGGTCGTTCCCATACGGGTAGAGACTACTTCTAGCCGCGGGGGAGACATTTCACGTGCGTGCTGGCTCTTCTCACCTTCTAGGGTCCATCAACTTTATGTGCAGCTAATTCATTATTTTGTATATTTTGGTCTTGGGTATATTTTTAACAGTATGTTAACCATAGCTTTGGTCACACATTGTTTTATTGGCAAGTTTTCTATTTTGAAAACAAAAATTAATGCTTGAACTCCGGACCTCTGGTTCTAGACACCAGTATGTAATCAATTACCCCATTCAAGTCATGATACAAACATTAACATTTCTTTCCTCAATTACCTCTCATTCCGAAGTATCCAGCTTGAAAATAGTCCTGGGTTGATGGATTTTTAAAAGCATAAAAATTGAGAGTATCAGTTCCTTTGGAAGGGAAGTGAGGCTGTATATCATTTCTAAGTTATAATTAAATTTTAAAATTCACTATGATAGACAAATTATTAATTTGAAAAGAAAAATAAAATAATAGAAGAATTATATTAAACTTCATAGTGATTTTTTCCTATGTAAGTTCAATACAAGAAAAATTAATGCCTGAACTTCTGATTAAACTTTTATAGGAAAAATCCACAGAGTACCAGAGAAGAAAGTGGACGAGTTGCGCGTACATGCCACAGGCGGCGCTAGTGTAATACAACTAACGACACCTAAATTTTTTCGGTTCTTTTTTTGGTACTAATATGAAATTCAGCACCGCCTGGTGGTAAAATTATGAATTATAATTATATAACGCCATCTGGTGAATAATTATGGAATTTAACTTTTATAGGAATAAATAATGTATTAATTAATCTTAAATTGTGGAATTATGTATACCCAGTCTCTCAGACCTACAGATTTTCTTTAATTTTAACAGAAAGGAAGAATGGAAATAAATAAAACATATATTTAATTAATGTTGGGAAGTAAACATTATGAGGTATAATCATTAAAAATCATCGGAGAACATATTGTTTAAATAACTCACCTCATAGGATTCATGCTTCCATGATATCGCGATTTCAAACATAATCATGTTCATCGTCAGCCATAACTCCGACTTTTTAATAATAAATAAAACATGTTAATTTATTTTCGTTTATTAAAATTTTAAAACGTGCATTATGAGCTCTTTTAATAAATATGTACAATTGACCTAGCCCCTTATTCTCACATACATATTTTATACAATATTTATTAAATAACCTTAGCCATGTCGTACATCTGGCCATTATAAAGTCACATTTTTAAAATGTTTATTAGAAATGGCTGTACACTAACATCACTCTTCCTAACCTAACAAATCTTAGAATTTTATCACTTCTAGTAGGTTTATCTTTGAAAATAGATTCACATTAAAAATGTAAACAAGCTTGAATTTACTTACAAATTAGAGTAAAATAAAATCTAAGTAATGATTTTAACTTTCAATAATGTACAGTACCGTCTACATAGAACGAAAGGATAGCAGTTAAAAATTAAAATTTACAAAATGGCTAACTTCCCATAATCCCGAGTGAACACCGTTAAACACGCCGTGAACCATAGAGAAACTCTGTGGCCGTGAACGACGCCGTGTGCCTTGCATTTGTTTTATTTAGTTACATATTCTGTTACTACGAAACAGCGCTACCATTGTAGTTTGCTCATTGTAGTTCATCGTAAACGACCGACATTTTTTAGATGTCACTGTACTTAGTTTCCCCTCTATTCGAAGTTTCTCTATGGGAAAAATCAACTCATATCCAGTCTTCTAATTATACCGGTTTCAATGAAGCTGCCTAAGCTTTGAAACCGGCATAATTAAAAGACTGGATATGAGGTGACGTATAAAGTATTTTAATTTAAATATCTGTACAGAGTACTTCTGACTTGTGCATCAGCATGATTAACATTTATTTCATAAAACTTATGATGGGAATTAACATTGAGGCTTTCAAATTATTCTTCTTCTTTAGCAGGTGACAACAACCTCATTGAAGTGTTGGCCTCCTCAACAATTTTTCTCCACCTGGATCTATTCTGGATACAGACTGTCAAATTTCCAATTTTATTCCGTTGTCCTTGCTTGGGTCTATGTCCAGTAATCTGTCCGGTTACATTATGTTGAGGTTCTTTAGCCAGTAATTGTTTTTACGGAGGTAGGGAGCTGGCCTAACATCCAACCTCCAACCTGGAGGGTCGGGTCATTTGAATTTGGGGTTTCCATCCCCTAGATCAGTTGCTTTTACTACAGCTCTTGAGTCTGATCTACCCATGAGGAACTTCATCCGCCAGCTGCACCGTTCGGAAGGACTCCTTCCCTGCCGAAGCTGTCGTTGAATCCCTCTTCTGGAGTACTTCTTTGTCTGGTCCCTCACCTTTGACCTGTCCGACAAGGGAGACCCTACCAGTAGCTATGCTACCGTCGGCATAGCTCTCAGGATCATTGGGTCTCATAAGCTCCACCAACTTCAAGGTCCTGTACTCCCTAGGTGGAGGGCTTTCAAATTAATAAAATTAAAAATGAGTCGTACATCATCTCACCTCATACACTCCGTGTTCTTCACAGCACAATGCTTCAGTTGCAGGAACAGTCGTTTCTATCTTCTGCCATTTTTTTTTTTACTCATTTAAATTTTATTAATGGTATCAATTAATATTTTTTTATTCAATGCCACCAGGTTGTCATTATGACATTTCTGATATTCTCTCCTGGCACGACATATTTGTAACCCACTTCTAAGGTTGTGGCATCTGGAAGGCAGGGTTACAGCTTGCTGTAATGATATGATAGTTGATATTGGTTGTAATGATGCACTTAAATCTGAGGTGAATATGATATTGATGTTTTTATCATTCAATTCATACATCTCAATTATGGATAAATCATATTTGAAGAAAAAATTATACGCTCAGACTGGCGTTTTAACCCGGGACCTCTGACTTCCTAGGCCAAGACTCTACCGACTGAACTACCTGAGCAAGTTCCAGTCTAAATGCAAATTTCTCTTATATATGCTATTAATTCCTGCAGAACAAATATTGGAATTAACCAAATGCGTGGGAATTAACAGCGTATATAAGAGAAAAATTTGTGGTTAGATAGGAACTTGCTCAGATAGCTCAATCGGTAGAGTCTTGGCCTAGAAAGCCAAAGGTCCTGGCATCAAGACCCAGTCTGAGTGTATAACTTTTTCTTCAAATATGATACTGATGATGATGATGGCCAGATGGTGTTCGGGAACTGTTTAGGTCTTAAAGTTACTTGACATTTGTCTTACAGGTGAGGAAAAACCCCAAAAAAATTCCCTTACCAGAAAACTTTTCCCGATTGAGGATCGAACTAATGCCCTCTGTGTGAAAAGGCAGCATGCTACCTCGAGACCACAGTGGTGGACTATATCCATTAATTTTTTTTTCTTAATTAATAATTTGTCCATTATAGTGAATGATGAAATTTAATTGTAACCTTGAAATAAGAAGATCGTGTAAATTCTCATTAATGTCTTCTTGAACTTGAAGCCGCCCAATTGCATGGCTAGCAATGACTAGCTGCTTCAAACGTAGAAAATGGTATATGAGGAAAGGAAAATTGACGCTTGCACCAGAAGCCTGGATAAGTATAATATAGTATGCTGATGTACAAAGTAAAAAATTTGGTTAAATATGGGAAATAACATTAATGAAGAATGAGTCATTTTTTACATCTTATTTTTATGTAATAAATTTGGAAATTTTTAACATTATGAGGTTCAATTCATAAGAATTAAATGAATCGTGATTTCTTCTTACCTCATATTTCTATGTTTTTTAAACACAGCACTGCAGTATCAGCGACCATTGTTACCATCCTCAGCTGTTTTCACGACTGTCAATTTTTTCTTTTGCCGGTAATTATCCAAACTGCCATCTGGTGTTCTTTTGAAGGAATTATTTTCTAAACTGCCATCTGGTGTTCTTTTGAATGAATCATTTTCTAAACTGCCATCTGTTGTATTTTTGAAGATTTAGAAAATGATTCATTCAAAAGAACACTAGATGGCAGTTTAGAAATTAATTCCTTCAAAAAGAACACCAGATGGCAGTTTGGATAATTACCGGCAAAAAAAAAAATTGACAGTCATGAAAACAGCTGAGGATGGTGACAATGGTCGCTGATGCTGCAGTGCTGTGTTTAAAAAAACATAGGAGTATGAGGTAAGAAGAAATCACGATTCATTTAATTATTTTATATCTTACCTCATAGTTTGTTTTCTTAAACACTGGACTGCAGTTTTCAAAAATAAACATCTCTCTCACTTTCATAATGTCAGTTGAAAATGGGAGGGATGTTTCCTCTTGAAAACTGCAGTTCCCATGTTTAAGAAAACATAAACTATGAGGTAAGGTATAAAAAATGACTCATTCTTCATCAGAAATTCATGTTCAAATCTCAGTTCAGGCATTAATTTTTCTTTTTAAATTATCTGTGTACCATATCATGCATTTACACCATCTAAAACAGCTGCCATAGCCAAAAAGTTTAAGGCATTATGCTTTGGAGGAGAGGTAAGGGATATGCTGTGGTTGGAGTCCCCATAAGAAAGGAATTTTCTAATGAAATTTGGTCAGTATGGGACAAAATACAGATATCTTTGAGGGAAGCTGCTACTTGAACTTTTGTAGGAAAAATCACTATAATTTATTTTAAGATTTAAATTAAAATTCTTTATACCTCACCTCATATCCAAATCTTTAATTAAACCTAGGTGTTTTTATTTTCAGTTATATCTTGACCAATGTATGTCATTCAGGAGAACTGCTTCTTACTACATCTGTTGGTGGACCAATGAACCTCTGCTGAATCAATTCAAATTCCCTGGCAATTTTAAAATTCATAAGTTTTTTAATTTTTTTTTTTGAATTGGTTTAATTTAAACAAATAGAAAAATGAAAAGAGCTCACAGTTTGGAAAAAATTCCACATTAAAAAAAAAAACAAGAAAGAAAAATTATATTCGGGAATTAATGTATAGGAGAAAATTTTGCATTTGGATTAGTATGCTTTGGATAACTCAGTTGGTAGAGCATTTGCATTCAAAGCAAAGGTACTGGGTTGATTTGTTCTTGGACATGTTTCAAAACAATTCTGTTTTATCGTCAGCTTTCCCAGACTGGTTGATTTGTTCTTGGACATGTTTCAAAACAATTCTGTTTTATCGTCAGCTTTCCCAGACTGGGAAAGCTGACGATAAAACAGAATTGTTTTGAAACATGTCCAAGAACAAATCAACATTAATATTGAGGTAAGATGTCCAGACCAAAAATAATATAATTAAAATAACCTCAAAATATAACTTCCTAAAATTAAATATTAAAGGTACTGGGTTTTAAACCCCAGTCTAAGCGTGTATTTTTCTCTTCAAATATAATTTGCCCTTCAGTGAGAAGTATTAAACATCGAAAGAAGTCCTAGTGGCTTTATAAAGTAATGTTCAAATTCCAAAAATGAAAGTCTTCTTAAATAAGCAGCGGTCATTTGCTTGATCAAGCAGGTTCATAGCATTTGGTGCTCTCAGGAATTAATAATGTATAAGAGAAAAATTTGCATTTAGATTGGAATGCTTAGGATAGCTCAGTTAGTAGAGCATTGGCATATATAGCCAAAGGTCCTGGGTTCAAACTCCTTTCTAAGCATATATTTTTCTTTGATGTTTTTATTATTAATTTAACACTTCTCACTGAAGGATAAATTATATTTGAAGAGAAAAATTTTTGCCTACTGGCTTCATAAAGTAGTATTAAATTCCCCAATTAATGTCTTCTTAACTCAGAGGCCGCAAAGATAGAAGCAATGATTTCAAAGCATTTGGCGCGAGGGAATTACAATGTATAAAGAGAAAAATTTGCATCTAGATCGCAACTCGCCTCGGTAGCTCAGTTGGTAGAGCATTTGGCCCAGAAAGCCAAAGGTCCCGGGTTCAAGTCTTGGTCTAGGCAAACATTTTTCTCTTCACTTCAGCGAGAAGTGTTAAATTTATTACAAAAACATTGAAAGACAGAAAAAACTTATGAATTTGAAATTCTTGGGGAATTTGATTTAAATCGGAGTTCATCAGTCCACCAACAGATGGAGTAAAAAGCAGTTCTCCATCGGTCGCGATATTACTGAAGATGAAGCCACCTAGGTTTTGAAACTGGTTAATTAGACGGCTGGATATGAGGTGACGTGTAAAGAATTTTAATTTAAATCTTATTCTATGAGAAAATTAATTCTTCATTGAAATTTGAACTAACGTGCATACCATAGCTGTAAGCATTGAGTCATGCTTAATATAATAATTAAACTAGAATTTAGAAGTATGGTGTAAAGGAAATAATGTGTGACCAGAGTAAAGTGGATATGCAGCCTGCATAACAATTCTAATTAATGTTTATTACCAGCCAGTTAAATTGCTTCTATCTTATCCCAGTGAATTCCTACTGTTTGATTGCAATAACTTGTTACAATTCAGTGCTAATGTGATTGTACTGAAGAAACTGGAAACACAATTGAGATCAAATCAGAAATGTACACCTGCCTCATTATTCATTTTAGCAAATTCCAAAGGAATAAGTTATTGAAGTTGTTCTCATGGAAAGATTATAAAAAATAGATTTTTTCTTCTTTTTTTGTAGGATTTTCATCCTGTTTATTTCCCAAATCACTCCTCGGAGGAAGATATATGTGTAGCCACTGTCTATCCATCTCTTGGCTGGTCTTGCTCTTCTCCCATCCATTGGTCTATCTTCTTTAGCTCATTTTTCAAGTCTGTTATCTTCCAATCTTTCTATATGATCTTTTCAATATTTTTGTCTTTCAGATTTTTTTGTTTAAGTAAAATTGGTCCCGCGCCGTAGCCGAGCGGTTAAGGTAGGAAGCCTTGGCGCAGAGCTACGGGACTTGCGCTGGTTCGAGTCTCCATGGGGGAAGAAATTTTCTCATGGTATTTCGGCCAGTATGGGACCGGTGCCCACCCAGCATCGTGAGGCAATTGGGTAGCTACAATAAGTAGCGGCTCCAGGTTGAGGAACCAGCTATAACGGCGGGGACTCGACATGCTAACCACATGTCACCCCTACACTGGCTGTTGATCATCTACTTCTGTGATTGACACAGGTGGATGTGAAGGGCCAGCAGCCGGCTGGTAAAAGGGCAACCGCTGAAAAGTGGAAAGACCCTCAATCGGAAGTAAAATTGTATTACCTTCACCTTGAATTCTCCTTCTTTTCAGACCAGTTTTGAGACCTTATTTGGTTCCATCCTCAGTACTTTCACGACCATTGTTATGTCGTCTTGAAGAACCACCTCCTGCTCCCTCTGTTGGTAGACTGAAGAATCCGAAATTAAACCATTTTCCTCGAGAATTTCAAAGTTCATTAATTTCTCCTTTTATATATATATATATATATATATATATATAATATGTATTTTTCCCAACCATGAACTCAATTTACTTGATAAGAATTCCAAACTCCATGACACGATAGGCACAGAAGGCTCTTGGCATACCATCCAACTGCTGGCCTCACATCCACATGTGTTATTCACACGACAATCATTCAGCCAGTGTAGGTGTGACATGTAGTCAGCATGTCAGATCCCCCCGCCATTATAGCTGGTTTTCTGAACCTGGAGCCGTTACTTATTGTAGCTATCCAAATGCCTCATGATGCTGGGCAGGCACTGGTCCCATACTGGCCGAAATTCCATCAGAAAATTTCTTCCCCCATGGTGTCTCGAATCAGTGCAAGTTCCGTAGCTCTGCATCAAACACTATCAAATTGGGCCAAAAGAGGGGAAAAAAAAAAATTAGAGGATGTGCATTGAAATCAGGTGACATTTTAATTCCATCATCATCATCCATGCAACTATTATGCCGTGTGGCCTGTTATGGTCTCAAAGAGGAATTTTTCATCCAGCGCTTTTTTGGACGTCCCAGCGATCTTTTGCCTTTGGGGGCAGTAACGAAGCATGGCTTTTGGAATTCTATGAGACAGGATTCATTGAAGATGGGTTTTCCAGTTGTTCTGGTAGTTTTGTATATGGTGAAGAATGGGTTCTACATCCAACTCTTCTATAATTTCCTCATTTCTTTTATAGTCCCACTGTGTATAGCCTGCTGTACGGTGCATAAATCACATCTCATTTGCTGTTATTCAGCTTTCATCTCTTCTTTGTATTGTCCACGCTTCAATACCATACTGGTCTTGCGAGAACATTATAAAGCCGTAATCTTGTGTCTTTTGTACTAAAGATGGTTTCATTATACTGTTAATTATCCCCATTGTTTTTGTGAAATTTGTGATTTTCTTTGATATATCAGCTTCATCTTGAAATGTTAAATTATAACCCAAATAATTAAATGAATTTACTCATTCTAAAATTTCATCATTCAAAACAATTTTGCTAGGTATTGATTTCCATATTGTACCTTTTTTGCAATTATATTAAAATTGTGTATAGAATACTGTAAATCTGTTTCTTGAAATTTTAATTCCACCTTCTAAATAAGGACAATCCTAAATACTGCTGCAGTTATTGCATTGATTTTCTTTACAGAACACTTTAACACAACCACATTTGCACTGTAATTGAATAGTTGCCCCAAAGACCCACAAAAATTTGAAAGTTTTCAGTGGATTAGTGATCTATCCGGAGAACATCACGACATGGTGGATATAAAACTATGCCTATCTTCCAGATCTGTTTTATTCATTTTTAAAAATTGGCATTCAAGCGAATATTGTTCTATACATAACAAAATGGCGGAAGAAGTTAGTCAAGTCATGAGAAGCCATTTATGGGTTATGATGATCTTGCAGAAGATTTCCGGGCTGTTGGCTGTGGTCTTGAGGCTTGTAGTTCCCCGACGTTTTGCCAGAGACTGCTTCCGGCATCCTCAAGGGTTAGATCTGTTTTTGGGGCAACTATTCAATTGTTGCCTGGCAGCCATTATTTCATGAGATAAAATAATACGTTGTTATTTAACTAATGACATCATCATCCAATAATATAATAATCAGTACAGTAAACAGCATAGCTTCTTCTAATGATACACTGGGATACGATAAAATGTTGTATAACATTAGTGGATGAAAGACTAAAATTTGCTCATGAGAAAATATGGGACAAATGATGGTCCTTTTAACTACTTGTAATACAGGGTATCTCTAACCTTCAGGGGAAAATTACATACTGTAAAAGCGACTATTTTGGAAAGCAAAGTTAATACTAATAAAATTCAAAATTCATTGTTAAAACCGTTGAGGTGGAGAGTCATAAAATAAAATAAGTTAAAATATATCTTCTTAGGTAAAAGCCGTCGTCCTCAACTTATAAAATATGTCATCTTTATGCCTGTAGGCCTTTCAGAACATCCATTCCATCTTCAGCAGGTCACTTTTTGCTACAACATCCAGTATGATGGTTGATGCTGCTGGTCCTAATGTGGCTTTGTCTATCATCAGCTTGTCTGGACAGAATTGTTTTGAAACATGTCCAAGAACAAATCAACATTAATATTGAGGTAAGATGATCAGACTGAAAATAATTTTAATTAAAATAACCTCAAAATATCACTTCCTAAAAAATGAAATATTAACTTCCTCCATTTCTTATTTATTTATGACAAAAAAATTATATATGAGCCTACCTAATTAGACATTTTTGCTTTTTCCATGATGTCAATAATAACCCTTATTTAAAGATAAAATTTCATTATGAACAGAAATTATGTTCCATGCTGACTCACCTGTAAATTTTGCTGTTATTTTCACCACTTCCTCAATGGATATTTTTCATGAAACTATTTGCCAAAATATTTTGTATCTCTGCATTTCAAATGCTTTGCTTTCCAATATATGAAATATTTTGCCATTTTAAAACAATTCAAATTCCAACATATTCTGGATTACACATGCATAAGAATAAATAATGCTTATTTAATGTATTAAAATTGTAATTATATATTTTTAGATTCTCCCATATAACTTATATAGATATGTGATAGATAATATATTTTTTATTCTTTTTATTTTCTTTATTTTGAGTGTTAAGAGAGCTATATTTTCTTAAACGCTTAATGGTAAAACCATTATTCGAACAATGAAAATGCAGTCATACATCTGGTTTAATTAAATTGACAGTGGGAGGAAACACTATGAGGTATTTATATTAATAAATGAGTTGGAGAAAATGTTTTAACATCTCACCTCACAAGATACCGGTTTCAAAAGTATAGTATTACTTTTGAAACCAGTATCGCGATGACACGCAACTTTGTGAGGTGAGATATTAAAACATTTCTCCAACTCATCTATTAATACATCTGGTTTGTTTACATTACAGTTGGGACTTAGCTCGGAATAGGTATAATAAATACATTTTTTTAAAAGAAAAATTAACGTTTGATCTGCGGACCTCTGATTCTGTACATCAGTATGCAGTCCATTACACCATTTCAAACATGGCACAAATGCGAATAAGTTAATTTTTTCTTTTAAGAAAATAAATTTGTCCAGGACTGGAACGTGTTAAAATAAATATAACATTAAAATAGTAAATTAAATTCTTTACTGTTAAAAAGTATGTATTAATTCTCAATAACAAATACTTCTGAATAGAAGACATAAGTTGGTGTTAAGATAGCGACAGCTTTCAGCCTTCAGACGAATGAGAGTCGTATAAGTTAAATGTTAACGTTTATATTGTCGTTTGAATGGTGTATAATGGACAGCACACTTGTACGGAGAACGAGAGGTCTAGAATTCAAATCCCTGTTCAAGCATTAATATTTTTCTTTCTTAAATTAAATTCATGTTTTGTGTCATAGGAAATTCACTTCACAACGTGGTTCTAGACCATCGATGTATCTGCATGATTAGAAAAAGGTTGAGAACCCTGAAGGTTAGACACACCCTGTATATATTAGAAATATGTTGAATGTTTAGAATGATAACCTGGTTTGTTTGATAGGAACTAGACCTAACAACACTACTTGTATAAAATAAGGTCTGATTCATGACCTTGTGTGGTTGTGTATATATACACGTCTGTTTCAGATGTGTCACTTTACATTCATGTCTGTCTTGCCATTTGACGTAATGGTCGCTAACCACAGTCATGTCAATTTGTAGGCAGTAACACTATGAGTTTAGTAAAATTGTAAACTTTCGTGGCTGGTGTCTTGATTCTTGTTTAGTTGGTCTTCTGAGTTAAATGGCCATGATCTGAAGATGTAATTGATAAGTCCCTAAAGTGGTGACGGCAGGCCTACACCTGTATCTGATATCCACACATCGTTAACGTCCAGCCAGTCTGCAGCCGATAGTTGAGGAGTCGATATGATTATTCTAGAAATTATTGAATTATAAAATGAAAATAATCTTTCAGTAATAGATTTTGAGATCACTACAAATAAAAGGATTGATGAGGCCAATGCTTGGATTAAGAAATATTTTAGGGAGGCCTCTGTTGTAAAAATATTATTGTAGTTTGTTATTAGGGGGATAAATGAGAGTAGATTGATTTCTAACCCTATTCATGACCCCAGTCAAGAATTTGATGAAATTGTGCAGAATCCCCTGAGGATGTGTACCACAATAGTAGATGATACATCAAGTTTCAACAAAATTGGACCATTGCCGTTTAGTCCATGAACACCAACTAGATAAGAATTACGAGTTTTTTTTAAATAAATTAGGAAGTAACATTATGAGGTTCTCTTAATTAATAAGTTTGGCCTGTATTCATCTTACCTCATAAATTGTTGTTTTTTGTAAGACATGTTTCAAAGCTTCTGTGCTTCATCTTCAGTTGGTACAGACTGATCTTCTTTAAGTTATTTAAACAATTTATTTTGAGTTGTATTTTGACTCACATCATATTTCTTGAATCCTTTGCAGACTTGAGTTACTTCACTGCATCTGTGACATTCTCAATGTGACACCAACTGTTACAACAGCCGTCCAGCGGTTTCCTTTCTTGCAGATTGTTTTTTCTCTGATTGCTGAACCTCCAAATCAATCCCCTCTCATTTTCACCGGATATTTCAAAATTCATAGTTTTGTTTTTATTCTTGCATATGTAAATTTTCTCCCAAATTGTGAGTTCCTTCGGTTTTCCCAACTGTTTAAGTAATTTTGCCTTGGTTTCAATTCTGTGTTTTTCTGACCATGCATGTGCAGCTATTGCAGATTTTTCTGTTTCTCCATTTTTTTAACATTTCTAAGGTGTTCTTTCAATCTTGTATTTAAATTGTGAAAGGATATACGTAGGGAAAACAAAAAGGAATTTAAATTCAAGATCGAAAGAACACTTTAAAAATGTTAGAAATGGAGAAACAGAAAAATTTGCAATAGCTGCACATGCATGGTCAGAAAAACACAATTGAAACCAAAGCAAAATTGCTTAAACAATTGGAAAAACCGAAGGAACTCACAATTTGGGAGAAAATTTACATATGCAAGAATTAAAACAAAACTATGAATTTTGAAATATCCGGTGAAAATGAGAGGGGATTGATTTGGAGGTTCATCAGTCAGCCATCAGAGAGCGTAGAAAACAATCTGCAAGAAAGGAAACCGCTGGACAGCTGTTGTAACAGTTGGTGTCGCATTGAGAATGTCACAGATGCAGTGAAAAAACTCGAGTCTGCAAAGGATTAAAGAAATATGATGTGAGTCAAAATACAACTCAACATAAATTAAAATAAACCTCATAGTGTTATTTCCTACCTACATAACTTATTTAAATAAGTTTTTTTGACCACAAAAAGAGAGATTGGAGACTATGGTTTCTTCACATCTTTGTGACATTGTCAGTACTTCCTTCAAATATTAAATAAAGTTGACTGCTCAAGTTGTTAGGAAGACAAAAAGAAAATTAAAAAATATGAGTGAATCTAAATCCCTAACTCATAATAATTAAAATAAACCTCATTGTGTTACATTCTTCAAATATTAAATAAAACAGGAGTTAGAATATTCACGACTCACTTCATATTTCTAGATTTCTTGAAGACCAACGTTTTGATACATTGTGTTTCATTATCAATTCTTTCTAACTGTTGAATTGGCAGTTGGTGATCCTATAGGTTGATTTCTGCTCCCTCTGTTGACCGACCGATAAACTTCCAAATCAAATTTTTTTCTCCAGGAATTTCAAAAATAATTTTACATTAAGTCTTAGATTTATCTAACTTTTTCAGTAATTTGGATTTTGTTTCGATTCTGCGTTTTTCTGATCATACATGTGCAGCTATTGCAGATTTTTCTATTTCCCCATTTTTAACATTTCTAAGATGTTCTTCCAATCTTGTATTTAACTTCCTTTTTGTTTTTTCTTTGTATATTTTTTACGATCTTTTCAATCAATTTTGATGAAGCTGACTGTTGGTATTCCTGTAGGCCTATTCCTTCTTCCTCTCTTGGCTACCGATATACTTCCAAATCAAATCTTTTTCCCTAGGAATTTCAAAATTCATTATTTTGTCCATATATTTCTGGATGCAGATCTTGTCCCTAACTGTGAATTCTTTAGATTTCTCTGTTTCATTCATTTTGATAGAATTAGCAAAAAAAAAAAATCAGATAAAATGATGAAGATTGTGAAAAGGTCTACATAAGGAAAATGAAAAGAAACTTCAACATTAGAATGAAAAAAAATCTTAGGAATGTAATTCCATCCCAATTTTATCTTTTCACATACCAAGAATCCTAAATTATGGAGTTACCGTGAAATATACCATAAGGCATTGTTCTGTCAGTCCTTTATTTTTTTGATACAGGGAGAAAAAAAAATTGTCACTCTTTCTAGCTAAATAACTAATTGAACTATTATAGGAAATATCACAATGAGGTTTAATTTAAAATAAAATTATTTCCACCGCACCTTATATCCTGTCTTCTAATTAGACCAGTTTCATAACCTTAGTGGTTACATCTTCACTAAATACATGACCGATGTTCTGTCATCCAGGAGCACTGCTTCTTACTCCGTCTGTTGATGGACCTATGAATCCCCTCAATCATGTTTGAAAACAAATCAGAAATGTGTGGTTATGTATCAAGTTCACTGCAACTTGATCATATTATTTATGGCCAAATAGGATCTAATTATTGTAAGAATGCACCCTAGTGGAGAAAGAATGAAACACATCAAACTGTATATTATAACCAACATTATAGGTCATTAATTTCTTTTTTTAGTAAACAAGTCAGTAAAATCATTATTTAAAAACAATTATTGAACACAGTTCAAAAGAATCTGTTTATTATTTGCTATATTCAATGTATATGTTGGAGAGTCAGTCACTGCAAAATAATTCTCTGACCTGTTCAGAATATTAAAAATGAGGAACTTTCTTTATATCAAAAGCAGGAGCTGGTAAAGAGAAATCGATAACGAGTGAGGTGAAACAAGGCTGTCATTGTTTGTAAAACAAAATTCATTGAAACATGATTGGTCATTGACTCCCATTTGGGGCATGAGTTAAATAGTCTATTTTAAATATTTGAAGAGAAAAATTATACACTCAGACTGGGACTCGAACCCAGTCTATTTTAATTTATAATTATTCATCTGAATGGAATTTTATTAATATTGACTTTATACTACTGTTTGATTAGCGTCCATTACTTACGTAGCTATAAGAACAGACGTGGTGTACTAATCTAGTATCTTCCCCACTGTTCCGTTCCGATTGTCCAATCTTTTGAAAAGAAGTTAGTTGTCCGAGCCATGCGGAACGGAACAGCCGTCCCCAGATAGATTAGGAAATGTACCAAAGTTACGGAAGATTCTACTTGTAAGTGGTGTGCGTGTGTGTGTGCAAGATGAAAGCATTTATAACTGTTATTATTGTTACAAATGTTTTGGGCAGCTTTGTAGTTTTTACAGCCAATCCAAAGTGTTTGTCTTTTTTATAATATTGAGTGTGCATTTTTTTAAATCTGTACTTATATATTAATCTATTTATTTGTGGCGAGTTGTTATGTACAGCTAATGTATATGTGGGGTTAGACATAGTCTCTCGAGACACACTTTCATTCCATCCTCAATTTAATGGGTAACGCATGCTATTACAGGCAGTGGCAGCTTGTGGCTTTGAAGTTAGATGAAGAGCTACTTACTTTCTTACTCACTGGCACATCGAACCCGTAGGTTCGTGGCCGCGCGGACATAAGCTCTCCATACATCCCTATCCTGAGCTAATGCTTTCCAATCATTCCCTGTATAATCTACTTCCCTCAAATCGTAGTTGATGTTATTCTCCCACCTCATTCTTGGCCTACCAACTGGGCGTTTTCCCTCTGGCTTTCCTACAAGAAGTTTCCATGCACGTCTTTCATTCCCCATTCGTGCCACTTGTCCTGCCCATCGCAGTCTATGAGACTTAACTGTTCTCATTATATCTGGCTTCCTATAAAGACCATGTAATTCATTGTTATGCAGTCTTCTCCATTCACTTGTCTGTTCATCTCTATTTGGTTCAAAAATTTTCCTCAGAACTTTATTCTCAAATACTCGTAATCTCCTTTCCTCCCTTAAAGTAAGAGTCCTTGTTTCGCACCCATATAATATAGCTGGTAGAATAATAATTTTATATATTTTCAGTTTAACTTTTTTGAAAGGAGTTCGGACATCAAAATTCTCTGCAATGCATAATAGCATGCAATTCCAGAATGTTAGATGAAGAGTTAGTAAGAAATATTATTTGTCACATGCTTTTCTTAATTATTATTAAACTCTTCTATTTCTTGTACATCAAATCAATCCTTCGATTCTATAAGGTGCAAACTTGTCGGTGATAACTTCATGGAATGAGTATGCCTTCATTAACTGCAGTAGAAGTTCACTCTATTCCACAAGTTGAATTCATTTCTAAAAAGCAAGCAAGGCCAACAAAACAATTTCTGTAGAGTTTGAGAGGAGCACAACCATGGAAATTCCTTAAACCATGACCGTTTGAAACTAAGATTGTAGCTAAATTATTTTTAGTCTGTTCATCTTACCTCAATATTAATGTTGATTTGTTCCTGAACATGTTTCGATAATCAAAACATGTTCAGGAACAAATCAACATTAATATTGAGGTAAGATGAAAAACAGACTAAAAATAATTTAATTAAAATATCCTCAAAATATTACTTTCTAAAATAAAATATTAAGATTGTAGCGTTTACCTGAATATTTAACTTCTTTTCTACCATATATTTGTAGAGATTCAATAGGTTGCCTACAATTTAAAACTTTTTTTTAATCCTCATCTTTCCAACGTTAAAAAGATATTTCCAATAAAACACACACTACATCATAAACAGGATTCATATTTAAACCAGCACAACAATAGCTGAATATGAGGTAATTTCATACACAAAGTCACAAAGCAGATGGTTGTTTTCCTTTCCCTACTTCACTTCTGGTATTTTTTTACACAAGACATCAGCAGGTGATGTCATGGCGACCAACGAGGTAAGCTACAGAAATGAAATTCTTATGTGGAATGGTACATAAAATAAGGAGAGATAGAATAAGGAACAACAAAATTAAATGTAGAAAAATTAACAACAGACACAGAAAAAAAAAACCTAAAATGGTTTCAATATTTAAAAAGAATAGAAAAAGAAAGACTACCACAAAGGCTGTTAAATCTCAAGATACAAGGAAAACAACCACAAGGAAGATGGTTTAACCACGTGAAGAAAAGTTTACAAGAAATAGGATATGATTGGGAAGAACTAAAAGAAGGAAAGCATGGGCAGATAGAGATGGTTGGAGGCATATTTGGAATCGACATTCCGAAAGGATGACACAATAAGAGGATGATGATGACTAACAGCTGACCCGTGAGAATGTGAGGGATTGGACACTAAACTCTTGTCCGGGTCGGTTCCTTCAAGTGTGTGATGGAAGGAATTAAAGGCTCTCCTCCATATGAAAAACAATAGCCCTTCCGCAGTCCTTTTCTACCCAAGAAGAGTAGCAAAATTGTCTTCAAAACTTCTACTTCAGTTTTCTTTCACTCTGTCAAAAGAATCATATCAAATAAATGTATCCATAAACTTAGAGAAGAATACAGTACCAAAAATCTAGAAAGAAATGGAAAAATTTACAAACTTACAACAGTACGAAGAAAATCCGCAGATGCAACATTCAGACCACTAATAGGACATGACTGTCTAAATAAACACCTATGCAGATTTGGCGTAGCAAATTCACCTATATATTCATTTTGCAATTTAAATGAAGACATGGAACGAAACCATCTCCATTGTCCAGCTTTTGTCAAAAAGACCAGCCTTCCTGCTAAATATTGAGATGCAAGAAAGCAAGTGATTTCATTGTCAAGTGCTTGACAGTAAATATCAACTAACCATAGTGTTCTACCCAAGAGCAAGTCTTTCGCTGCAAACTCAACATTCTCCATGCTTTCCTTAACTCAGCCTATATCTGCATACAAACCATTCATTTTAATATTGCCTATTAACTGATGTCTTTTTCTGCCTCTAACCTTCTTTCCTTTGACCATTCCTTCTAGGGCATCTGTTAGCAGGCAGTTTCTTCTTAGCCAGTGGCCAATTCAATTTCTTTTCCTCTTTTTTTTAATGAGTTCCAACATTGTTTTACCTTCACCCAATAGCACATCTTCATTTTTTATTTTGTCTGTCCATTTTATATGGTCCATACTTTTCCATATCCACATTTCCTCATTCCATCGTAATGTCCAAATCTCTGCACTGTACAATCTTACACTCCACACAGAGCACTTCACTAGTCTCTTCCGTAATTATTTTGCCAAAGATCAGCAGAAAATGCTTCTCTTCTTGTTAAAAGCGTATTTTGCCATTGCTATCATCATCTTGACAGCAGTTCATGTTACTACTGATAGTACAACTCAAGTATTTGAAGCTCTCCACTTGCTCAATAGCCTCACCTTTAATCCTCATGTCCTGTCTTCCTTGGTTTCTTTCCTATAATCATGGCCTTTGTCTTATTTATATTTATTTTCATTCCATAATCCTCGCATCTGTCGTTTAGCTCCATCAGCATGTTTCTCAGTGTCATTGCATTTTCTGCTAGCAAAGCCATATCAGCAAATCTTACGCACTTATACATTAGCCTCTGGATCTCCGGCTCTGAAGTTTAGGCTATACGAGGGGTAAAGGGAGAACTCGCCCTCTACAGCCAATAAGGAAATGGGAGTGCAAGTCTGCCACAACCAATCACTGCTCTTGATGCAGCTATAGCGCGCTAGTAAGGTTTGAAATTGCTGAGATGTTGTCAGCTGTATGTCTGCTAACCGCATATATAAAGCGGCCACTCCCACTGAATATCCATATCGGCAACACTCGTGAAAACATCAGGGCCGGAGAATCATTGGCTCTAGTATAATTCTTCCTCCTGTATTTCTGAAGCAGTTCTTCATTACAACCAACATTAATGTCTGTTAAATTAAGGAATAATTAAATTATATTTGAAGAGAGAAATTTTTGCCTAGACCGGGACTCGAACCCGGGACCCTTGGCTTTCCGGGTCAAGTGCTCTACCAACTGAGCTACTGAGGTGAGTTACGATCTAGATGCAAATTTTTCTCTTATATACGTCGTAATTCCCTATCGCCAAATGCTTTTTGAAACCATTTTTCTCTTCAAATATAATTTATCTTTCATTGAGAAATGTTAAATCAATATTAAAAACATCATAAGGAATAATTGTTGGGTGTCCGTTAAATTGGGGTGTAATGCAATGAATGAATGTGGGTCTCAAGAGTTAAATAATGCAGGATTAGGTTTTATTGTATTGTTATGTAACTTGATTGTAACTTTCCATTAGATTATTAATTTTAATTAAATTATTATGATGATGTTAGTTATGAAGCTTTAATATCTGTTCACAGACCTGTAACAACTTGCACATTTGAAAATTCAATTGGAAATAACATTATGGGGTTTTACTTAATAATAAGTTTGGTCTGTTTAATTCTTACCTCATATCGTTGTTTCTGTTAGACATATGTTTCAAATATTTAATTTCAGGAAGTGATATTTTGAGGTTATTTTAATTATATTATTTTCAGTCTGATCATCTTACCTCAATGTTGATTTGTTCTTGGACATGTTTCAAAACAATTCTGTTTTATCGTCAGCTTGTCCAGATTGGTTTGATTTATGTTGCACACGTCCACCGCTGTGGTCTCGAGATAGCATGCTCCCTTGTCATGCAGCGGGCCCAGGTTCGATCCCCGGTCGGGGCAGTTTTTCTGGGTGAGGTTTTTATCGGGGTTTTTCCTCACCTGTAAGACAAATGTCAGGAAAACTTTAAGGCTCAAACGGTCCCCAAAATCATATGGCCATCATCATCATCTTCATCATCCTTCACCGGTGTGGAAAGCAATGGGAAGCTACCACACCTACAATTCCCTAGTAAAGCTGCAAGCATAGCATGAAAATGCTATGATTGCAGTGAAGGACCTGCCTTTGGGCAGAATTACTATGGATGGATGTTACACACCTTGGATGTCAATGTCAGCTCCATCCTGTGGTTGGCCAAAAATCCTCCAAACAAGGTCATGCACCGAAAAATAACTACAGTTTAAATAAACTAGTAAAAACCAACAAAAATGAAAAAAACTGATAAAAATAAAAATCAGGAATATATCAAATTGAATGCATGGGTTGTGAAAAGATGTATATAGGAAAAACAAAAAGAAACCTAAAATTAGAACCAAAGAACACATAAGAAATATTAAAAATGGGGAAATAGAAAAATCTGCAGTTGCTGCTCATGTTTGGTCTAAAAAAAACATAATATAAATTTGGACACTAGATTATTAAAACAGTTAGAAAATACAAAAGAGCTGACTATTTGGGGAAAAATCTATATTCAGAAGAACAAAAACAGAATTATGAATTTTGAAATACCGATGGAGCATGACCTTGTTTGGAGGTTCTTTGGCCAACCACAGGATGGAGCTGACATCGACATCCAGGGTGCAGAATTGCATTCTGTTATCATCCTTGAATATAGAACTTTAGTAGAAGAGTTTACCTCCTTAAAAGATTTACATAAATCAAACCAGTCTGGACAAGTTGACGATAAAACAGAATTGTTTTGAAACATGTCCAAGAACAACTCAACATTAATATTAAGGTAAGATGATCAGACTAAGAATAATATAATATGTTTCAAAGCTTGTTAGCCTCATCTTCAGTAGTTACAGACTGATTTTTCCCAAGTTGTCGGCTCTGGATATCAACTTCAGCTCCCTTTTTCTGTGGTGTTAGGAACTTGCTAATTAGTAGAAACCAGATTATATGCATTTGCATATTTAGACTTTTTTCACCTGTTATTGAACAATTTTAACAATTCTAGCTTTCATGAAACTGGAACGAGCCAACAGGCTTAATCCCTGGATGATGATGATGATTATGGATACATTGACTACTTGTTTTAGGAATATATGAAATAAAATGTGCAGAATGTGATAAGATACACATAGGGAAAACAAAGAGGAATTTAACTATTAGATCCAAAGAACACATAAGAAATGTAGCTGCTCACATTTGGTCAGAAAAACACAAAATTTGTAAAACAAAAAACACAAATGAACTCACCATGTGGGGAAAAATCTACATCGAAAAGAACAAGGAGAGAATTTTGAAATTCCCAGGAAGAGGAACCTTATTAGCAAGTTCTTTGGACCACAGAAAAAGGGAACTGAAGTTGAGATCCAGGGCTGACAACTTGGAAAACATCAGTCTGTAACTACTGAAGATGAGGCTAACATACCTTGAAACATGTCTAACAGAAACAATGATATGAGATAAGAATTAAACACACCAACTTATTATTTTTACCACGTACTGCTTGGTAAGTTCTCTGGTCCTTATAATGCTTACAAGGGAACTGTCAACCATTGCATGCCAAAACCTACCTTCAAATTTCTCCCAGAGAAGCATTGTAATGTACCAAGGCTGTGTCCAAAAAATTATCTGCTGCTTTCTACTGAAGACACCGAAATCCAGTGCCAAATCTCTCAATTAAACTTCTTCTTAAACCCTTTCCTTCCCTGTGCCAGGATTGACCAAGTTGATTTAGTTATGCTCATTTACCCACAGATGGCATTAAAATAAATAGATTCCATGGCACGACAGGCCTAGAAGGCTCTTAGTCTACCATCCGGCTGCCGGCCTTACATCCACATGTGTCAGTCACAGAGGTATGATCATCTAACCAGTGTAGGGGTGACATGTGGTCAGCATGACGAGTCCCCCAGCCGTTAAAGCTGGTATTTTCAACCTGGAGCCGCTACTTATTGTAGCTACCCAAATGCCTCATGATGCTGGGTGGGCACTGGTCCCATACTGGCCGAAATACTACGAGAAAAATGACTTCCCCGTGGAGACTCGAACCAGCGCAAGTCCCGTAGCTCTGCGCCAAGGCTTCCTGCCTTAACCACTCGGCTACGGCGCGGGACACACAGATGTGGTCTATTCTTCTGTTGTGTACAGAGAGGAGTGTAGGATGAGTTTATTTGTGTAGTGTAAAGTGTGTTGTATGAGACATGATAATGAAGAGAAGGGAGAAGTTGAAACCCGGTGCCGGCACATAGCCTACTCTTGTCGAAAAGCATCAAGGGGGACGCCAGGCTTAGTGTCCATATCCGAGGACGAATCGCTATCAACAGTAGGCCTACCACTTGCCTTCTCAACGTATTTACTGTGGTGAGGTTTGCAAATTAATGCAAGAATCTGGTGCACAATCTAGCGATTAAAAATTATACACCACCACCTCTCCTGGTCCGGAGATGCAATTAAATTATTTTAATTTAATCGATTTAACAATTAAAATTTTGAATTCAGGAAATCAAAGCAGTTGGTTACATGTCCAAATAATGGACCCATCTCTCTTTCCTAAATTAGCATTGCACTTGTAGGAAAACCAGAGGGAAAACACCCAGTTGGTAGACCAAGAAGGAGATGGGATAATAACATTAACCATGATTTGAGGGAAGAAGATTATACAGGGGATGATTGGAAAACATTAGCTCAGATAGGGGTGTGTGGAGAGCTTATGTCCGCGCGGCTATGGACCTTCGGGTTCGATAGTATCAACCTAAAGGGCTTCGAGATGAAGGTAGATCAAAATTAAGATGCACTGACCAACCACATCTTGAAATCTCATAGGAACAGGTTCAAACGACCTAAATAAGATGATGAAAATTTTCAATTCCGTTGGGTATAGAACACGGGCCCTCTAGTCAGGAAGCAGGCATGCTACCACTTGAGGAAGGTGAGTTTTGTGACGTAATGACACGGGATGACTTACAGCGCAGGCGCAGACATGTTACCACATGATGGCGACGGTTGTTGTTTGAACGCAATGATAATAACAAAAGAGTTATCAAATTTAATCTTAATGAACTTGTGTTATGAAATTATTTAAGTGCGTGCGTGTTTGTTAATGTGCGAAATTTGTTGTGGTGATTATTATTTCGTGGGGTATCGTGTATTTGAAGCGGAATGAAGTGACATTTGCGATGATTGAACCGGCACATTATTATCGCTCCAGATAAACAATAACATAGTTTGCTCTCATGTGGACGGGAGTGGTGTAAGTATATCTTTGTTTTTTTTTCTAGAAATTAACATAGCGCACAAAATATTGTAATAAAATAGTGAACAAAAATATTATGTTTAGTTTATCTTTACCAAGATATTTTCTAATTACAAGGAATGTATGGAAAAATCAGAGGTAAAAAGTATTCTAAACTTGGGACAAATATCTAATATTGTAAAAAATGTCGTTAGAATCGTTGAAAATAGTACGAAGTAATAGTAAAGACGGAAAAAAGTACGTAGAGCAACAGTATTACAAATAAAAAAAGTAGTATGGAAAGTCATAGGGAAAGGTATTCTAAAATTGATCCGCATTACACTGTAATCTTACGATTTTAGTGGTCTCACCTGGAGCCAAATGTAAAAAATATAGTGGCTTGAATTGAAGTATAGGCTACAAGGGAAGAACCAGGTAACTCATGTTTTCCTTGAAATCCAGATAACATACTTTTAGTTGTACAACAACCATATTTTCTTACCTGCAAGTCAAACTTTGGAAGTAAATAAACCCATGGCTATTGTATGCCAGGATACCATCTGCGAATATTCGATCGGAGGACTTTTAGCGTCATCTTGGCCAACGCAGTAACTCACGTTCCCGCTAGAACTAATTGCAAACATGTTTGCTCACATTAGGGATTCTATCCCAAGAAATGAGATTTCTTCGATTTGTGGCAGGTTGTACGTTGTTAGATCATAGGAGAAGCAGAGACATCAGGAATAAACTGAATACACAACCAATTACGGCAATGATCGAAAAATATAGGACTAAGTAGGAATACCATGTTCAACGCATGTCACCAATTGGAATAGCTCCATCCTGAATTATAATCCTATAGGAAAAGTAAATAATAGTTTTAAAAAAACTAAAACAACACGCTTTATTACAAAACCAAACTAAAAAATAAATAATAGTTTAAAAAAAACTAAAACAACACGCTTTATTAGAAAACCGAACGAAAAAATTAAAAATAATTTTAATTTCCAACATACTTGAGATAAAATTAAAGTGGCCAACAAAAAAAAATCATCTCCAACACATCTAGAATAAAATTAGAGTTATCTACAAAAAAAAATCATTTTACCATCAAAAGCGTGGGGTGCTTTTTATGGTTTTTCGTTTATTATCAGATATATTAATTGATATAGAGCACCCCACGCTTTTGATGGTAAATTATTTTTTTTTGTAGATAACTCTAGTTTTATTCTATATGTGTTGGAGATGATTTTTTTTGTTGGCCATTTTAATTTTATCCCAAGCGTGTTGGAAATTAAAATTATTTTTCAATTTTTAGTTCGGTTTTCTAATAAAGCATGTTATTTTAGTTTTTTAAAACTATTATTTATTTTAAGTACAAAACTCTTCTGCAGTGTTCTTGTTATTGTCTGAGTTTTGATCTTGTTGAAGTGACGTGTCCACCCAAGATAAGGCCCGCGTTTGAAATAAACATTGCATTTCTTATCGCTAGTAGCAAGGGAAGAAACAGTCCGTAACGTTTAATCTACCTTATTCATATACACAAGTTACCGTCAGAAGATGTGTGGATCAATTAAAAGAACGCAGAAAACAACACGAATATGCTATAAAATGAGGTTCTGTAAGATAATGGCAATGCCGACTTTAACACGTGGCTGCGATTTCTGAACAATAAGGAAATAGTATATTACGATGTCTGGTTGGGAAGTGGTTTTTACAGAAGCGAGGAAATATTTATAACCGAGCGATAGCGAGGTTTTTAATTTCCGAGATTCTGTAAAACACTTCACAAACGTGCGTTGTACATGATTTTTGCGCGATGGTATTACCAAAATAATAAATAAGAGTAAGATAATAACATCGTCGCTGGAATTATTTACGTTTATTATGAACAACTGGTCGGGGCTGTTTTTCTGGGTGAGGTTTTTATCGGGGTTTTTCCTCAGCTGCAAGGCAAATGTCAGGAAAACTTTAAGGCCCAAACGGTCCCCGAAATCATATGGCCATCATCACCATCCTTATCATTAAACTATGCCCACTATGCGATGACCATGAAAACTGGCAGCATATTATAGCATTCTGTAGAGAGACAGAACAACTTAGATTACAGATGCTGCCGGAGAGATTTCTCAGGTCGGATCGAGGGAGAGTGGCGTGTTGGGATCTTTTAGGACGGATCGAGAGTGAATCAAAAACATGCAAATTTTTGGGTACAGTAAGAAAATTGAGATATAACAAAATTGTAGCTTAAGGATATATGTATTAACAATAAGAAGAATCTCAATATGGTCTTTGTTTTCGATCTTTAATCATGTTATATAATAAGTAGGTATGATAAGTTGAATAGTCTGATAGTGCACTTAATGTCTGCAGGGACGGGGGGAGGGGGGTATGAGCGTGCGGTGTGTATATGTGTGGGTGTATGTGTGTGTGCTTTTTTTTTTCTAATTTGTTTTCTAGCATTTTTTTTAAATATTAATGTACGGAATGTGGATGAATGTAGATATGTATTATTTTGATTTAGTGCAGACATAGATTTTACTTATATGTAGCCTGTTATTGTTTTTTGATACAGGTGTATTTGTAGGTAATTGTTTATATTATTAGTTTTATTTTTTTATTCATGGAAAAATAATGCACGTACGGCCAAGCAGGCCCGTGCGCAATGTAAATGCATATGTATTTTCTTTATTCTGAAAAAAGGCAATAAATTCCATATTCTATTCTATTCTATCATCATCACCCTTCACCGGTGTGGAAAGCAACGGGAAGCTACCATACCTACAATTCCCTAAAAAGCTGCAAGCATAGCATGAAAATGCTATGATTGCAGTGAAGCACCTGCCTTCGGGCAGAATTACTATGGATGGATGGATGAACAACTGACTAATGTTAACAATGTGGGCAATGTTTATTAGTTGAGACTACAGCAGGCCGTCACACTAATCAGTTATAAAATGGCGGCAGGTACGTATATATTGTTTTAATTGTTTCAAATAAAGTTTAGTTAATTTAAAATGCAGTGATTTGTTTCATATCATGTATATTAACACTACATTTTGGATATATTTTTGTATATACATTATACGTAGTATACATAAAGGGCAGTGGTTTTACTTCCCGCACGAGGTTTGTAATATTACAATATAGTTATTTAGGTTGGCAACCACGAAATGTAGGAAGTTGAACTTTCAATCATGGTCGCCATTGCTGTAAGTACGACAAAACGCAATATCGCGCAAAAAAAAATAGTATTGCCGTATTCAGGCGTCAGATAAGAGATTTTTTGATTAATTATTTTTATTGGGATGTATCAGTGGAGGCGCGTTCTATATCTTCAACGGTTCACTGAACCCCCTAACTACCTCTAACTCACTGACACTATCGAACCCATTGGTTCATGGCCGCGCGGATATAGGACTGTTTCTAGCAGGAATGGTTATGATCTAGTGGATGGAATGTCTGTTTTCCATACATGAGGTCACGTGTTCGATCTTGCTGTCATGCTTTTATATTTCTTTCTTTCTCGTCCTTATTTCAATTAATTGTATTTGTTTTCTTTTATTTGCTTAGCTTTGTTTCATTTACAGCATTTACCATACTACTTTTTCATCATAGTAATTCTGCCCGAGGGCAGGTCTTTCACTCGAATCATAGCATTTTCATGCTATGCTTTGCAGCTTTACTAGGGAATTGCAGGTGTGGTAGCTTCCCGTTTCTTTCTACACCGGTGAAGGATGATGGTGATAGTGATAATGACCGGATGAATTTCGAGGACCGTTGGATCCTAAGCTTCCTGACATTTGTCTTACAGGTGAGGAAACCCCTGAAAAAAAACTCACCCAGGAGCCTGTCCCGACCGGGAATCGAACCCGCGTCCGCTGTGTGACAAGGCAGCGCACTACCTCGAGACCACTCCCGAAATTATTTTTCCTTGCGTCCTGCAATTCTTATTATTTATGATAACTAAAAAATATATACGAGACTATCTAATCCGCAATTCAAGCTTATTCCATGATATCGATAGATACCATTTATTTAAAATTTAATTATGAGCAGAATTTATGCTCAATTCTAATTCACCTGTAAAATCTGCTATTTTCACCACATCCTCAGTGGCTAATGTAGGATATTTTTCAGTAAGCAGTTTGAAAACATTCAAAAAATGTATTTCTCTCCGCATTTCAAATGGTTTCTTTTCCAGTCTTTTAAGAAATTCTACAGAAAGCTACCATTTTAAAACAATAGAAATGCTAACGTATTCTGTTTTGCGCGTGCGTAAGAATTAAACAAGAAATTGCTTATTTATTTTAATCTATTAAAATTGTAATTAAATTACATATTTTAATAATCTCTCATATAACGTATATGAACATGACCTTAGATATTACATATTTTTATCCGCTTTATATAAGCTTGACCTGTATCTGTCTATGTAACGGAATCTTTGAACACGATTTTCACTCACTTAAAAACATTGGATCGACTTGAAACTTTGTATACTTATAAAGGACCCATGACAATACAATAATGTCATAATTTTTTTCTAAAATCCTGGCCAGAATCATCAGAAAAAATAAAATAAAATAAAAATAAAAACCGGTATAATAGGTTGCGGACTTTTAGTCAATCGTTGTAAGAGTTCAGTTGGTAGAGCGGTGGACTGTAGTGGTATATAATTTCAGTAATCCATAGGTCGCTGGTTCAAATCCGGCCCGGAGGATTTTTTAGAAGAGTATTAAGCAATTAAATTGTCATGGGATTCCGGTTTATGACAATCAATTAAACTAAAAATAAAAAAATGTAATAGTTTAAAAAAACTAAAACAACACGCCTTATTAGAAAACCGAACTAAAAAAATGAAAAAAATAATTTTAATTTCCAACACGCTTGGGATAAAATTAAAGCGGTCAACAAAAAATTATCTCCAACACATCTAGAATAAAACTAGAGTTATCAACAAAAAAAATACCATCAAAAGCGTGGGATGGTTTTTACGTTTTCATCTTAGAGACTTTACTTTTACCAATATCTGTTTATTACCAAATATATTAATTGATATAGAGCACCCCACGCTTTTGATGGTAAAATTATTTTTTTTTGTAGATAACTAGTTTTATTCTAGATGTGTTGGAGATGATTTTTTTTGTTGACCGCTTTAATTTTATCCCAAGCGTGTTGAAAATTCAAATTATTTTTCATTTTTAGTTCGGTTTTCTATTAAAGCGTGTTGTTTTAGTTTTTAAAACTATTATTTATTATTATTTTTATTTAATTTATTTCGAGTGTTAGAGTGCGAACTACATTTCTTACACGCTTAAAGGTAAAACAATTATTCGAGAATGAAAACGCAGTCGTACATCTGTTTACATTACAACTAGAGCTTAGCTCGGAAGAAGTATAGATGCCATATGATACGAAATCGTCTGAAGTAAAAATGTATATTTGTTAAGAGATTATGGTATCAATATGTTATGTGTGGAATGTAATGTTTCGCTGCGGGAGGCGCTGACTGACGTCAATGCGAGCCATGTATTTACGCACCGGGCGCTGTATTTTAGCTCCGTACAGTTTTAAAATAACCCACCGCGCGGCCTTCACTGCCGGAACTCGCATTACGAAATAATAGGCTATAACAGTGGCTGTTTTCTATGCGGTCCGACACATTTTAATGAACTGACGCGAGTAATTGAGTTCTGAGAATTTCCCTACTGAGTGTTAGGTGCCCTTTTGGCGGCGTTTGAGATTCGTTATTCAGGAAGAACCGAATTCAAACTCCTGTGTCGACACTCATGTCAACTCGGTGTGATAAATGCCCCTAAATAATATTATCTAAAATTGTTTGTGTTTACAGTCTAATGGAGAAGACTGTGTGACAGCGAGCTACATGCTTTTATAGGGAACTAGCTAATACCCGGCGTGCGCTGCTACGCCTAAATAAATGAAAATTAATGTGCTTTTATGTTTAGATGAATAAGTAAAAGGAAAAATAATTATAAATTTATATTTTTTAGACACCTCGTGCTAATTACCCGGTGTTGCCCGGGAATCTACTTATCTCGATCTTCTTGGCATAAATGAGCTAAAAGACAAAATGCGTTATTGTGAGTTATCCGTAAATGAATATCCGCCATGTGCTGTTATGCTTGCTCAGGGATCTACGTACTTGTCTCGATCATCTTGGCATCATTGAAAGACAAAAATGGTTATTGTGAGTTATCCGTAAGAGATAACATACGTACATTGTCGCGGACTTTTTGTAGAGCTTTTTGAGATATTCAATTCTGTGTATAGTACATTAATTTTGTGTATTTGTTATGGTTTAGGCAGCGTAAGCCATTTAAGCGTCCAAAAAGCTACTTTTTTCACGTTTTCCACTACAAAGGGCGATTTTTAAGGAGTAGGAGTTGAGTATCACAAATCTCTTATAGCCTATGTTCATTCCGAGAATCCCCATCACAATCGGATCAACGGTATAGTCGCGCATAAAGTACGAACAAACAAATAAACATACAAACATTAATTTTTATATATTAGACAAGATATTATAATAAGAACAGTTATGTCTCGTAGACTGCGATGGGCAGAACATGTAGCGCGAATGAGGAATGAAAGAGGGACATGAGAGCTTCTTGTAGGAATTATTTTATTTATAGTGTTCTGCCCTAGGGCAGCTCTTTCACTGCAATCATAGCACTTTCATGCTATGCTTTGCAGCTTTACTACGGAATTATAGGTGTGGAGCCTCCCGTTGCTTTCCACATCGTGGATGATAATGATAGCCAGACGATGTTCGAGGACCGTTTGGGCCTCAAAGCTTCCTGACATTTGTCTTACAGGTGAGGAGAAACCTCGAAAAAACCTCACCCAGGAAGCTTGTCCCGACCGGGAATCGAACCCCGCTGCGTGACAAAGCAGCACGCTACCTAAAGATCACAGCACAATAAGGGAAATTATGCAAGTTAAAAAAAACATTAGAAAAATATAAGAAAAACGTTTGAAATGGTATGGACACCTCATAAGAATGGAAGAAGAGAGAATACCAAAGAAGATCCTTGATTGGAAAGCTAATGGAAGGAGTGGAAGAGGCAGACCTAGAGAACGTTGGGTAGATGGAGTGAGGAGAAGTATTGGAAGCTGGAAATTTGAGGGAAGAAGATGCTTTAGACAGGAACCTCTGGTGACAAATCGCTTTGGGTTGAAGGAGAAACATTGTATTGTAGAATATTCCTAATAAAAACCATTATTATTATTATTATTATTATTATTATTATTATTATTATTATTATTATTATTATTAAAGTAAAGTAAAGTGATCCCACAACAGGCCTCAGGAGGCCCTTGGGGTAGTAGGAGGTTAAGGCTCCCACTTTTTTCTAGACAATCGGCACTTTATGTCAGCCGGGTTGTCAGCCCTGCGTGACGGTCGCCTATACCCCCAGAACAAGCGTCTGGTACTCATTTTCGTTAGAGGCTGAGTCGACCCCAGGGCCATAGTGCCGCCAGAGGGTTTGGGTCAGTTTAAAAATCCTGACCCCAACGGGACTTGAACCCTCGACCCTCCGGCTTGTAGCTCAGTGCCTTAACCACTACGCTATGGCGTGCCCCCCTTATTATTATTATTATTATTATTATTATTATTATTATTATGTCGGTCGCAGTGGGCTAGTGGTTATGTTCGTTGCCTCTAGTTCCGAGGGACGTGGGTTTAAACCCTGTCGGCGTCGATGGATTTTTAGGATGGAAAAATCCAAGGAACTAGTCCTGGGGGAGGAACTTAAAGATTTTCAAGCTCATAAAAGAACCTGAATAAAGAAACCTCTGTGCAAAATTTACCGACCGTTACCATCCAAGTAATACCTTAGTAGCCCACTAGATGTCTCATCTAGGCGATATGCCGATCCCATATCACTCCCTGACATATATATTACAAAAATTCAGACTAAATTTGATTGGCGGTGACCCTGAAATAGACTATAAGTCACAGATGTAGTATCACAAAATTACTCTTTTCACAGGTTTACCTTACTTTACCTAATGATTAGCTTTTGTTGCCTGTCCAACGATGAACTATACCCGAGCCGCCGATTCTCCGGCTCTGAAGTTTAGGTTGTACGAGGAGTAAAGAGAGAACTCGCCCTCTACTGCCAATAAGGAAATGGTTGTCGTGGGAGTGAACGTTTGCCACAACCAGTCACTGCTCTTGACGCAGCTATAGCGCGCTAATATGGTTTGAAATTGCTGAGATGTTGTCAGCTGTGTCTGCTAACCACATACATAAAGCGGCCACTCCCAGTGAATATCCATATCGGCAACACTGTCGTGAAAACGTCAAGGCCGGAGAATCAGTGGCTGCAGTGTTTTCTTTTTTTTTTTTTTTTTTTTTTAAATGCCCCAGGTTGTCTTTCGACATTAATGGTTTCTCTCCTGGCAAGGCGTACTTGTAACCCACTTCTGAGGTTGGGGTGCCTGGAAGGCTCCAGGAGAGTCCCTAATCCTAAGCTTAACCTAAGATGAATATGAATGATGATGATTGCGATGGCCATTTGATTTCGGGGACCGTTTGGCCTTAAAGTTTTCCTGACATTTGTCTTACAGGTGAGGAAAAACCTCGATAAAAACCTCACCCAGAAAAACTGTCCCGACCGGGGATCGAACCCGGGCCCGCTGCGTGACAAGGCAGCACGCTACCCCGAGGCCACAGCGGTGGACGTGGCTGCAGTGTAATTGTGCATTTTGATAACAGTAGTAGATAAAAATCACAATTTGAAACCTTGTATGGCTGTTCTATGCCCCGTACCACCTGTGAATATTCGATCGGAGAGAAAGTGACTACTACGTCATGTTGGCCAATGTGATAGATAACACACGTTCGAGGTAGACCCATTTGCACCATGCTTACCCTCTAGGGTTATAACTTTTTTAGATATTTGTGAAATAAAATATTTCCTGTGCAATGAATAGGTGAACTTTTACTTAAAACCTTTGAAAAAGGCCTTCATTTCACAGAGCTTCAAGAAAAGGTCACCGCCAAATATACTTACTTACTTACTCACTGGCATTATCGAATCCGTAGGTTCATGGCCGCGCCGACATAAGCTCTCCATACATCCCTATCCTGAGCTAATGCTTTCCAATCATTCCCTGTATAATCTACTTCCCTCAAATCATAGTTAATGTTATTCTCCAACCTCATTCTTGGTCTACCAACTGGGCGTTTTCCTTCTGACTTTCGTACATGAAGCTTCCATGCAAGTATTTCATTCCCCATACGCGCAACATGTCCTGCCCATCGCAGTCTACGAGACTTAACTGTTCTTATTATATCTGGCTTCCTATAAAGACCATGCAATTCACTGTTATGTAGTCTTCTCCATTCAGCTGTCTGTTGATCTCTCTTTGGTCCAAAATCAATATTTAATATTGATTTGGGGGTGACCTTTTTCTTGAAGATCAGTGAAATGAAGGCCTTTTTCAATGGTTTTAAGCAAACGTTTACCCATTCATTGCACAGGAAATATTTTACACCCATTCATTGCACAGGAAATATTTTATTTCACAAAAGTCCAAAAAAGTATAACCCTATTACATAAGGGGATTCTATCCTAGGAGTCTGAAAATACGTAGAACCAGTCCATCAAAAGGAATTATTGAAGCAATTGATGAAACTGCATTAGTGGACAAGTTAGGGTGAGAAAATGGGTAAGTTTTCAATGAGGTAGCGTAACTCCGCATTCCAGGCGCCCCAACCTCAGAAGTGGGTTACAATAACGCCATACCAGGAGAGAATACCAGAATGTCGAAATGACAACATCCATCCATAGTACTTCTGCCCGAGGGCAGGTCCTTCACTGCAATCATAGCATTTTCATGCTATGCTTTGAAGCTTTACTAGGGAATTAGGCCTATAGGTGCGGTAGCTTCCCGTTGCTTTCCACACCGGTGAAGGATGATTGATGATGATAATGATAAGGATGATGATGATGGTGGCCGGATGATTTTCGGGGACAATTGGGCCCTAAGCTTCTGACATTTGTCATCCAGGAGCCTGTCCCGACCGGGAATCGAAGCCGGGCCCGCTGCGTGACAAGGCAGCACGCTACCTCGAGACCACAGCGGTGGACAAAAAAAAAGTTAATTTGGGCAAGTTAGGGTGAGAAATGGGGAGTTAGTGTACACCAGATTAGTTTAGCATTCACTTTTTGTTAGCGGGTTGTTGTGATAAGTTGGCTACACTTCTAATCAATGACTAAAACATATTTACATTGTAAATGTTGTGATTTTAGGTTACTTTGAGCTGAACTTCTCACTTCATTTTAAGGGATTCATCACATTTTTGGGGAAAAAATGAATTATATAGACCTATATATATATATATATATATATATGTGTGTGTGTGTGTGTGTGTGTGTGTGTGTGTGTGTGTGAGCTTTTTAAAGCCAAAGTGGGGTAACTCCACTCTTTTAAAAAGTTGCGTTAATGCTAGAAATGGATTCTGGATATGTAAAACTACCTGCAGGAATAGTGGTGTAACTCCTAGATCCCCAAATGCTCCACAAATGACATCAGAAGTTCATGCAGTCAGCAGTGCTATCTATCTGTTGATAGCCACAGTGGTGTAACTCCTGTTACTGTTTTTGTTCTAGTGTCATGAAAGCGACATGCTGCTGCTAATTGTACGTATATTCCACAAACACACGAAATGTAGAGCACCAACAGCAAAACACATTGTATTATAAAAGCCATACATGCACAGGAAGAAACCGGAACTCGAAAATGGCATTAAATTTATTGAGCCTAGTTTTGAATGAAGACAACTTTGAAACCATTGATCAAAAGTTTATGATCAGTGGTCATTCCAATCTTCCTAACGATTCAAACTTCTTCTTCTTCGGCTTTCCCCCACTTATAGGTTTGCCGTCTTCAGTTTCCATTTATCTCTATCATTCCAATCTCCCTCTTCCAAATTCCTATCATCCATTATAGTTCTGACGTAGGTTTTCCATCTCCATCTTGGTCTGCCACGTTTATTTATTCCAGGGGTGACCATTGGTATATATTTTTTTGCCCATCTTTCATTTTCCATTTTTGTACATGGCCATACCATTTAAGCGTTTGATTTTCAATCCTCTTAACAACAGATGTGGTGACATTAATTTCTCTCCAAAGGAGTTCATTTCTTTATTTTATCCTGTCTTGTTTTTTGGAGGCTTCTTCTAAAATAATCAAATTCAACTGTTCTGATTTTATTCTTCTGCAATTCCGTCAAAGACCAAGTTTCACTTACATATGATAAAATATTCCGCATTATGCCCAAATTAATAGTACAGTAAGACTCAATAGATATCTGCCCTTCTGACTGATTTCGAGTTTTCACGAAATCAAGGAAAAATAATCCTCTCCATCTTACTGTGGTGTATGGCGAAGAGATTTTAGCTCAGAAAATATTTAAAGAACAATTACTAAGAGAAAGCTTGATGAAGAAAACCATCCAGTTTCATGGCTAAGGATGCACTGGATTAGGTATCGGAAATCCAATCCATTTACAATATTTTACAAAGAGAACATGTCTGATCAGCTTCCATTTTTCAAGCTAAACCTAATGAATATGTTAATGATGATAATGATGGACAGATGAAGTTTGGGGACCGTTTGGGCCTTAACGTTTTCTGAAATTTGTCTTACAGATGAGGAAAAACCCCGAAAAAAAACCATCACCCAGGAAACGTGTCTCGACCGGGGATCGAACCCGAGACCACTGCGTGACAAGGCAGCACACTACCTCGAGACCACATTGGTGGACCTTTTAAATAAAATAAACATATTATTTTTGTTGATTATGCAAGTTCATTCTTGAAATATACCCTCAATCTGTGTAAAGCCAAGTGGTGTACATTACTTAAATGCTTATAAATTACTTATAAAATGGGGATAAGGGCAAAAAAAGAACATACATGAGCTAAAACAATCAATTTTGAAAACATTTGGTGGGGAAATTATTGTTTGGTAGTATTTTCGAGTTTTTAAACTACTATTCTACTAAAAGTTTTTATATCTCAAAACAATGTTTAATGGAGTTACAACACCTTGTTTTTAAAAGGCTCATATATATATGGTGGAGCAAAAATATTACAAAATATAGAAAATTAAAAATATATGAAACCATAGTTTAGAGCGTTTTAACATATGGTGCTGAAGTTTGGCAAATTACTACCAGGGAAATGAAAATAATTTTAAGTACAGAAATGGATGTTTTAAGAATATCAGCTGGAAAATCTAGAATGGATAGAATACGAAATAAAGAAATAAGGAAAATTAATGGGTGTACAAGAGGAGCATTATAGAAAAGGCATTATAGAAAAGAACAAGATTACAGTGGTATGGGCCATGTCAAAAGAATACGAGAGCAAAGATTGTCTAAAATTATTATAGATTGGATCCCAATGAAAAAGAGGAAGAAAGAAGACCAAAGAAAACCTGGATAGAAAGTGTGCATGTGGCTATGATTATCAGAGGATTGGAGGAAGATCAATGGATGGACAGAGAGGAATGGCGTTTGTTTTCCGGAAGACGGCCTCAGCTGTCATGATACCGGATGATGATGATGATGATGATATATCTTAATATGTAAAAATTACGTGTCACGTTGTTTGTCCGCAATGGAATCCTAAACGACTGAACCGATTTTAATAAAATTTTTGCACACTGTGTGCAGTTTGAACCAACTTGAGACTTAGGGTAGTTTATAAGTAAATTTATAGTCGCATTATTTTTTATTGCAAATTATTTGTTTATTATTTAACAAAGAGTTATAATTATCTGTGAGTTCCATACGATTCTAACATATGGCGGTGTAATTATCTGTGAGTTCCATACGATTCTAACAGATGGCGGTGTAAGGTAATTTGGTAAGGTAATTGGTTTATTATTTAACAAAGAGAGATCCAGATGGCTGTGCTTTTTGTTGCAACCGCGAATTTCAATTGAATTACAAATATTGATTATTTCATAATATAAGTGTGTTCAGTGTTCATTTTATTTTCAATATTATTTATTTCGTGTGTAAGTATTAGTTTTAAGTAATCTGACTGAAGGACAGGAACATAATTTAATTTTTTAACGTATACCTTAGCCACAGTAACGCGTGGTCGGGACTTCTAGTATATATATATATATATATATATATATATATATATATATATATATATATTTCTCTTTCGAGTATTATTCATATACTACGTACAACAATATATTGTGTGTTTTCTGTTTTTATTTGAATTTATGTAGATGGCATGGTGCTCCTCCTCTTAGGGTATATAACAGCATACCAGTACTGTATCATGAGGAGAAAGGGTGTGGAAGAGAACACACACAGGATCAGAAATATGAAGATGGAAGGGAATGGCTGATGTTTGCCATTTCTTAGTTTATTGCAGTTTTGTGAGCTTCAGACTCGCGTTTCAATTATTAAAACTCCCTGGTGCTACGTCATATCATAAATTCAGAGCATCCGAGCGGTTGAGAGGTTCCTCCGAGGCCTGACCTCGCGGTCACAGACACAAAGCACATCAAACAGTACAACACAAACCAAAACACTTAACATAAATTAATTGTGTCTATGTGATGGTTCCTGGGTTCAAATCCGGCAAGCATCCATATCTTTACATGTATATATATCTTAATATATAAAATTACGTGTCAGGTTGTTTGTCCCCGATGAAATCCTAAACTACTGAACCGATTTTAATAAAATTTTGCACACTGTGTGCAGTTTGATCCAACTTGAGACCTACGGTTGTTTATAACTAAATTTATAGTCGCATTATTTTTTATTGCAAATTATTTGTTTATTATTTAACAAAGAGTTATAATTATCTGTGAGTTCCATACGATTCTGACAATTGACGGTGTAAGGTAATTGGTTTATTATTTAACAAAGAGAGATCCAGGTGGCTGTGCTTTTTGTTGCAACCGCGAATTTCAATTGAATTACAAATATTGATTATTTCATAATTTAAGTGTGTTCAGTGTTTATTTTTATATTCAATATATTGATAAAAATATTAATTTCGTGTGTAAGTATTAGTTTTAAGTAATCTGGCTGAAAGACAGCAACTTAATTTAAATTTAACTGGACCGAGAAGGGACACTGAAAAATATGGCGAATCAGTTATGCATGCCGGATTTGAACCTCCTAGACCTCTGGATTGGTACTCTAGCGTGCTATCCATTACACCAGCGGGCAAATCTAATACAAACATTTATTTTTCTTATATATACGTGTATTCTCCATTATTACGAGATGTAGCGAGTACTCGGTCTTCACTGCCATCTGGTAGCTACTATAACAAGTAAGCAAATTAAAGGTAATATTTTTACTTTATAGCAGTGACGCTTTATCGATATATATATATATATATATTATATATATATATATATATATATATTCTATTCTATAGTAATTCTGCCCTAGGGCAGGTCTTTCACAGCATTCATAGCATTTTATGCTATGCTTTGCAGCTTTATTAGGAAATTTTAGGTGTGGTAGCTTCCCGTTGCTTTGTACTATATATATAGTAATTCTGCCCGAGGGCAGGTCTTTCACTGCAATCATAGCATTTTCATGATATGCTTTGCAGCTTTACTAGGGAATTAAAATTGTGGTAGCTTCCCGTTGCTTTCCACACCGGTGAAGGATGATGATGATAATGATAAGAATGATGATGATGGCCGGATGATTTTCGGGGACCGTTTGGGCCTTAAAGTTTTCCTGACATTTGTCTTACAGGTGAGGAAATACCCCGAAAAAAATCTCACCCAGGAGCCTGTCCCGACCGGGAATCGAACCCGGGCCCGCTGCGTGACAAGGCAGCACGCTACCTCGAGACCACAGCCGTGGACGTGGAAATGGATAGTGACTTGAAACACTCTGTATTTCAAATATCAGTAAAACAACTCGTCGTTCATTAAATCCGTTCGGCATTCAATTCTTGGGCTTTTTAGCATTGATTTTTTTTTTCAAACGAACTGGGAGGACTGAGGAACAGGGAACTTTTAATCCAAGTTCTCTTCGTGTAGCTCTTCACGTACCAAAGCCTAACTGCAAGTCAGAAGCTAGATTAGTTAGCAGGTAGATTCATTGGAAGAATAAAACAAGAAGAGATACCGGTACTAGATTGAAGTTTTATAAAACATTGGCAGTTCCTACATTACTTTAGGGGAGCGAAACTTGGGTAATGACCAAAAAAATTGCAAAGTAGAATACAAAGCGCAGAAATGAACTTCCTTAGAAGAACAAAAGGCTGCACAAGAATGGATCGAATAAGGAATGAAGATATAAGAACAGAGTTAAATATATATCCATTGGATGAGAAGATCAGAGAATATAGAGAGAAATGGTTTACACATGTGGAAAGAATGAATGTATCAAGATTACGAAGAGCAGCATTCAATTACAAGCCAAGAGGTTCAAGGAATGTAGGAAGACCAGTGAAAAGATGGACAGAACAACTGTGAGGCGGAACAGGCAATTTGCCTAGCCCGTGAAGTGAAGAAGAAGAAGAAGAAGAAGATTAATTGGGCGCAGGAAGATGTTGTGGAACATTGTGAAACCTGCTGGATAAATAAGTAAAACAACTCAATGATATTACTAGGCTATTGGTATATGCTGATGATCAGGAAGAGTACCTTAGTTTGTTGGGAAATGAGGTATACTACAGTAAAATCTGTCTATGAAGGAACATGACGGTTCCTTAAATATATTTCCGTCTTGGCAGTTTTCCTTTTTATAAAGGGTTCCCAAATTTTAAGCTTCTATTTTCTCATGCAGTGTAAGAGTTTTGATGCACGCTTTAAAGACATAACGTATTGACTGAAATACAGACAAAATAGTGTATGTAACACAGCTCTGTTTGCACGGCAATACAAACAACTTTATTACATAAAAGCGGGAAGGAACTCAAGTACAGAAATACGGAAGAGTTCCCCAACTCCCTCGCAGGTAACGTAAGCAGGCAAGGAAAAGCGAGGGATTTCCCGCTGTCACACATAAGCAAGGGTATCCCCGCAATACAATGGCAACACAAGAAGGTAAAACGATATAATGCAGAAAGCGTCATATGCAGAATTTTCACGTGTGGTCATTAATACTGTAATTAGAACGTGATTAAGAATAATTTTCCGTCTTACTGAGGTAAAAATTAACTATTGGTACTTTGAAAACCATTCCGTTTCCGTGTTATGAAGGTTTCCGGCTTATACAGGGCGATTTTACATATAAAATCATACCGTTCTGGAGATTTTTTTCCCGTCTCTACACGTTTCCTTCTTATAAAGGTTCCGGCTAAGACAGGTTTTACTGTATATGCTATTAGCTCTTAAAGTGATCCTCGTCAAAACAAAACCATGTGATCTGCTCGCTTTACACCGACGTTCGATGTAGTACGCGGAAAAGTAGTTCCCTTCATTAAATTAAAAATACGTCCTCTGAATATACTTATTATTCTTCTTGAATGAAAATAATAATATTAAAAATATGGAAAATATTCTAAAATATATCTAATCAATAATTACAGCTTAAAATAGTTTAGTACATAATATAGATGATGCATTTGAGTCATGCTTCAGTCAACATGGCTGAAAGTGTCGAGTCTTCTGTTGCCGTGTCGTCATCTAAATTTGTAAAACACATGTCTGGCAAACCTTTGACTAGTGGTAAAAAAACAGTTATTTTAAATGTATTTCACAAGTTTGGTGAAGAGTATCCAGAACATCCAATAAAATATGTAGTGAATTTAATATTTGAGTTTACCGGTGTAACATAGAGAGGTATTAATAGTGCTCAAGGGAGAGAAAAAAAAAACACGTGGTAAAAGAAGGAAACGTGTGCAATATGCTTTTGATAAGTGTGATGAAATTGTGGCAAACGCAATTCGAGTATTATAATGATATTGTGAAAAGAAAAATTAATGTCTGAACCAGGAACCTGCTTATAAAAAAGTGGTGGTGTAAAAATTCTCAAATATAGATACTTCTAAACGAAGCCGGCCGTTGGCGATAGTGGTGTCACCTACCTGACAGCGGATGAAACGAACATTATAGATTTGTATATGTGGAAAGAATTGTTAATGTTTGTGCTAGGTCTAGAATGGTGTAGTGGGCTGCACGCTAGTCTGGAGAACTAGACGTGCACGGTTCGAATCCTAGTTCAGACATTAATTTTTCTTTTCACAATATCATTATAATGTGATCCATTATTGGAACTGTATTAAAATAACAGTTTTGGAAAATGTTAAGCAATTCGTGTAATAGTGCATAATTTCTTTTTCAAATATGAATTATATATCACGTCTTATATACTTCACACGTGCTCCCTGTCAATATGACAGTCATCATCATCATCATCACTCCAGGGACTAGGCAATTGCCCGTTCCGACTTCATAATGCATCAGCCCAACGTCTTCTAGGTCTTCCAACATCACGTCTTCCTCTTGTTTGATAATTTCTTGCTAACAATGGATATCTCTCCTTACTCATTCCATCCATATGATCAATCCATTTCTGTCTGTAATTCGTGACTTTATCCAATAAAGGCTGTACTTTCAATTCCTCTCTTACATCCTCATTTCTTATTCTATCAAGTCTTGTACATCCTTTTACTTGTCTTAGGTACCTCATCTCCGCCGTCTGTATTCTATCCTTCTGTTTTTTCACTGGAGTCCAAGTTTTACATCCATACAATATTGTGGGAACCGCCATAACATTATACATTTTTATCTTGGTTTCTTTTCTAATTTTATTTTTGAATGTTCTCTGTATTGTTCCACACACCGTCTGAAATGTATTTATTTTGGAGTCAATGTCTCTTTCCACATTGTAGCCAACATCACAGCCCAAATATTTGAAACTAGACACCTGTTCTATACTTTGATTTTCTAAAATAATTTTGGATCTCACTGGATCTCTTCCTCTAAAAGCCATGGTCAATATGACAGTAATTGTACAATTGGCGTTTATGTTATGATCACTCTAACAGCGGATAAGGTTTACACACAGAACCATTGCGTCTGTATTCTGTTCACTCTCGTATGCACCGCAACTGCGCACTAGGCTGCGCCGTCATATCGCATGCATACTTCGGTTTCATTTAACTTGTGATCACTGTAGAGCACTACAATGCCAACCAAGGTCCCTGCTCATGATATATTATTAGGCGATAGCGATGAGATACTAAGGGCCAACATTCACACACTATTGGGTAACACTAAGAAATTGGGACTGGAAGTAAACATCAATAAAACTAAATATGTGGTCATATATAGAAATACATCTTTATATATAAAAATGAACGTCTGTGTGAGTTTGTCTGTCCTTTATGGACTCAAAAACCACTTGACCTATTTGAATGGGGTTTTTACCATCATTTAGATAATCTTTTGGGACAATTGTATTATATACTACATACTATAGGGCCGGAGCTAAAAAATATGCATTGGTGCACTAAAAAGCAGCTTTTTGGATGGTTAAATGGCTTACGCTATCTAAACCACAACAAATATCTATCTATAATGGCTTATGTTGACAACAGCATCTAAAATATATACATCTATTTTAAAACGAAAACTTCAGAAAATTACAGAAGATAAAATTGGAGAGGAACAATGTGGATTCCGAAAAGGCCGATCGTGTATCGATGCTACATTTGTTATAAAACAACTAATTGAGAAGTGGAAAGAATTTAATATCCCCCTATATAATTTTTAGATTTTGAAAAGGCCTATGATAGAGTCAAACGGGACATAATATGGAAAATATTGGAAAGCTACCAAGTCCCCAATAATCTAATAAATGCTATAAAAAGTTTATATGAAACCACATTTATAAAAGTAAAGTTAGATCATGGGAAAATAACAGATAAATTTGAAATTAACCAAGGTTTAAGACAGGGGTGTTGGGACTATCTCCATTACTGTTTATTCTATATCTAAATAAAATTGTCCAGGAGTGGAAAAAACTAAACCCCCCAGGAGTAAAAATATGTAGAGGAAATCAAATACAAACTATAATCTTCGCAGATGATCAAGTACTTCTAGCGGAGAATGAAGATGATTTGCAGAGATGTGTTTAAATTGCAGAACACCCTGGAAAAATACAACATGAAAATATCTGAAAATAAAACCAAATCCATGGCAATCACTGGAAAGGGACTTTCGAGAGTAAAAATAATAATAAATAATAAACCGATAGAACAAGTAACACACTTTAATTATTTAGGTAATAATATATCACAGTTTCATAATCAAAAAGATGTGGAAACAAATTTAGAAAAATATAACAGATTAAATGGTATAATTAGGAGAAATTTTGGAAAACAAATGAGGAAAGAAATCCAATTGAGATTTCATAATGCCATAGCCAAACCTGCTCTACTATACGGAAGTGAATGCTGGACACTTCGAGCAAAAGATAAATCCCGCATTAATAGTTCACAAATGAGATTCCTCCGATCACTAACTGGAGTAACATTAAGGGATAGAATGAAAAGTGATGAGATAAGGATGCAGTGGAATAGTAGGGAAATGGTTGAACATATACAAAATTATCATAAGTAATGCCACGAGTGATTTCCAAATTATCGATAAATTCACGACTCACGAAGTGAGGAGTGAATTTATCTAGAGAATTTGGAAATCATGAGTGGCATTTGTTAGGACTATTTAACGAATAAAATTAAGCTGTTTACTCACAAATCATTATTTAACTGTAGTTATTTCAAAATATTTATATATTTAATGCAAACGGCGATGTTTGAAAACAAATGAGAAACGATAGGTACGCTTCTACTGCTTCTTTTGTTTATCACTGCAACCAGATCATACTATTTATTGCCAAAGGAACGCAATATTGTAAGAATGCTCTCTAGTGGAGAAAAAATGAAACATCAATCTGTATATTAATTCATTTCTGATGTCGTATGATGTAAATATTACAATTATATTTTTCTGGATTATTACCTGGGAAAAAATACATTTAAGAAAGTCAAACAGTGGTTTCTTTTTTTGGTGGTATAATAAATTGCTACAAATGTTGACATGTATGCACTATATATACAATCTGGTAGCCGTATTTCTTATAGGCTCAGTCCTGCAAAATAACGGTCAGACCTGTTCAGAATATTAAAAAGGAGGAGCTTTGTTTAATATATGGTAATTATAACACTGATAAATATTTCGTGAAACACGACTCTGATTGGTTGTAAAACAGAAATCATTGAAACGTGATTGGTCATTGACTCCCATTTGGGGCATGAGTTAAATAGTCAGATTAAATGGTTCCAACACGTCCAGAGAATGTCAAATTCCCGTTTACCAAAGATGATTTACCACCTCAACCCTAAAGGCAAAAGAGACCTCGGAAGACCCTTCAACCGATGGAAAGATCAGTTTTTGTAGTCGCAGAACGGGCATCATCACCCAATACTGCATTCGGAAGAAGAAGAAGAAGAAGAAGAAGAATGGCTTAGCCTATTGTTGAGCCATAGTCTCTCCTTTATAAGGAGTTACTAAAGTCAGATTCAACCCAGGAAGTTACTGTCTGTTTGGAATAGGGAACTGGGTTACCATTTTAACAGTATTTTCTTGAGAGAAATCCTTAAATAAAACTGGAGTATGCAACACAGCAAGTACATAGGTGTAAGTTGTAGCCGTCCAAGCCACCCGCTCTTAAAGAAAAAAAAAAAGTTACCACTTGTCACTGAGCTCGTGCAGATCTGTACTATCCTGTGTGAAAACGTCGACTCTCATATTTACCATAAATTTAGTTTGCGTGCCGTAAAAGAAAAACTATGTTTTTTAAATGTATAGTACATAGTTTTATTATCCGCCTGCTTATTTCCTGTTTACCAAAGATGATTTACCACCTCAACCCTAAAGGCAAAAGAGACCTCGGAAGACCCTTCAACCGATGGAAAGATCAGTTTTTGTAGTCGCAGAACGGGCATCATCACCCAATACTGCATTCGGAAGAAGAAGAAGAAGAAGTATAGTACATAGATCTGGAAAAAGTACAGCTAATCTTCCCCTCCACCCGTCCCTAAACAAACAAATACCGTTATTATGAGTTTGGCAAAACATCTACCCCCTGTACGTAGGGGGACACTGGCTTAGCCCGTAAGGTCTGTAGTAACTTCCAGGGTTGAATTAGAGTTTAGACCCAAGTTAATTTTTAGTTATCTTATTTACTCATATGTCCACCGCTGAGGTCTCGAGGTAGCGTGCTGCCTTGTCACGTAGCGGAATTTTTCTGGATGAGATTTTTATCGTGGTTTTTCCTCACCTGTAAGACAAATGTCAGGAAAACTTTAAGGCCCAAACGGTCCCCGAAATCATATGGCCCTCATCACCACCACCATCATCCTTATCACTATAATCATCATCATCATCATCATCATCAACCTTCACCGGTGTGGAAAGCAACGGGAAGCTACCACACCTACAATTCCCTAGTAAAGCTGCAAGCATAGCATGAAAATGCTATGATTGCAGTGAAGGACCTGCCCTCGGGCAGAATTACTATGAATGGATTTACTCATATATGTCATGGAGGCATGCGGCCAACACACCGACCCAATGAGACATCTAACAGGCAATCAAGCTATTATTAGGATGTTTATGTTCGTAAATTTTGCTTAGAGGCCTTTTTATTCAGGCTTAAGGATCTTTTACGAGCCTGAAAATCTTCATACTCAGGATCCAACGGCTTAAAGTCTCTCCCAGAGGTCTTACCAAATTTAAAAGTCACTTGTTCTCCGTTCGAATTTTCACTTATGGTACGGTGGCATAGAAGAGTAAAAAAAAAAATCAACGTATACCTATATATTTCTCTTAGGTAATTATTCACATATTACAGCAATAAATTGTGTGTTCCGTTTTTTATTTGAATTAATTGTACAATCATTTTTGCATACACTGTATGTTGTCGGTCTGGTCGATCATTTGCGCATGCGTAACAATTAAACAATGAACTGCTCATCTATTAAAATTGTTATTACATATTTTAAGATTCTCCCATATAACTTATGTAGATATGTGCTAGATAATACATGTTTTTTGTTATTTTTATTTTATTTATTTCGAGTGTTAGAAAGCGAACTACATTTTCTTACACGCTTGAAGATAAAACCATTATTAGACCAATAAAAACGCAGTCCTACATCTGGCTTGTTTACGACATTACAACTGGAACTTAGTTCGAAAGAGGTACAGTATACATTATTTAACTGTTTGTGTGTGAAATGAAGATAAAAGACAATCAAAAATCTAACTTCTAATTACAGTATTCAACTGTTTGTGTGTGAAACCAAAACAAAAGACAATCATAAGTCTAACGTCTCATTATATTATGTTGCAATCGTACATTACTCCATTATTTAATACCTTTTTAAACAATAATATATTACAGAAGCGAGGAAAATGTTTAAAAAACCGAGCGATACCGAGGTTTTTAATTTCCGAGATTCTGTAAAACACTTCACAAACGTGCGTTGTACATTATTTTTCGCTCGATGGTGTTTTAAAAATAAGAAATAATAGTAAAATAATATCTTGTTAGAAATATTTGCGTCCATTATAAACAACTGACTAACGTTAACAGTGTGGGCAACGTTTATTAGTTGAAACTACAGGAGGTCGTGACACCAATCAGTGATAAAATGGCGGCAGGTACATATTTATTATTTTATATTGTTTCAAATAAAGTTCAGTTCATTTAAAATGCAGTGATTTTTTTGTGTAATGCATATTAACACTGTCTTTCTGTGGATATGTTTTGTATATACATAGTATTGAAGAGTATGCGTGAGGGGAAGTGGGTTTTACTCACCACACGCGTGTTTTGTAATATGTAATATCGACAGTATAGTTATTTTATTACAGTATAGTTATTGGCTCAACGCACACTTCTAACTAGCGCTCGATTTTTAAGTTTTATTGTTCGTTTAAACTCATAGCTCTTATTCTCTGTATTTATTAACATTATTTAATATTTTTAAAATCTTTTTCAAACAATTTTCCTATAACATTATTAGACAATTTTGACAGTCGTCAGTATTTATTTACCTTAAATAGGCACACAAATCACAATATTATGACCACCCGCGGTAGACAATATTGTGATGCTAACTGCTATTTTCTCCACAGAGTATATTACTTAGTCTATGATCTTTCTATCGCTGTTTTGGGTTATCGCTGGTTGGATCAGCGTTAGGGAGTGATAAGTAAGTGTACACCCATTTTTAAAAGCGTTTGCTAATTTTAGTATTATTAATATATTTTTTAACATAGATTTGGGGATTTATTGCAAATATTGGTCATTTAAATTCCATAGCGACGGATAGTCATCGAGGATGATAATCGATATGTGGTTCGATTATGGGTTATCGCTGGCTGTAGGCCTATAAACTCTGGCGCATGCGCACTTTTGTTCTATAGGACTTCGAAAATATTTCATGCTAGTTTAAGTGCAGTTTTTACTAGTTATTTAGGTTGGCAACCCCGAAATGTAGGAAATTGAAGTTTCAATCATGGTCGCCATTGCTGTAAGTACGACAAAACGCACTATTACGAAAAAAAAACTGTACAATATTTTTTTACACGTTCTGTATGTCGCCGTTCAGGTCGATCATTTGCGCTAGAATCCACTGATGTCGTAATCTAAGTTTGTTTTCTCAGTCGTGATTCAAGTTTATAGAAGCAGCCTTTACAGCTGAGCTCGGTTTTATGTCTGTTTTGAAGTGAGTATAGGGTTAGGTAGAGAGCGCAAGTGTGTTCGCGTCGTCCAATGAGAGAGGAGGTGGGTAGCGTAGCGGCGCCGGGACGCCAGTCCAGTCTTGTTGAGCCAGAGCCGGTGTGCGGGAGTGTGTGTGCAGTGTTGTTAATATACACAAGTGCATCAGAAACCGGATCCAAGCTGTCGGCGCGTACAAATACAACGGCAGGGGCCGCTAGTGCCGTCAGCGGCACGCTGGGTGGTGCCAGCAGTGCCGGCGGCACCAGCCATCACCATCACCATCATCATCATCGTAAACATCGGTCACGGTCGACCCCGCGATATGCCGATGTCGAGAAACCCAAGAAGAAAAAAATTCTAACTGGAGGAAGTACTTCCCTTGTGTCCATCCCCAATGCCATCAAGTTGTCCATGTTGAACAGCGGCCTCATGTCACTCGGTGAGCTATATCATTGTTATCCCTAGTACCTATATATATAAAATTATTATTCTACCAATTATATTATATTGACTCTTACTCTGGTTCCGAGGGTCGCGGTTTCAAACCCGGCCGGGGTCGATGGATTTTTTTAGGATGGAAAAATCCAAGGAGCAATTCCTCCGGGAGGGACTTTAAGCCGTGGGTCCCGTCTGAAGATTTTCAGGCTCGTAAAATATCCTTAAGCCTGGATGAAAAGGCCTCTAAGCAAAATTTACCGAATTTTCCCATCCTAATACTACCTTGGTTTCCTAGATGTCAGTATGAGGCGGAACGCTGACCACGGACCACTCAAATGACATCCATACGAAAACAAGTGTAACTAAATTAGTATGGTTCAAATTCTTCCCTGTAGGGGCAGAGCGCCTAAATCTCTGTTAAGGGAAACATGGGCTTACAAGATACAAGAAGACTTTAAGGGAGGTAAGGAGATTACGAGTATTTGAGGATAAAGTTCTTAGGAACATTTTATGATCAAAGAGAGATACACAGACAGGTGAATGGAGAAGATTACATAACAGTGAACTACATGATCTTTATACGAAGCCAGATATAAGAACATTTAAGTCTCGTAGGCTGTGATAAGCAGGACATGTGGCACGAATGGGAAATGAAAAAGTGGATGGAAGATTCTTGTAGGAAAACCAGTGGGAAACGCCCAGTTGGTCGATCAATAATGAGGTGGGAGAATAACATTAACAATGATTTGAGGGAAGTAGATTATACAGGGAATGATTGGAAAGCGTTAGTTCAGGATAGGGATTATGGATAGCTTATGTTCTCGCTGCCATGAACCTACGGGTTCGATAGTGCCAGTGAGTAGGTAAGTACCTATAGGCCTATGTAGAATTACAACAGGTTAAATTAAGGAGATGCACTATCTCCCCTACTATTCCGTTTTGTACTAGAGCATGCCATCGAACCTTTAGATGATGAATAAGGCTTACAACTCAATAGTATTAATAAGCTGTTAGTTTATTCTTAGTATGTAATACGGGAATTCCATGGTAACTGACGTAACAATCGCAACAGAATAAAATATTTCATTTTTTTAGTCTTCAGATAGTAGGACGCTACTTTTTGCCTTTGAGACCTTTATATATAATTTTCAATCTTTAACAGAAAATATGGGCATTCTATGCCACAGTGCCACCAATATAAATTCAAGTTAAAAAACGGAACTGGCGTAACAATCGCAACAGAATAAAATATTTAATTTTTTTTAGTCTTCAGATAGTAGGACGCTACTTTTTCCATATGAGACATTTATATATAATTTTCAACCTCTTTAACAGAAAATATGAGCAGTCTATGCCACAATGCCATCAATATGAATTAAAGTTAAAAAACGGAAAACATCTAGTTTATTTATTTAGCCTGGTGGAGTTAAGGCCACATGGTCTTCTCTTCCACTCACCAGGACAAACATAATGAAATTTAAATACAAAATATTACAATAATATTACATAGTAAACAATAACTGAACAATAATAAAGGCAATGCCTAACAATACAGTGAAATTAAAGACAAAATTAAAATTAATGAATGAAGTATACACAAAGGAATAACAGCTCGAATCTACTATAAAAGAAAAATAAATATTGTGGCTATTCACCAGAATGACTTACCCTTGATTTTTCAGTTTATTTTTGTGATTTTTTTTTTTCAATTGCCCCAGGTTTGTCTTTCGATATTCCTGGTATTCTCTCCTGGCATGACATACTTGTAACTCACTTCTGCGGTTGGGGCGCCTGGAAGGCGGGGTTACGTTGCCCCGATGATATGATGGATGATGATGATGATAATGGTGCGCCAGGAGAGTCCTTAATCCTAAGCGTAACGTAAGATGAATATGAATGATGATGATTGCGATGGCCATATGATTTCGGGGAACGTTTGGGCCTTAAAGTTTTTCTGACATTTGTCTTACAGGTGAGGAAAAACCCCGAAAAAAACCTCACCCAGAAAAACTGTCCCGACCGGGGATCGAACCCGGGCCCGCTGCGTGACAAGGTAGAACACTACCCCGAGACCACAGCGGTGGACTTTGTGAATTATAGCTTTTCTTCTGTATTTACCAAAAATTTTTAACATTTTAAACTTTTTCAAACAATTTTTATAACATCATTTGACAATTTTTAAGTATTCATTTAAATACGTAGATCAAAACACTATGAAACTACCAGACAATATTGTGATGCTGACTGCTACTTTCTCCACAGAGTGTATCTATGATTTTTCTATCACTGTTTTGGGTTATCGCTGGTTAGAACGGAGTTAGGAAGTGATAAGTAAGTGTACACCCATTTTTAATAAACGTTTGGTAATTTTAATATTATTAATATATTTCTTTAACATATATTTGGGAATTTATTGCAAAGATGGGACATTTAAATTTCATAGCGACATGCTGCCATCTAGCCTTAGCTGTATAAACTTTAGTACGATATTGATAGTAATCGATGTGTGACAAGGATGATAATAATTTATATGTGGTTCAATGGTGGGTTATTGCTGGGTCTATAAACTCTAGCGCATGCGCACTGTTGTTCTATAGGACTTTGAAAATATATCGGGTAAGTTAAAGTGATGAATCCTGAATATTGTTCCAGTATGTGAATAATTACCTGAGCGAAATATATATGTTGATTTTTTTACAAAAAGACGTGAAAAATGCTTTAAAATAAAGTAAGAAGTTGAGCTCAGAGTAACCTAAAATCACTATATTCTTCCTTCCAAGTGTTAGGCCAAGGCCTGTTACGATCCTATAGAAAATTTTCTCTCCAGCGTTTCATAGGACGGCCCAGAGATCTTCGTCCTCTTGGTATATAATTATAAACAGCTATGGGGATCCGATTTGAACTCATTCTTTCAAGATGGTATTTCCAATTTAGTTGGTACTTTTTAACATATTCCAAAATTGGCGTAGACTTTAATTCTTTTAAGATATCGAACATGATTTAACGGATGTAGATTTTGCAAGGGATTTTTAAACTGACCCAAACCCTCTGGCGGCACCATGGCCCTGGGGTCGACTCAGCCTCTAACGGAAATTAGTACCAGACGCTTGTTCTGGGGGTAAAGACGGCCGTCACACAGTGTTGACAACCCGGCTGACATAAAGTGCCGATTGTCCAGAAGAAGTGGGAGCCTTAACCTCCTACTATCTCAAGGGCCTCCGGGCCTGTTGTGGGATCACTTTTTTAAGATTTTGCAAGGGATGATCGATAAAAATTAGCTCAGAATAGGGATGTATGGAGAGCTTATGTCCTAGCGTCCATTAACCTCAGATTTTGATAATGCAGTGAGTTAGTACAGTTATGTAATTATTGTTGATATAATTGTTGATATAAAGTAATTGTTATGTTATTGTTATTATTATTATTGTTATTATTATTACTGGTATATTATTACTGTAACTATTGCCGATATAATAATTGTTTATCTAATATACCAGGGCTTCCAATATAAAAACCGGACCGGCCTTACGGAGTTTCACCCGGCACGCAGTGCTGTCTCTTCCTCCCGCAATTCACCCTGCCTGCCACCCGTACTTGAACTGTTTCTTACCCTATAGAAAATGCTGGAAATGTTGTCCTCCCGCAGTTAAACAGGCATTATACCGAGTAAACACATTTAGATTGACACGCTGTAGTTCGGGCACTGTCAAGTTTCTGATTTAATTTCTTATGCTGTTCTTCAGTTCTTCCAATGTGTGCGGATTTGTTGTGTACACTTTGTCTTTCAGGCTACCCCACAAATAAAAATCACACACTGTTAGATCTGGGGAGCGAGTGTTTCTTATTTTGTACTGAACCAGTGGTCTCAAATTTAGTCACAAGATCGTGGATTGTCGATCTGGAAAGGAGGTAATTGTCCAGGGAAGTTCCGAATATTTTCCTCGCAAACGCGACGAGCTGATTCGTATTTATAATAACATTTACACACATAAATGCGCTGCTCTAATGTCAGCTGACGTCTCATTTTGTCGAACGATAGTAAACTGACTAGTTCAAGGACGAGCGGCTGACAGAGTGAAATGCGGGCGAGGAGAGAGCGCTGCCTGACGGGTGAAACCGGTCCGGTTTTATATTGGAAGCCCTTTATAAAAATTAATGTTTGTTGTATTTGTTCGTATTTTATGCACTGCCATACAGTTTATCCGATTGTGGGGCTTTTTGCAAAATGTTAAGGAGATTTCCGGGATGAACATAGGCTGTAAGAGAGTTGTGATGCTAAACTCCTACACCCTTAAAATCACCCTTTGTAGTGAAAAACGTGAAAGTGATTTTTTCACGCATAAATGACTTACCCTGCCAAACCATAACAAATACACTAAATTAATATACACAGAATTGAATATCTCAAAAAAACTGTACAAAAAAGTCCGCGACAACATGTGTTTATCTTTTACGGATAACTCACAACAACCATTTTTGTCTTTCGTTGATGACAAGAAGATCGGGAAAAGTAGATTCCCGGGCAATCGTAGCACCGCACGGCTGGTATTCTTTTACGGATATCTCACAATAACGAATTTCGTGTTTCAGCTCATTTATGCCAAGTAGATTACCGGGCAACGCCGGGTAATCAGCATGGGGTATCTAAAAAAATTACGATATAAATTTATAATTATTTTTCTTTTTATTTATTCAACTAGGCCTAAATATAGAAACATAATAAATATATTTAGGCGTTGGAGCGCACGTCGGGTATTTGCCAGTAGTATATAATTGTTTGTCCATCACTGGTCTCGAGGTAGCGTGCTGCCTTCTCACGCAACGGGCCCGGGTTCGATTCCCCGGTCGGGACAGGCTCCTGGGTGAGGTTTTTTCGGGGTTGTTCCATACCTGTAAGACAAATGTCAGGAAGCTTAGGGCCCAAAGGTCCCCGAAAATCATCCGGCCCTCATGATCATTATCATCATCCTTCTCCGGTGTGGAAAGCAACGGGAAGCTACCACACCTATAATTCCCTAGTAAAGCTGCAAAGCATAGCATGAAAATGCTGTGATTGCAGGGAAAGACCTACCCTCGGGCAGAATTACTATGGATGGATATAATTGTTCTTGTTATTGATATATTATTATTATTATTATTATCATTATTATTGTTATTATTATTATCATTATTATTGTTGTTATTATTATTATTATTTATTATTATTATTATTATTATTATTATTATTATTGCTGTTATATAATTAAATCGCAGGCACTATCGAACCCATAAATTCATAGCCTTATAACATAATCTCTCCATACATTCCTATCCTCAGCTAATGTTTTACAATCATCTCCTGTATAATCTACTTCCCTCAAATCATGATTACTCTCCCATCTCATTATTGGCCTGCGATGGGCGCTTTCACACTGGTTTTCCTATAGTCTCCATGCACGTCTTCTTTCCCCATGCATGCATCGTGTGCTGCCCATCGCAGTCTACGAGACTTTACTATACTTGTTATATCTGGTTTTCCTATAAAGATCATGTAGCTCACAGTTATGAAGTTTTCTCCATTCACCTGTCGGTTCATCTCTCTTTGGTCCAAAATGTTTCCTAAGAACTTTATTCTCAAATATTCGTAATATTTTCTCTACCCTCAAAGTAAATAGTCTACATTTCGTATCCATATAATATAACTGGGAAATAACAGTTTTATATATTTTAATTTTTTAAATAAAGAATATATGTGTTTGGGAAACGATGTGGATGACCTCATACTAGAAACAGGGAAAATAAAAAAAAGTGATTTTTTTTAATATCTTGATTCAATAATAACATGTTTAGGTACCTGTGAGAGAGATATACAGACTAAAATTGCAATGGAAAAAAATGCAACTAAAACATTACATGGAATAATTTGGAACAAAAATCACAAAGGAAACTAAAATGAAAATTTATTAGAGCATAATACAAAATATTTTGTCATATGGAAGTGAAAGTTGGTCTTTGACGGAAGTACAAAAAAAAATAAAATTAGAACAGTTGAATTTGATTATTTTAGAAGAAGCCTACAAGAAACAAGACAGGATAAAATAAGAAATAAACTCATTTGGAGAGAAATGAATGTCACCACATCTGTTGTTAAGAGAATTGAAAATCAAATGCTTAAATGGTATGGCCATGTACACAGAATGGAAAATGAAAGATGGCCAAAAAATATATACCAATGGTCACCCCTGGAAGAAATAAACGTGGCAGACCAAGATGGATATGGAAAACCTATGTCAGAACTATAATGGATGATAGGAATTTGGAAGAGGGAGATTGGAATGATAGAGATAAATGGAAACTGAAGGCTGCAAACCTATAAATGGGGAAAAGCCGAAGAAGAAGAAGAAATTGGGATGACAAGAGTCCCTGTAATGCATAACAATATTAATTTCCAGAATTTGTCTATGTTTAATTTCTTTGTGCATCTCATTCCTGTTCGTAATTATTATTCCTAGGTATTTGAATTCAGCCACTTCTTCAAAATTTCCCTCATTTGTTATTAACTGTCGTTTTCCAATATGTAATGTATATATGTGAACATATGTTTACTTTTATTGGTGTTTACTGGCAGTCCCATTTTCACTTGGAAAACAGTAGACGCCTTGTGATGGCTCGAATTTGACGTTTCACTTTGTCATTCAAGTTTTACACTTTGTCGTATTTGATAACTTCTCACGATGCCGAAGGCTACAGGTGGACGTAATCGTGTATTAATTCGTCACTACACGTGTTTGAATAACTCTTATAACCCTGATGCGTAAACTCGGTCTACTTTTATGCTAGCGGTCTGCGTTAAATACGTTTGCTCTCGCTTATTACTTATCTACGGTGCGATCAGTATAGCACTGGACAGCAGACGCGGGGATTTCTGTACACACTGCTGACGCACTCGCGGCGGGGAACGCACAACGTAGGATCGCGGTGATACAACCACACATATTTTCGTACCTATTTTACAAATTGTCGTACTTACCAAATTTATTGAAGCATGTTCTGGAACTGTTCACCCTCGTTGTCCATACATTTTTGAGATCTCCGTATAAAATTGGTTGTACATATTATGGACTGTTGAACGTGACGGAATTTTTACACCTGAGAATCGTGTTTCAAAAAGTCTTCGTACTTGGCTGGCAGATTGAGTTAACAAATATTGATTATAAATAAATACACGTTCAATAGAAACATTATTAATCATTATACAGTTTACACTTATGCACACTTCACTTCATTCAGTTTATATTACATACACGCCATTCAGTTTACAAGGAAAAGCGATCAAGCACCTTATCTACTCGAGGTACACCATCTGACTGTGAATGCGTGGGACGTACTCGTAAACTGCTGAGTCAGCGCACATTTCAAGTCCTGTGCCTGCACGTGTAAGCCTTCGTTATCGCAGAGCGCAAACTCCGCGTCTGCTGTCCAATACTATACTGATATCACTGTAAAACTTCTTTTACTTTAAATCCCTACAATCTGAGGGCCTTAAGCATTCTTACTTATCTCACGTGGACTTACACTAACTCAAGCAATTTTGTCCCTATCGGCAATTCTATCACCAATAGATACTTACAACATCTCAATAAAAATCATCATAAAGATATTCTAGGTATAAAATTCAATAATACCCTGACTGGTAGCGCGGAAAGTTAGACGAAGCGCCCTTACTAGTGCTGTGCACACATATGACTAAGATACGCCCTAAGTTACGGCTCGGAGCTCAGATGAAGAGCCCTTACTGCTGGCGCACCCGCTTATGACTTGAATTTTCGTCAAGAATGTATTTTTTATTTTCTCTGGGCGACTTGGTAACTCTTCCTACCACCTAGTTGTCATTTATACTCATTGGTCCTTTACAAGTATACAACGTTTCAAGTCGATCCAATGTTTTTAAGTGGTATGTTACAATCATTTTGATTCGTTCCCTTCTATTTTGAGGGCAGTTGTTGGGGTGTTACCCTTATAAGTGTATGGCCCACATCACCACCTTAAATTATTTAGGCCCTTCCTCAATTTTGCAGGATTGTCGACTCGAGTTGTATTTAATCTAGTTTTCCTGTATCGGTATTACTCTCGTCCCGACAAAGGAAGCCTCTATGTCGTGTAGGCATGTTTTGGTTAAATTACTGTGGGAGAACTTATACTCCTAGCTCAGTTTGGAAAACCGGGCTACTTGTTCGCTGCTGTCCGGTCCTTTGTACGCAGTTATGGATTACCATTTGTTAGAAAATCGTCCACAATGTCCCCACCCTGTAAATCCTTTTTACAAAACAAAACAAAAATATTAGCTCTGAAAGGAAAATGTGCAATAAGAACAAAAATAATGATAAACAATGTAAATATAGACCAAGCTCAGAATTTTAATTATTTGGGATGTTATTTAGGCAATGACAGAAATCAACTTTTATAAGATTCATGATGTGTTCCGTTGAGGTTTATTCAAAATTAATATCAAATTATAGAATATTCACCTGAAAGGAGACGGACCTTTCAGGTGAATATTCTATAATTTTATATTAATAATGACAGAAATTTAGATAAACACACTAAAATACAACGATTCAATTATCTATGTGGCACAATTAATCGCACTTTATTGAATAAGACTAGAAAAGAAACTATTTTGAAGTTTTACAAAGTATTTGCAGTTCCATCTCTTATCTATGGATGTGAAACCTGGACATTAACAAAGACAGATAGCAAACAAATAGAGGCTGCTGAAATGAAGATGTTGAGAGCAATAGCAGGATACCAAAGGACCGATAAAAAAGAAAAACGAAGATATAAGAACAGAACTTAATATATTTAATCTCTGTGAAAGAATAACATATTATCAAAATGCTTACCTTCAGCACGTATTATGAATGAATGAACAGCGCATACCAAGAAGAATGTATAATTATAAACCAAAAGGGAGAAGAATGTTGGGAAGACCATTGAAGAGATGGAAGGACTAATTCGACCTATAATGAGATCGGAACAGGCCATTGGGCTTAATCCTTGTTGTTGATGATGATGACAAAGAAAGTCCAGACTTTTTCTCCATTTTATTGTTTACAAGTTTGCTGGAGCACAATGATTGAAAGTCGTATCTATAACCTCGCTTCCGTTTTATGAGAGTGGCCCTTTAATGATCACATATGGGTTTCCTATATGATTAATCGTATCCTTTCGGTAATGTTACCAATCTCTTCCTCGTCTTCTCCCATTTCATTAGAGTATAAACATGCCCTAACTAACTAACTAACTAACTCACTAGCAATATTGAACCCGTAGGTTCATGGCCACACGGACATAAGATCTCCATATATCCCTATCCTGATCTAATGTTTTCCAATCATCCTCTGTATAATCTACTTTCCTCATATCAGTTAATGTTATTCTCCCACCTCATTCTTGGTCTACCAACAGGACGTTTTCCTTCTGGTTTTCCTACAAGAAGCTTCCATGCACGTTTTTCATTCCCCATTCGTGCCACATGTCCTGCCCATGGCAGTCTACGAGACTTAACTGTTCTCATTATATCTGGCTTCCTATAAAGACCATGTAGTTCACTGTTATGTAGTCTTCTCCATTCACCTGTCTGTTCATCTCTCTTTGGACCAAAAATTTTCCTAAGAACTTTATTCTCAAATGCTAGTAATCTCCTTTCCTCCCTTAAAGTAAGAGTCCATGTTTCGTATCCATATAATATAACTGGTAGAATAATAGTTTTATATATTTTCAGTTTAACGTTTTTTGAAAGAAGTTTGGACGTCAAAAGTCTCTGTAATGCATAATAGCACGTATTTACAGAAATGAGCCCATGTTTAATTTCTTTGTTCATCTCATTCCTATTTGTGATTATTGTTCCTAGGTATGTATAAACATGCCCTACTTCCAATAATAATGAAGTTAATTAATTATTCTTCCTTAAAAGTCCTTTATTTATCTGACATATAAGGAATTGGTACATATTATACAGGGGAAAATTGGAAAACATTCAGCTTGGGGTAGGGATGTATGGAGATCTTACGTCCGCGCGGCCATGAACCTACAGGTTCGATAGTGCCAGTGAGTTAATTAGTTACCTACTTAATAAGCTGATTTAACTATTATTGTTTCATCTGTTGTCCAGTTTTAGTAACTCGCAACTCTAAATAGTAATCGTGCGCCCCCGGTTGATAAACATTGGTCTGATTGCGATTAAATTAAAACCTTGTTTTTGTGTTAATTAAATTGGTGCAATTAAATCAATGTTGCAACGTAGGCAAATAAGGCATTTGGATGCAGGAAATGTGGTTGGTTTTAACAATGCTACATACATGTTAATGTAAATTACAGCCATGTTAACATACGTCAACTCGTCAACTCTAACAAGGGAACCTCGCGACTTGCCTGCTTCAAAATCTGACGAGCTATGTTAACATATGTCAAACCGTCAATACTAACAAGGGAACCTCCCGACTTCCCTGCTTGAAAATGTGACGAGACGTTTAACAAAAATCAAAACATTGTAGGAGGCAGCCGTGGGGTAGTTTCACATCGCTTTCTCAAAATAACACGGCACAGATAATCATGTAAATCCACAATAATTTTATTATTTAATTCTATAAACTCTGTGGCATTTTACTCACAAATTGCTGCTATAATTAATTTTGCTTTAATGTGTGTGTGTATGTTTGTGTGTACGTAAGTATGTATGTTATTAATGGCGATGGCGTAGGTTTAGACATAATTTCTTTAATTTCACTTTAGCCTATGCTATTTTCACAAAAATTCCAAATTTTCTTTATTTACTTCACAAAAATTAACTGTATATTGGGCTATGAGTGTGTTAAAAATTCAGTATGTCTTTTTGTTTATCCATTTACATTTGCAGAAGGTATTTAGGGTGGGCGTATAATTTGTGAGAAATGTGGTATCTGAAATTTATAAAAAGACTGAATTATAATTTTATTCGTTAAATAGTCCTAACAAATGCCACTCTTAATTTCCAAATTCTCTAGAAAAATTCACTCCTCACTTCGTGAGTCGTGAATTTATCGATAATTTGGAAATCACTCGTGGCATTACTTAAGACAAAATACGCTTCAGTAATGTATCTACATCTACAAAGACATAACAGACCTGTATTGAGCCTTAGCCTCTCCTTTGTTAGGAGTTACTAGACCAAGTTAGTTACGCTTATTTGCCAACAGTTGTCAATACGTATGCAGTCAACATACTGACCCAATGAGACATCTAGCAGGCAACTAAGATAGTTTATTACTAGGATCAAAAAGGTCGGTAAATTATGCACAGAGTCCTCTTCATTCAGGCTTAAGGATATTTTACGAGCCTGAAAATCACCGGACGCGGGACTCACCCCTGGAAGACTTGCTGCTTGGATTTTTCCATCCTAAAAAACCCATCGACTCCGGCAGGGTTTGGACCCACGGCCCTCGGAACCAGAGGCAAGTAACATAACCTCTAGACCACTGCGGCCGACTAAGCTGTAATAACATTTTGTTGGAATTTTGTTCACATTTAATTTTTGTTAGATTAGTAATTAAAAACAATACGTTGAAGGGGATGTAAATATCTCTGTGATGAAAGAAGCAGGTTAATTTAATTATAATGTTATAATTTTATTGTGAGGAATTTAATTTGTAAAACACTTGAGGTCACCTCTTCACCCAAGCAAGTACTTTTGAGTGTGTACTCTACACTTCGCAAATTCCAGCTCTAATGTAGACAATAGACTAGCCCGTAACATCCTTTAAGGACAAAGGTGAGCTCTTGTGTTACTCACAGGGTGAGCCTGTCCCTGTGAGCCATTTATTTTCATTCCCTAACATGCTATCTGAGGCTAAACGCATCCGTATCCCTATCCTGGTCTAATGTTTTATAATCATCTCTATATAATTTACTACCCTCAAATCATGGATAATGTTTTTCTCCCACCTCATTCTTGGCTTTTTCTTTGGTTAGTTTTTGTACCAGTCTTTCATTCCCCAATGTGCCACATATCCTCCCCATTGCAGTCTACGAGAGATAACTGTTCACATTATAACTAGTTTCTCATAAAGATCGTAGCTCACTATTACGTAGTCTTCTACATTCACCTAACTGTTCTCGCTTCGGTCCAAAATTTTTCCTAAGAACTTTATTCTCAAATAGCCTACTTGTGATCTTTTATCCTCTCTCAAGTCCACCGCTGTGGTCTCGAGATAGCGTGCTGCCTTGTCACGCAGCAGGCCCGGGTTCGATTCCCGGTCGGGACAGGCTCCTGGGTGAGGTTTTTTCGGGGTTTTTCCTCACCTGTAAGACGAGTGTCAGGAAGCTTAGGGCCCAACTGTCCCCGAAAATCATTCGGCCATCATCATCATCATCCTTATCATTATCATCATCATCCTTCACTGGTGTGGAAAGCAACGGGAAGCTACCACACCTATAAATCCCTAGTAAAGCTGCAAAACATAGCATCAAAATGCTATGATTGCAGTGAAAGACCTGCCCTCGGGCAGAATCACACTTAAAGTAAGAGTCCATGTTTCGCAACCATATAACTGGGAGAATAATAGTTTTATATATTCTCAGTTTGTTTTTGAGAGAAGTGGGAATGTCAAAAAGTTCCTGTATTGCATAGTAGCATTCGTTTCCATAATTGAGCCTATTTTTAATTTCTTTCTGCGCCTCATTCCTGTTTGTAATTATTGTTCCTAGGTATTTTAATTCAACACTTTTTTTTTTCGAAATTACATATGTCATTAACTGTCCATTTACATTATATAATGTACGGTGAGCTATTTATACCTGAATACATTAAATTTTCTCCACTTCATGGATTAGGGTAACTGTCTGTTCCGTCATCACAGTGTCTCCTTCTCGGCCTCCCTATGACACACTTTCCTTTAGGACCATGTTGGTAAGCTATTTTTCGCAGTCTTATATATTCCATCCTTCGAACATGTTCAAACCATCTCGTTCTGTATCTATCCATTCTTGAGTTGATAGCTTCCACTTATAATTCTTTATTTATTTATTATTTGTAGCTAAATAAGTAAAAAGTAAATTAGAGGTTAATTAAATTGTATGGCATTCGTTGCGACGAACCAATTACGATGGTTGCTAGCGTCAATTTTTAATTTCGGATTTCAGATAAACCGCCACTTGTAATAATCGGATGTCGCTCAGTTTCGGACAATATCTACCTCCGTATACTTTAATGATATATACTGAGTTTCGTTGTGATTCGTCGAAAATTATGACCGCTAGAGCGAATTTTAAATTTTCGTTTCAGGTGAACCCCTACGCCTTATAGTTTTTGGAGCATAACATATAGCGGCTAAACACTCGCCGTATCTGAAAACTATTATCCTCAAATTTTCATGAAGATGTATTGAGCGGTTTAGAAGTCTATATATATATAAATTTGCTTAACTGTTATGTTAGCCGCGAGATGGCAGTTGGAACAAATTTCCGCTACCTCTTGTGTGAATTGAGAATACTACATGTATAAGAAAATTGTAAGTATGCTTGTATTGGAATTCTTGGGTAGCTCAGTTGGTTAGAGCGCTAAAGGTACAGACTTTAGAGACTCGAGTTCAAATCCCGACTCAAGCATTCTTTTTTCTTTTCATATCATATTTGCCTTCATTGCCAAATGTCAAATATATATATATATATATATATATATAAAAGCGTTACTGCTATAAAGTAAATATTCTCTTTAAAAATTTGCTTAACTGTTATGTTAGCTGCTAGATGGCAGTTGGAACAAATTTCCGCTACCTCTTGTGTGAATTGAGAATACTACATGTATAAGAAAATTGTATGCTTGTATTGGAATTCTTGGGTAGCTCAGTTGGTTAGAGCGCTAAAGGTACAGACTTTAGAGACTCGAGTTCAAATCCGGACTCAAGCATTCTTTATTATTTTCATATCATATCATATCATATATATATATATATATATATATATATATATAAAGCTTTCTATGTGTGACATCGAAATTTCTCCCAGATAAGCGTTGTAATGTACAAAAGCCATATTCAAAATTTATCTGCCGTTTTAACTGAACGACACTAGAATCCAGCGCCAAATCTCTCGTTTAAACTATAACGAAATAATAAAACACCTGAATTAGTAAACTGGATAACCCTCACTATCTGCCGTCCGCGCTGCGTCCTGGCATCATACCACTCAACTCTTACTCATGCAGGTAGTTCATCTATTCCGTATAGTGGTTAACATACCTTGATTATTTCTTCGATTTCTGTGCCTTGCATTTAAAAACGGCGGATCATTTTTTGAACACTGCCTTGGTACAAATTTCAAGGTAGGTTTAGGCATGAAATAGTTGATAGTTCCCTTTTTAGGTAAAGAAAGAACTTAAACTCGGTTTGTAATAGTTTGACTACTGTCCTGTCATTAATAGTAGGCCATTCGATAAGTAATGGCGATCGTAGTGGTGACCATTGTAATCTTATAGTATGTTGTTGAGTAGTATTTTTTTGTATAAATCTGTAATACTGAAATAGTAATATTTTGTGAATACATTCACTGTTTCTCACATGTAGTAAGTAATATCGCTCTAAAAAGATGTTCAGTAGAATTTGTTTAGAAGGTTGAATTGGGAAGTACTCGAATATCCACCAAATTCACAAGACAGCAGCCCTTGTGACTATAACCTATTATAAAAGACGAAAGAATCTCTAAGAGACATCAGATTTCAATCGAGTGTTGACATCCAGAAATCTCTAGATCGAACAGTGAAAGAGATATCCAGAAACGGTGCTGCAGATGGAGTGCGCCATCTTCCAAGGATTTGGCAGCATATAGATGACTTGATAAAGGACTATAAACGAAGTTCATAACGTTAAAAATAACCTATTTTTTGTGATGTTATAGCAATGTTACCATTACTTATTGAATACCCTAGTAGCTTAAGTTTTAGCAGCCCTGCTCGACTGGTGTATAGAAGAAGAGTAACATTTTTTGAGCCGGACCTGAGCAATATGCGCGGGAAATGTAAAATCTAATTAGTGTCACAGGAACAAGAATTTAGCGATGCTTTTACGAGATAATTCAATTTTAAACGTTTTTTTTCTCTCTCCAGGATAACAGAGCACATTTATCTTACAGGCATTTAAAACTGAAATATTTGGCACCGAGGGATGATAATACGTCATTTTGCATTACGCTTGCGCAGTTTAATCTCTCACTAATTAAGACTTGTGCATAAATCAGCTAACTGTATTATTCCGCGTTGTTACCGAGCGTTTTAAGGTATCGTGCTTTGATGCAGAATTACGGAACTTTAGCAGGTTCGAGTCCTGATGGGGTAGAAATTTTTATCTTCGAATTTTATCCAAATTTTTATTTATTTTACCTGATGGATTAAAAACTGCACTTCACCAGGGTTAAATTATACAAATAATAAAAAATTATGAATTATCTACATATTGATTAATAATACATAATAGACATACGCTACACAATACAAAGTTGACAAGGAAAGAATAAAAAATATTAATAATAATAATAATGATAGTACTCACTGACACTATCGAACCCGTAGGTTCATGGCCGCGCGGACATAAGCTCTCCATACATCCCTATCCTGAGCTAATGTTTTCCAATCATTCCCTTATAAACCACTTCCCTCAAATCATAATTGTTATTCTCCCACCTCATTCTTGGTCTACCAACTGGGCAATTTTCCTCTGGTTTTCCTACAATAAGCTTCTATGCATGTCTTTCATTCCCCATTCATGCCACATGTCCTGCCAATCGCAGTCTGCGTGACTTAACTGTTCTTATTATATCTGGCTTCCTATAAAGACCATGTAGTTCACTGTTAAGTAGTCTTCACCATTCACTTGTCTGTTCATTTATCTTTGGCCCAAAATTTTTCCTAAGAACTTTTTTCCCGCAAAGTAAGAATCCATGTTTCGCATCCATATAATATAACTGGCAGAATAACAGTTTTATATATTTTCAGTTTAACGTTTTTTGAAAGGAGTTGAGACATCAAGAGTTCCAGTAATGCATAATAGCACGCATTTCCAGAATTGAGCCTATATTTAATTTCTTTGTGCATTTCATTTCAATTTGTGACTATTGTGCCTAGGTATTTGAATTCAACCACTTCCTCAAAATTTCCCTCTTTTGTCATTAACTGTCCATTTCCATTATATAATGTATTTCTATGTGTGACCATATATATTTAATAATAATAATAATAATAATAATAATAATAACAATAATTATGATAACATTTAATTTGACTAAGTAATTGGCTTGGTAAAGAAAGTGTAAAATATAAAATAATAATTAAAGTATACGTCTAATACGGTTATATATTATATTGTCTAAGGAAAAATATAGTTAGCTTTTGTTTGGTCTATCCAGCATAGAGAGGAATTGTGTAGCTAAACCAAGTAGCAGTTCCAGGTTGAGGAAACCAGTTGTCACCTCTATACAGCCTGGATGATTGTCTACCTCTGTGATTAACACGTGTGGATGTGAGGTCGGCGGCTAGCTGACAGGTCAGGACTGTTCCATACCAATTCCGAGCTAAGTTCCAGTGGTACTGTAAACAAACTTGCTTAATGATCTTGAAGAAGATTTTCGGGCTGTAGGCCGTGGTCGTGAGGCTTGTAGTTCCCCGACGTTTCGCCAGAGACTGCGTCTGGCATCCTCAAGGGTTGTCTTGAGACTTGAGTCTCAAGACAGTCTCAAGACAACCCTTGAGGATGCCAAACGCAGTCTCTGGCGAAACGTCGGGGAACTACAAGCCTCACGATCACGGCCTACAGCCCGAAAATCTTCTTCAAGATCATCATAGCAACTCCGGCCGTGAAAGTCTACCTGAATACATTAAACTTGCTTAAGTTCACCCGGTACTAATTTCCTTGCAATTTGGTTTAAAAATATGCTACATACCAAAAAATATTTTTTCAGCTTACTCGTAAGTTATGTGCATGAAAATGTCACTAATGAAACAAATCTTCCTGAACATAATGACACTTTGGTTAACTTTTTAGATATATTTCTTCACAAGTAATTTAAAATACAAAAAATGAAAATAAAAAAATACATCTTCTTAAAAGTATTTTCTCAAAATCTACTTATCGAATTATTTCCAAAATTTAGTATATCATTGTCCATAGTTTATTTGACAATAATAACTAATAAGTTTTGCTTGTGTTCACATATGGATTGTGATTTATTAAAAATAAAATGTTTTTTGTTAAAAATGTTGCATACATTTTTTTTTAAATTTCAAACACTATCAATAGTACAAATATAGATTTACATTATTATTATTATTATTATTATTATTATTATTATTATTATTATTATTATTATTATTATTATTATTATTATTATTATTATAGAGCTCTTTAAACTGCATATTCATGCCAAAAATTATTCTCCTATCTTTCATATTTTCAGAAAAAAGTGTGCCAAAATCTGAAAAAATAAAAGATACGGGAAAATGCTAAAAAACAAAACAAAAATGTGCACATTAGGAGAACACAGAGATGTAATTTTTAAAAATAAATTTTTATGGGTTTAAATGTCTAAAATCATCAAAATAATATTAAAAATCGATAAAATAGACCTTCCTGGATTGTTTGAGCAAAAATAAAAGAAAATAAAAAATGTAATCCAAATAAGTACTGGGTGCCCTTAAGGTATTACTCCGCCGACTCCGTCTATTAGGGAACTATGATAATGCTTTACTCGCCATATGACTAAATTATATACGGAGCTATTATTGATAGATACATTGTTCTTATTTAAGATCATATTTTACTGAAAATAGACTGACGAGGTAAGACGGTACCAATAATTAGGAACAATCCACCGCTGTGGTCTCGAGGTAGCGTGCTGCCTTGTCACGCAGCGGGCCCAGGTTCGATCCCCGGTCGGGACAGTTTTTCTGGGTGAGGTTTTTATCGGTGTTTTTTCCTCACCTGTAAGACAAATGTCAGGAAAACTTTAAGGCCCAAACGGTTCCCGAAATCATATGGGCATCGCAGTCATCATCATTCATATTCTTCTTAGATTAAGCTTACGATTAGGGACTCTCCTGGCGCACCATTATCATCATCATCACTCATCATATCATCGGGGCAACGTAACCCCGCCTTCCAGGAGCTCCAACCTCAGAAGTGGGTTACAAGTACGCCATGCCAGGAGAGAACACCATGAATATCGAAAGACAACCTGGGGCACTCGCAAAAGAAAAAAAATTAGGAACATCCTCCGTTTCTTATTTATTTATGACAAAATTATGTATGGGCCTACCTAATCAGACGTTCACGCCTTTTCCATGATGTCAATATATATCCTTTATTTACAATTTCGTACGAGCAGAATTTATGCTCTCTGCTGACTCACCTATAAATTCTGCTGTTATAGTCACCACCTGCTCAATGGCTAATGCAGGATTTTTTAATAAACTGTTTGAAAACATGAAACATAATTAGTTTCTCTCCGCTTTTCAGATACTTTCTTTCCAGTGATTTAGATATAAATTTATTTTACAGAAGCGGCCTTTTGAAACAACTGAAATTTCAACGTATTTTACGTTGTGCATGCGTAGTAATAAAACAAAGCTTATTTAATGTACTGTATTAATATTGAAATTATATATTTTAAGATTCTGCCATATAACTTATAGGCCTATAGACATATGTTAGATACATTTATTTATATGCAGATTTTTAATGTTTACACATATTTTTGTGCCTAAAGTTTTATTTTCCTTCTGCACTCGTCTCTATCCATCCATTCCATGTCCTCCAGTCCTCTTGTTCTCATTCCAGTTCTTATTTCTTGCATCCACGAATTTCGAGGTCTTCCTTTCCTTCTTCTTCCAGCTGGACACCGTACGAGTGTTTTTCTGGGTAACCTTTCTTCTTGCATTCGTCGTACATGCCCGTACCAATTTAATTGCTTATATCTTATACAATATACTATTGAATATCTAATATTATTTTTTTATCGTATGCCAGTATTTCTTATTTTTTCTAATTTTGAACATCTTGCTACAAATTTTTACCTTCTCTATTTCGAGTATTAGACAGCGAACTACATTTCCTTAAACGTTAAAAGGTAAAATCATTATTCGACCAATGAAAATGGAGTCGTGCACCTGCTTTTTTACATTTCAACTGGAACTTTACTCGGAAGAGGTATAGGCCTGTGGAACCATCGAGTTTAGTTTAAATATTTCGATTTTTTAGCTAAAATATGTGGCCCAGTTTGTAGCTGAGCAAGTTGCCAGAACTGACGTTATTGTGGCGCTAAATATAACGTCACATTACGTCAACAAGAAACTGTTTGATTTCAACACGTTATGTGTGGTAACTGTGATTTGCTAGCTGTGAAGTTTATTTCAATATTTGGACTGCTTAAAAATACAAGTCATACTGTATGTATCTCGGTGACGTGGGGACAGGTGAAAATTTATCTAATTTCACTCCACGCTAGTTTATACACCAATCTTCTTTATTTCATTCACAATAATCCACTGTACAAGCATAAGTGATTATTCTGGTTTGAGTCTATCACAAGCACAGTTTATCTGATAGTTAACTTACACTCACTATTAACTCACTCACTCACTCACTCACTCACTCACTTTTCGAACTCATAGGTTCATGACCGCTCACTCACTCACTGGCTCTTTCGAACGCATAGGTTCATGACTGCGCGAACATAAGCTCTCCATACATTCCTATCCTGAGTCAATGTTTTCCAAACATTCCTGTATAATATACTTCCCTCAAATCATGGATAATGTTATCCTCCAACCTCATTCTTGGTCTACCAACTGGGCGTTTTCCCTCAGATTTTCCTACAAGAAGCTTCCATTCACCTCTTTAAGCCCTCATACGTGCCACGTGTCCTGCCCATCGCAGTCTATGAGACTTAACTGTTCTAATTAGATCTGGCTTCCTATACATATCATATAGCTCGCTACTATGTAGTTTTCTCCATTCACCTATTTATCTCTTTCTGGCCCAACAATTTTCCGATCCGATTGAGGGTCTTTCCACTTTTCAGCGGTTGCCCTTTTACCAGCCGGCTGCTGGCCCTTCACATCCACATGTGTCAATCACAGAGGCAGATGATCAACAGCCAATGTAGGGGTGACAAGTGGTTAGCATGTCGAGTCCCCCAGCCGTTATAGCTGGTTCCTCAACCTGGAGCCGCTACTTATTGTAGCTACCCAATTACCTCACGATGCTGGGTGGGCACCGGTCCCATACTGGCCGAAATACTATGAGAAAATTTCTTCCCCCATGGAGACTCGAACCAGAGCAAGTCCCGTAGCTCTGCGCCAAGGCTTGCTACCTTAACCGCTCGGCTACGGCGCGGGACAATTTTCCTAAGAACTTTATTCTCAAATATTCGTAATCTTGTTTCTATCCTTAAAGTAAGAGTCCATGTTTCACATCCATATAAGATAACTGGGGGAATAACTGTTTTATATATTTTCAGTTTAACTTTTTTGAAAGGAGTTGAGACGACTTACACTCACAGAAGGCATATTTACTTTGTCGCTCTTCTGTTCTCTTTTAATGGAGGAGTTTCCGGCCGTAAGTGGCTGTCAATCGACTCGCCTCTCTTTTGTAATAATAATAATAATAATAATAATAATAATAATAATAATAATAATAATAATAATAATAATAATAATAATAATAATAATAATAATAATAATAATAATAATAATAATAATAATAATAATAATATAATAATAATATTAATAAAATATTAATAATAATAATATTAATAATAATTATAATAATATTAAAATAATAATAATATTAATATATAATAATATCATAATATTAATATTAATAATAATTATAATAATAATAATAATAATAATTATAATAATAATAATAATAATGAGATGATTATGATAATTATGATATATATATATATATATATTTCCGGTTTTAATAATGCTGATACATTTTTCTGGCACTAATGATTTGTCTTCAATTTCGCTTATAATTTTCCTCCATTCTTCCTCTATTTCCCAGTCCTTCAAAGTTTCTCTAATCCCTTGGTTCCACGTGAGATTTGGTCATCCTTTCCACCTCGTTCCTGTCCATTCCATTATTTTTTTTTTGGTAATCTTTCACTGCGTGACAAGGCAGCACGCTACCTCGAGACCACAGCGGTGGACATAATAATAATAATAATAATATAATAATAATAATAATAATAATAATAATAATAATAATAATAATAATAATAATAATGTAAGCCCATGTTTTCCCTTTACAGAGATTTTAGGCGCTCTCCCCTTACAGGGAAGAATTTGAACCATATTAATTTAGTAACACTTGTTTTCGTATAGATGTCATTTTGAGTGGTCCGTGGTCAGTGTTCCGCCTCATACTGACATCTAGGAAACCAAGGTAGTACTAGGACGGGAAAATACGGTAAATTTTGCTTAGAGGTCTTTTCGTTCACGCTTAAGGATTTTTTACGAGCCCTGATATTCTTCAGACTCGGGACCCATGTTGCATCAAGACCCTCCCGGAGGACTTGCTCCTTGGATTTTTCCGTCCTAAAAAATCCATCGACCCCGGCCGGTTTTGAACCCACGACCCTCGGTACCAGAGGCAAGGAGTATAACCACTAGTCCACCGCGGCCAATAATAATAATAATAATAATAATAATAATAATAATAATAATAATAATAATAATAATAATAATAATAATAATAATAATAATAATAATAATAATAATAATAAAAATAATCATAATAATAATAATAATAATCATAATCATAATAATCATAATCATAATAATAATAATCATAATCATCATCATAGTTTGGTCGCAGTGGTCTAGTGATTATGTTCCTTCCCTATAGTTTCGAGGATCGCGGGATCAATCCCGACTGGGGTCGATTGATTTTTTTAGGATGGAAACATTCAAGGAGAAAGTCCTCCCGGATGGAGTTTAAGCCTTGGGTCCCGAGTCTGAAGATTTTCATGCTCGTAAAAGAACCACAAGCCTGAATAAAGAGGCATCTAAGCAAAATTTACCGACGTTCTTCATCGTAGAAATGAATAAATTGCCTACTGGATGCCTATTTGGGTCTGTATGTCGACCACATACCATTCATGACATCTTTGGGAAATAAGTGTAACTAAATTGACTTGGTTTAGTGACTCCTAACAAAGGAGAGGCTGAGGCCCAACATTAGGCTGTTACGTTATTGTAGAAAATAATTGCAAGCCTGAATAAAGAGTCTTCTGTGCAAAATTTACCGACAGTTATCCATCCAAATAATGCCTTAGTTGTGTCTCAGTGAGCAGATATGCCGACCACATATTACTCGTTGACGCCTATGGGTAAATAAATGTAACTAAATTAGTTTGGTTGAACACTCCCATAAGGGACTACCCTATTCCCCACACGGGGATGTATGTGGTATAGAGGTAGATAACAGTAGAAACGCAATCTGTAACTCACTGTTACACTAACTACCTCTCTAGCGCCAACAAAAGTAGTTCAGGGTGGTTGGTCGAAATACCCACTCTCCGTTTCGTATGTTAACTTTTTCCGAGTCTACCCTTCCTATATCTTTTTATCTTCTACGAAAGTTTTTCTATTCGATAAATCTGTTTATCTTCTTCTTCTTCATCCATACATGTCTTTGGCCTAGAGGCCTGTTTGATCTCATTTCTGAATTTTGTATCCGGCGCTTCCTTGGACTGGCCAGAGATCTTTTCCCTGTTGGACGATAACGAATCTTGATTTTTGAAACACTATCTGAGCTCATTCGTCGCAAATGATTCATGCAGTTGTTCTGGTATCTTGTATGTACTTAATGACTGGTTCTAAGCGTAATTCCTTCAAGACATCGTCATTGCTTTTGTAATCCTATTTGGTGTACCCTGCTGTATATCTCATTTCACTATGAGTTCCAGCTCTCCTCTCCTCCTCAAAGTACATGCCTCACTGCCGTAACAAAGTGCTGGTTTTGCTGAGATTTTGTATAAGCGTACTCTGGTATCTCTCTGGACTAGTAAAGGTTTTTTTTATTACATAAAACTTTCCTCATTAGAGGATTGCCTCAAGGACAAAGTGATACAGACAATTAATTTTTGTAATTGATGAAACACATTTTGTAAATACATTTTAAAAAATTCAACTTGTAGGCCTAATTGAAGTATACATACTATAAACTAATTTATTATTTTCATGGTTTTATTAAAATTAATGATTTTATTTGAATAGTCTATTTCATCCAAAAATGTTATTGCATATCCAAGATAGGTAAATAATTTATTCTTTCCAGTATTTTTTAATGTATACAATTTTTTCTATGCACAGACTATTTCCATGAAAAGACACTACTTTTGTTTTCTCTGTATTTATTTTCATATTAGGCCTATACTTGATAGCTATTTTGTTAAATATATATAGCCTATATATATATATATATATATATATATATATACATATACATACATACATACATACATACATACATACATACATACATACTGAATGTGGTAATTCGTTCTCTGAGGGTGCCACTAATGCTACATCATCTGAAAAAAATAACATATCTAGTTCCATACGTCTATTTAATTGTATAAGCCCATGACGTTATGTTTTTAATGTATTAATATGTTAAATATAATAATTTCTTTTTGTATTTATAAAAGATAGAATCATATTTTTATAGCTGTTTGTATTGTATAAATATTACTTATTTTAGAAGTTAGTTTTAATTTTGTATCTTGTTCTCTCCATTCTCTAGTCATTCAATATTATATGATAAATAAAAGTGGCGATGAGGGCATTCTAGTCCACTCCTGAATGAATTTAAATAAATCTGTTTATAATGGTTGGAAAGTCCAGAAAAACAAATTCAATGAATTGCAAATATCTGCTGATCTATCGATAAATGCTTAAATATGCAGAAATATTAAAATTTACTTGAAATATGATGATGTTGTCAAAATGTTTCGAAATACATTTTCTCTCAAGTGTTTTAGGATCGCCATTGTCTGTAACGTATTTATTTGAGATTCCTGCTTCATTACGTTTCATACTTTATAATGTGAATACTAGAAGGTGTAATGTTACATGGATCGGAAGTTTGGACAATGGCACAACAACATGTCAACAGAATAACTGCAATTGAAATGTATTTTTGGAGAAGAGCTGCCAGAAAATCTCGACTGGAAAGAATTAGAAATACGGAAATTAGAAAATGGATGAATGCAGAAAGAAGTATAATGGACGAGATTGAAAAGAGAAGGCTAAAGTGGTATGGACACGTAAGAAGAATGCAAAAAAATAAAAAAAGAGATTCTACAGACAATAATAGAAAATATACCTACATTAGGATCAGAGGGATGGACAATAAATGAAAGGATGCAGAAAAGAATCTTGGCGACAGAAATGGATAGATTACGGAGAAGTATGAGAATATCCAGGCTACAACATATTCGAAATACATATATCAGACAGGAAATGGATGCACAAGAGACTGTTATCGATAGGATAACAAAGAGAGCTCTACAGTGGTATTGACATGTACAACGGATGTCGGAACACCAGCGGCCTAAACAGGTGTTGGATTGGATGGTACCAGGCAGAAGGAAGAGGGGGAGAAGTAGAAGAGCATGATATGAGGGAATATATGATGCCATGATGAAGAGCGGTATGGAAGATGGACAATGGGAAGATAGGAATCTCTGGAAAGCAGGAATCAAAGGCAAACTGCTGTAAAGTGGAAAGCCTGTATTAAGTATTAAGTAAGTAAGAAGAATGCAGGATGGAAGACTACCAAAGGCCGTCTGTGCATGGAAAATTGAAAGAAGGAGCAGAAAAGGAAGACCAAGAACAACCAGAATTTATTGAGGAAATATGGTAACAGGTGAAGACACAGAGGACAGTGATCGATGGAGAACTTTAATTAAGGAAAATTTGTGAATGTTTATTACAAACTGATAGTCTGTAAGTCTGTAGTCATTTATGTATTTTTTAAACTCATGTTAATTGTTAAGATTGGTTGGAGAATACCTTCAAGGATGAGGAAAATGCTCAAAATGAATGGAATGATGAAATTTCGTATTTTTACCCACTCTGGTTTTTGCCTTGAGTTGTTAAAGGACGTCGTTGAATGAAACACTATGGTGATGAATTTTGAATGAAAAATTTTAGATTTCAATTTTCGATACAATATCTGTGACTGGAACATGTCGTACGTTGGACGGTAATTGTGAATTCTATCAGAACTTGACAATTCAAAAGGAAATTATATTTGTAAATGGCACCTGCTTCCCAGCAGAAACACAACACATTGTGCACGAATTTACTATCGATTTGTTCGAACTTTGTTACAAACTACTGCTTAACAAAAAATTCCGTCACGCAGGAACTGCGTAAACTAATCCAATTACTCAGCACGTTCTATTTATTTATTTTAGACTATATAACCTACGTAGCTCACTTATGTAGTTTTCTCCATTCGCCTGTCTATTCATCTCTCTTTGGTCCAAAAATTTTCCTAAGAACTTTCTTCTCAAATACTCTTAATATTTTCTCCTCCCTTAAAGTAAGATTCCATGTTTCGCATCCATATAGTATAACTGGGAGAATAACAGTTTTATATATTTTCATAAGTAATGCCACGACTGATTTCCAAATTATCGATAAATTCACGACTCACGAAGTGAGGAGGGAATTTATCTAGAGAATTTGGAAATCAAGAATGGCATTTGTTAGGACTATTTAACGAATAAAATTAAGCTGTTTACTCACAAATCATTATTCAACTACAGTTATTTTAAAATATTTACATATTTAATGTAAAGGGCGATGTTTGAAAACAAATGAGAAACGATTGGTACGCTTCATTATTTTGTTCATCACTGCAACCAGATCATATTATTTGTTACCAAAGGAACGCAATAATGTAAGAATGCACTCTAGTGGAGAAAACATTAAAGACATCAAACTCTATATTAATTCATTTCTGATGTCCTATGATGTAAATATGACAATTATAATTTTCTGGAATGTTATTACCTGGGGAAAAATACATTTAAGAAAGTGCAAACAGAGGTTTCTCTTTTTGGTGGTATAATCAATTGCTATAAATGCTTTTATATTAATTCCCGCATGCGCTATGTGTTGACATTCATGCACTGTACATATAATCTGGTAGCCGTATTTCTTAGAGAGTCAGTCATTGCAAAATAATACTATGGCCTATTCAAAATGTTAAAAAGGAGGTGCTTTATTCATTATGATAAACTTTAGTTGGTAAATTCTAGGCGAAACACGACTGTGATTGGTTGTAAATAAAAATCATTGAAATGTGATTGGTCATTGACTCACATTTGAGGCATGAGTTAAATAGTCAGTTTAACGTTTTTTGAGAACACTCTCATTAAAACATAAAATAAAACTTATACAAAGCACTCATCAGACCAATAATGACATATGCCAGTCCAGCCTGGGGACATGCAGCAGCTTCTTACATTAAAAACTTACAAATAGCTCAAAATAAAGTCCTAAGAATAATACTCCATGCAGGCCGTCAAACTCAGATCTCTCTACTACACGATATCACAGAAATCTCTTACATAATAGACCACATTAAACACCTTGCACGCAGACAGAGAGACACTATATTAACACATAATAATAGACTAATAAATGACATAGGAAATACACAAATCTACACTACACTACAATACAGAACACCAATGCACATTACACTTTAACTCACAATACACTACAGAACACATTAAGAAATTTTAAGACCAAGCTACTCAAGCTCTCTTCTCGAGTTTAAATATTCCTCGTCGTAAAATCTTAAGACACTCATATAAAATAAAAACAGAAATTTTTCATATATACTATACAAAAATTTAAAATTCCACAAACAAGACACTTAAAGCCAAAAAACAGAGAGAGTAACACTCTCCTTGTCATTTAAATCAAATAAAAAAATAAACACTTCATTAAAAGCACAAAAATTATTGGGTCAAGACCTTCATAAGGTCGGTACCAATTTTCAAACCTAAATATTTGCTCTAGGAGAGAGTTGGGATGACAAAGAGTCCCTATAATACACCCCGTCCACAAATACAGTATCATACTTTAAACTACTACACCGTCGCTTTGGATAATCGTATCTAAATGAAATTGGTGACAATCAAAAGAGAAACTCAAACGTTTTTGCTATACCTCATAGAAATTGAATGTGGCCCCCACGAGTGACGCTGCAGATATTCACATTTAACACGTCTGCTAAATATCCAACAATGAACCCATATCGACCACAAAAACATGATTAAATTTAGTTTAGTTTCTGTGTTGTTGTCCATTATTCTCCATTGTTAACATGCACACAACATTTTGAGTTTCTCTTTTGATTGTCACCAATTTCATTTGGATACGATTATCCAAAGCGACATAGTAGTAGTTCTTAAACTTAATTTGTAGGATTTTCATCCTGTTTATTTTCCAAAATCACTCCTCGGAGGAAGACGTAATTGGATGTTCATTGACTGTCTATCCATCTCTTGGCTGGTCTTCCTCTTGTTATTCTCCCGTCCATTGGTCTAGATTGTTCGTCTACACTATTTTGTGTATCCGTTTGGACTTGTTGCAGTTTTTCCTTTAATCTTTGCTGATATAGTTGTCTTGTGCTTTCATTTATAAATGATTCAATATTAAATTTTGTTATATATCCGTTGACTTTCGTTTGTTTACGTTTGGCAATCGTATTCTTATTTTGCATAAAACTAATTTGTGGTTATTTCCTGTATCAGCGGAATTAAGTGTCCTGACATCAATTATCTGATCAAAATTAGTTTAAACACACTAAAATACAACGATTCAATTATCTATCTGGTACAATTAAACGCACTTTATTGAATAAGACTAGAAAAGAAACTATTTTGAAGTTTTACAAAGTATTGGCAGTTCCATCTCTTATCTATGGATGTGAAACCTGGACATTAACAAAGGCAGACAGTAAACAAATAGAGGCTGCTGAAATGAAGATGTTGAGAGAAATAGCAGGATACCAAAGGACCGATAAAAGAAAAACGAAGATATAACAACAGAACTAAATATATTAAATCTCTGTGAAAGAATAAAATATTATCAAAATGCTTATCTTCAGCACGTATTACGAATGAATGAACAGCGCATACCAAGAAGAATGTATAATTATAAACCAAAAGGGAGAAGAATGTTGGGAAGACCATTGAAGAGATGGAAGGACCAATTCACCTATAATGAGATCGGAACAGGCCATTGGGCTTAATCCTTGTTGTTGTTGATGATGATGATGATGATGAAATTAGTTTAAAGTATGAGGTACTATATTTGTGGACACGGTGTACATAATTACATAGAGTCTATGTTTAATTTATCTGTGCATCTTATTCATATTTGTAATTATTGTTCTTAGGTATTTGAATTAAGCCACTTCTTCAAAATTTCCCTCAACTGTCATTTTCCATTGTATAATGTATTTCGATGTAGATTCATTTTGTTAGTCAATGGTGTGGTGGTTACGGGCTCGAACCCGGCCAGACTTGATGAAACTTTAAGGGCGTAAAAATTGGTATGAAGCAAGATGAAGTAAGGAAAACAATTGACTGTGATAGGAGCACAACATTCCAATGCGTTTGGCCAGACGCCATTATGTGACGCATTGCAACTGCGACAGAATGCGACGCTAAATGTTTACACAGATTTAAAATCTTCTCTATCAACCCAGACACTCTTCATTGTACTTAACATTGAAAGTTGTATCACGGTTACCTAAAACCCGAATCTGATAATAGTTACATCCATTTCAATGATTGAAAGCGAATTGTCCGATTGGGTTGAGAATTGCAAAGCAAAATCCTGAAACATTTTGAAATGTACACAATTTAATTTTTTGCGTGATAGTGCGTTTTATCGTACTTACAGCAATGGCGACCATGATCGAAAGTTCAATTTCCTAAATTTCGGTGTTGCCAACCTAAATAACTATACTGTAATATTACATATTTGGACCAAAGAGAGATGGACAGATGAATGGAGAAGACTACACAACATTGAACTACATGGTCTTTATAAGAAGCCAGATATAATAATAACAGTTAAGTCTCGTAGACTGCGATGGGCAGGGCATGTTGCGCGTGTGCGGAATGAAAGACGTGCATGGAAACTTCTTGTAGGAAAGCCTGAAGGAAAACGCCCAGTTGGTAGACCAAGAATGAGGTGGGAGAACAACATTAACTATGATTTGAGGGAAGTAGATTATACAGGGAATGATTGGAAAGCATTAGCTCAGGATAGGGATGTATGGAGAGATTATGTCCGCGCGGCCATGAACCTACGGGTTCGATAGTGCCAGTGAGTAAGTAAGTAATATTACATATTACAAACCTCGTGCGGGAATTAAAACCACTGCCCTTTAAGTATACTACGCACAATGTATATACAAAATTGTATACAAAAGGTAGTGTTAATATACATTATACGAAACAAATCACTGCATTTTAAATGAACTGAACTTTAATTGAAACAATATAAATCAATAAATACGTACTTGCCGCCATTTTATGACTGACTGATGTCATTGCCAGCTGTAATCTCAACTAATAAACGTTGCCCAACACTCTGTTAACATTACTTAGTTGTTTATAATGAATGCAAATATTTCCAGCAAAGATATTATTTTACTGTTCTTTATTATTTGGAAACACTATCGCGCAAAAAAATAATGTACAACGCACGTTTGTGGAGAGTTTTACAGAATCTCGGAAGTTAAAAACCTCATTTTATTGTTCTTTTTACTACTGTCGTTTTTTATTGTCATTATAATTACCAATAATAATAATAATAATAATAATAATAATAATAATAATAATAATAATAATAATAATAATAATAATAATAATAATAATAATAATAATAATAATAATAATAATAATAATAATAATAATAATAATCCATCCATAGTAATTCTGCCCGAAGGCAGGTCCTTCACTGCAATCATAGCACTTTCATGCTATGCTTGCAGCTTTACTAGGGAATTGTGTATGTGTGGTAGCTTCCCGTTGCTTTCCACACCGGTGAAGGATGATGATAATGATAAGGATGATGACCATATGATTTCGGGGACCGTTTGGGCCTTAAAGTTTTCCTGACATTTGTCTTACAGGTGAGGAAAAAACCCCGATAAAAACCTCACCCAGAAAAACTGCCCCGACCGGGGATCGAACCCGGGCCCGCTGCGTGACAAGGCAGCACGCTACCTCGAGACCACAGCGGTGGACAATAATAATAATAATAATAATAATAATAATAATAATAATAATAATAATAATAATAATAATAATAATAATAATAATAATATTAGTAATAATAATAATAATAAATAATAATAATAATAATAATAATAATATTAGTAATAATAATAATAGTAATAATAATAATAGTAACAATAATAATAGTAACAATAATAATAGTAATAATAACAATAATAATAGTAATAACAACAACAACAATAACAACAACAATAATAACAATGACGACGACGGCGGCAACAATAACAATAGCAATCCATCCATAGTAATTCTGTCCGAAGGCAGGTCCTTCACTGCAATCATAGCGTTTTCATGCTATGCTTGCAGCTTTACTAGGGAATTGTAGGTGTGGTAGCTTCCCGTTGCTTTCCACACCGGTGAAGGATGATGGTGATGATGCTAAAAATAAGGATGAGGATGATGGCCATATGATTTCGGAGACCGTTTGGGCCTTAAAGTTTCCTGACATTTGTCTTACAGGTGAGGAAAAACCCCGATAAAAACCTCACCCAGAAAAACTGCCCCGACCGGGGATCGAACACAGGCCCGCTGCGTGAGAAGGCAGCACGCTACCTAATAATAATAATAATAATAATAATAATAATGATAATAATAATGATGATGATAATGATGATGATAATGATAATGATAATTATGATGATAATGATAATGATAATGATAATAATAATAACAAACTCACTAGCACTATTGAACCAGTAGGCTCACGACCGCGCGGACATAAGCTCTCCATACATCCCTATCCTGAGTTAATGTTTCGCAATCATCCCCTGTATAATCTACGTCCCTCAAATCATGGATATTATTCTCACATCTCAATAATAATAATAATAATAAGAATAATAATAATAATTAATGATTATGACTGTAGGTGTTTTTATGTTGTTCTCCCACGTCCCAAGTAGCAAGTCATTAGTGAGACGCTAGAGATCTGTCTGAGAGTAAAAAAGCAGGTTGTGGAAGATATGACCAAGTTGTGTGAAGCAGCTTCAAACTTTGTGAAGTAATTCTACTTGCTGTGAGCACTTGTCATGGAACTCTACATCCACATAGTCTTCGCGTCCTAATCTGTAATGCCAGGATATACAGGGTGTCCCATGACCATCCGAAATAACTTTGTTCGTAAGTACAAAATGAAAAATTATTTTTTTTTGCGCGATAGTGCGTTTTGTCGTACTTACTGGAATGGCGATCATGATTGAAAGTTCAACTTCCTACATTTCGGGGTTGCCAACCTAAATAACTATACTGTAATATTACATATTACAAACCACGTGTGGGAAGTAAAACCATTGCCCTCTATGTATACTACACACAATGTATGTACAAAAATATATCCAAAAGGTAGTGTTAATATAGGCCTACATTATACGAAACAAATCATTGCATTTTAAATGAACTGAACTTTATTTGAAGTAATATGAAACAATAAGTAGGTACTTGCTGCCGTTCTATCGCTGATTTGTATCACGGACTCTGTAGTTTCAACTAATAAATATTGTCCAAACTGTTAACGTTAGTCAGTTGTTTATAATGAACGCAAATATTTCCAACAAAGATGTTATTATTTTAGTATTATTTATTATTTTGGATAACACCATCGCGCAAAAAAAGTAATGTACAACGAACGTTTGTGAAGTGTTTTACAGAATTTCGGAAATTAAAAAAGCTTGCTATTGCTCGGGCTTTAAACATTTCCCTCGCTTCTGTAAAAACCACTTCCCAACCTCGCTCGTAATGTACTATTACACAAAAGTTGTCCAAATACAAGGGGAAATGATAATGATGGTTAGTAAACTTTGTGGAGTTACTCATGAACAAGATACGAACACTTTGTTTCCCTTAATGATATCACGTATTTTTCTCTTCGATGCCTTAATTAAGGACACCGAATGGTCAAAATGTTGAAAAAAATGGCAACAAAATCATTTTTCTGTTTATTTGCTTTTTAATAACTCTGATTCTTCAGAATCATTTTCATGTAAAAATGTTTATTGTAGGAGGAAAATTGAGTCCGTGACTTAAGAGTTTAAATACCCTTGCACGTGTGGTCAGCATTACTGTATTTTTGTACATAAATTTTAATATGTGTATTTTTTCTGTTTTCATTTTTTTGACATTTTCCAAAACTTAAAATGCTCCTTACGGTGCAATTTATATGCTATCAATGTGAAATTTAGTGGTTGGACTCCCCAATATATGCTATTAGTCATTCAAAATATCTCTGCAGGCGGATGGATTACTAAGCTCTGTTTGTTGCTACACGTGACGTCATCTAAGACAGTGTATACTGTCAGCGTCCCACGTCCCATTCCCCTCTGCACTCCTAGATGGTAGTGTCACGTGTTCTATTCCTGCATAAACACGACGGCAGTGCCCTCCGTCAACAACTGCATTTACTCCTTAAACGGGCAACAATTCAAATTTGCTATGCAGTTACTAAACTAAGACACACGTGTTCTTTTAAATTGAGATGGAAATGCTTGAGAGTGGATAAAAATATACAATTTTTAAAAAATGAAAACTAAGCAGTATCCTCCCTTTATGAATATTTTTTGCATAGCAAATGTGTCTAATGGAATCATAATGCCTCTGAATCTCAAATTTCATGAGAATATTTAAAAATGCATCTTAACGAGCGTTTCTTATAAAATATTCAAAAAATCATAATTTTGAAACTTATCTACTTATGAACACCAAACTTCACAGAAACACTTCTATAAGCATATAAAGTACGTGATAAAATGTTCAAAACAATCTGATGAAAACAAACATTTTTTTTTAAATTCACCAGTTGGTCCCCTTAAGCGCTCCAAGACCTGTTCAAAAATGTATCACAATCTGCGATTTTAATAAACAGAACCTTATCAATGGAAAAATAAAGTAGGAATATTTCTGCCATATTAAAATAATGCCCATATGATTTATGAACAGTAGAACATTCACATTAAATGCTCAAACGGGTGACTATTTTCAGTAACCCACATGTAAAATCACCAAACGAATGAGGAGATAGATTTCTCCACTGTTACCAGCTGAATGGAATTACAAGCATGCACAATACATTTCTGCATGTTCTATGGAGTTGTCGGAATATCTCGATAGACAATATCTTTAATAAAATGCCTAGAGAAAAAAACCCAATGAGGTAAGAACAGGAGATCGAGCAGGCCAATGAACTGCCCTCCACATATGCCTAAATAAGGTTACCAGGTTCAGTAACCATCAATATTATTTCCCTCTCGTAGTTGGACAACTTTTGTATAAAACAAGTGTTGCGTACATAACTATTCCTTTCTTTTCAAAAAAATGTCAATAAATGTCATTACTATATTATTATTCTGTTTCCTATAAATATTTTGCACATAGTGAAGTAGACATTTGAATGCTGTAACTTGTTTTGTTATATTTAAAGCTATTTCCAGACCAAATTCTTTTGAGATAGCATGACCTAAATAATACTGTTCTTACCCAAAGACTTCAACGTGATAGTAATTCTTGCATACGTTTTATTTGTGGTATTCGCAGATTTGACCACGTTACATCATCCCTGGAACAATTGTCATGGCCCCTTCTACAAGATCGTAGAACCATCCATTCCCTATCTCTTCTCTATAAAATATTACACACATCATTACCTTATTATTTATCACATCGCTTCACCAGACTCTCTGATACACATAAATTAGATGTCCGATCCCATCAGCACATTGTCTTTTATATCCCTCCTCATCACACTACCTATTACTCGAAATCTTTTACATTTTCTCTTGCTAGAACATGGAATTCTCTTCCACCCTATGTCAGAAACTGTCAAACTTTACCATCTTTCAGAAACATATTGAAAATAAAGTTATTAACAGAAATATCTCACTAATATTACTTTTTAAACACTTAATAATTTGTTTCTTCATTATTTAATAAAAATAGCATTACGATTTGTCTTTTACCTCATGTCTTTTATATAAACGATAAATGAATTCATTAGAGTTTATTACTTTCTTTATATATATCTTTTTATGTATAACCCAGTAGATTCGAGCTGTTATTGCTTTGAGTATATATTCTTCCATTAGTTTAATTTTAATTGCATTTAATTTGATTATATTACACTGGTCAACATGATTTTTGTCTCGTGAGTACCAATAGTTGTACTTAATGCAGTTTTTATCTTGTTTTCAAAAATGTATTCGGAAATTCTCCATCACCCACAGTTGCGTTTTTACTTCAATTTCAATTAATGGATTTAAATATTTTTTTTAATAAACGTTTTTTCGTCCATTTGTCCATTGTAAAATAAAACCAAATTTCAATTTCAATTAATGAATTTTAATAATTATTTTTTTAATAAACGTTTTTTCGTCCATTTGTCCATTGTAAAATAAAACCAAATGAGCTAACTCAAATTATTTCAGCTATGGAAAAGAGATATCAAGACAAATGGAATCCTAACATGCTGGCCGATTAATGCTGGACCATCAAGAGGGATGCTCCACAGGCGAAATATAACAGAAAATCGTCATTTCTTGCTTTCTAGGTGAGTCCGAATGTTCGAATATTGTGTAGCTACGAATGTAGAAAATATTAAAGTGTCTCAAATTATAAATACCTGTCTCTCGGAAATCCCATATCGTATTTGAATTCAGGAGAAAAAATACTATCAGAATCACATATTTTTCTTTCTGAGACAAAAAAAAAATTATTTTTTGTTGCTCAGTGTTGTTATATATTATTTTCGTTATTGCTCAGTTTGACCAGATAATTAATTGTTTAGTATGTAATATTATTGTATTTTTTGTATTTAAATGTACCATATGTTTGCCCTGGTGAGTGGAAGAGAAGGTCACACGACCTTAACTCCACCAGGCTAAATAAACCTATTCTAGTCTCTAAATCTTTTCATATAGCTAGTGCATAGCATATTCTAAATTATCCTCAGTACCAGCTATCTGATATAGCCTATAAACATATTTGTTTGTTTGTTTGTTTGTTTGTTCGTACTTTATGCGCGGCCATACCGTTGATCCGATTGTGATGGGTCTTTTTGCAAAATGTTCAGGAGATTCCCGGGATGAACATTGGCTATAAGAGAGTTGTGATACTCAACTCCTACACCCTTAAAATTCGCCCGTTGTAGTGGAAAATGTGAAAAAAGTAGCTGTTTTGACGCCTAAATGGCTTACGCTGCCTAAACCATAACAAATGCACAGAATTAATGTACACAGAATTAAATATCTTAAAAAGTTCTACAAAGAAGTTCGCAGCAGCATATGTTTAACTGTTACGGATAACTCAAATAACCATTTTTTGTCTTTCATTGATGCCAAGAAGATCGAGACAAGTATGTACGAGGGCGGATCGGAAAGTAACGCACAATAATTTTTTTTAAACAGTTTAATAGTAAAAAAAAAGGAAAAAAATCACAAATGAACTTACATCTTTTACCTACTTTTCGACATAGTCACCAACTTTCTCAACACATTTTTTCCCATCGTGTTACCAGTTTCAAAATGCCCTGTTCGTAGAAGTCCGTTTGGTTGGAGTGTAGCCATCTGCGCACTGCTGATGCCTGCTTTGTTTCGGGCGTGTAGTGGTACGCCCACGACTCATCACCTGTGACGATTCCTTCCAGAAAGTCATGTCCTTGTGCGGTGTACCGCGTTAAGTGGTCCAAGCTTGCCATCATTCGCTGGCCCTTGTGGTCGTCTGTCAGGTTCTTAGGCACCCAGCGAGCACTAACTTTACGGAAGACATTGCTACGGTCCATACAATCATCCCCATACACGCCACGCATGTCCCTGTGAATTTCACTGGGTTTATGCCCTTTGGCCCACAAAAATCGAACAACACTTCTCTGTTCCTCACAGGTGGACGACTGTAGCATGCGCGCCATCTTTGTTGCATAGTTCAAGCTTCTCTCGCAAGAGGTGCACCTGAGAAAAAAATACCATCTGTAGTGAAAACGTCAAACTATATCTCTGTGAAATTTCAACATTCTAGCTGCAATACCAAGGCAGAAAAAAATTATTGTGCGTTACTTTCCGATCCGCCCTCGTAGATTCCTGTGCAAGCATAGAAGCACATGGCGGGTATTCTTTTATGGATAACTCACAATAACGAATTTTGTCTTTTAGCTCATTTATGCCAAGAAGATCGAGATAAGTAGATTCCTGTGCAACACTGAGTAATCTTAAAAATAATTACGATATAAATTTATAATCATTTTTCATTCTACATATTCAATTAATCATAAGAAGTACATTAATTTTTGTCTTTCAGCTCATTTATGCCAAGAAGATCGGGATGAGTAGATTCCCGGACAACGCCGGGTAAACAGCACGGGATATCTAAAAATAATTACGATATAAATTTTCCCCTCTACTTACTTAACTAAACATAAAACACATTAATTTTCGTATTTCATCTCATTTATCTCAAGAAGATCGGGATAATTAGATTTCCAGGCAACGCCGGGTAATCAGCACGGAATATCTTTTATTTATTTTTTTTTTGTATTGTAAGCCTATGTTTTTCCTTTACAGAGATTTAGGCGCTCTCTCCCTACAGGAAAGAATTTGAACCATACTAATTTAGTTACACTTGTTTTCATATAGATGTCATTTTGAGTGGTCCGTGGTCAGCGTTCCGCTTCATACTGACATCTAGGAAACCAAGGTAGTACTAGGACGGGAAAATTCGGTAAATTTTGCTTAGAGGCCTTTTCATTCAGGCTTAAGGATCTTTTACGAGCCTAAAAATCTTCAGACTCGGGACCTACGGCTTAAAGTCCCTCCGGGAGGACTTGCTCCTTGGATTTTTCCGTCCTAAAAAATCCATCGACCCCGGCCGGGTTTGAACCCGCGACCCTCGGGACCAGAGGCAGGGAGCATAATCACTAGTCCACCACGGCCGACGGAATATCTAAAAATACTTACTTACTTACTCACTGGCACTATCGAACCCGTAGGTTCATGGCCGCGCGGACATAAGCTCTCCATACATCCCTATCCTGAGATAATGCTTTCCAATCATTCCCTGTATAATCTACTTCCTTCAAATCATATTTAATGTTATTCTCCCACCTCATTCTTGGTCTACCAACTGGGCGTTTTCCCTCTGGCTTTCCTACAAGAAGCTTCCATGCAAGTCTTTCATTCCCCATACGTGCAACATGTCTTGCCCATCGCATTCTACGAGACTTAAACTGTTCTTATTATATCTGGCTTCATATAAAGACCATGTAGTTCATTGTTATGTAGTCTTCTCCATTCACCTGTCTGTTCATCTCTCTTTGCTCCAAAAAATTTTCCTAAGTACTTTATTCTCAAATACTCGTAATCTCCTTTCCTCTCTTAAAGTAAGAGTCCATGTTTCGCACCCATATAATATAACTGGTAGAATAATAGTTTTATATATTTTCAGTTTAACGTTTTTTGAAAGGAATTGGGACATCAAGAGTCTCTGCAATGCATAATAGCATGCATTTCCAGAATTGAGCCTATGTTTAATTTCTTTGTGCATCTCATTCCTATTTGTGATTATTGTTCCTAGGTATTTGAATTCAGCATATCTAAAATATGAATTTATAATTATTTTGCCTTTTACTTATTCAACTAAACATAAAAGCACATTAATTTTAATTTATTCAGGCTTAGCAGCGCAAGCCGGGTATTAGCTAGTACTGTATAGGCTATTTCTTAGTGTTACTCCATAGAACGTGCGCATTGGCTTTTAGTATTTCCTCGTTATCGCTTTTTAATAGCCCATATCGTTAATTATTTATAAGGCTTAGCAATATTATCCCACCTCTACAAATCAAATGCACTCAAATTGAATCCAGTTGCAATAACAGCTTTCAATGGGATTCCCAGAACGCATTCAATCTTGTTACGCTAATATACATACATTATTACTGTATAGTAAAAGCTGCTATTAATAGATTGAATTCATTAGCAGTTCTCTTAAGTTATGGAAAGGCCTCGTATAAAACAACACTGCAAATTATTGAGGATGACTGAGATATCAGGTACTGTTTTACAATTCTTAAAACTTCCGTTATTGGTAGCCCGGGGCTTTTTCGCACATGGGGTTTTTTCGCACACTTTAAGTATTTTGTGTCTTCCTGGAAACCTTTGGGATTTTCAAGGTCAAATGACCACTTCTTTTCAACCCCTGTCTGTCTGGTATTCAGTCGTCAACTGTTTGTTTCAAAAAAAGGTTCTGTGTTGGTGTAAGATAAGATTTGTCAACCACGGTATGTATTATTTGACTCGTATACCTGCTTGAGTAGTTTATTCATCTCACTGTTTAAGCTATAATTTTTATATAGATTGATGTAAATCAATAATTACTGTGCCAATTTATAGTAAATGTTTGCAATTATCAGATCAGTTAATTAAATTTAGAAATTATAAGTGGTTATGAAATTATACAGCTTTATTATAATGTAGTAAATGGGGGCTATTTCGCACAGAATAACAGGGGCTATTCCGTACACTTCTTAAGATATTATTCTTTCATAAAAATGTGAGTAAACTATCAGAAGTTATTTATTGAAATGTTACAGACGGTTCACACATATAAATCTAAATGGGTTTACATGAAGTGGATTGAAGAAGACGTGCAAATAAAAGAAACACACATTCCTCGTCATATGAAGACGATCCACTTCCACTTCAGCCAACAGTGAATGTGGAGGAAGATGATGTGCCGTGTTCTTTTTGTTGTGTAAGGTATTTTACAGAAAAGTCAAAATGTATGGGAGAGTGGATCAGATGTCAGAGAAATGTTTAAAATGGTTTCATGAGGTGTGTGTTGGTGCATTTGGCAAAAAACAATTCACGTTCGGTAAATGTTTGTAATGTTAAGTTGTGGACGGAATAGCCCCCTGTCTGTGCGAAATAGCCCCACTTAAGTTCATAATGTTAAGCCACGTCATGTGTCAGATTTATATTTTTTGTTTATTAGTGTTAACACTTATGAGTTTTTAAATACTGTGTAGGCCTATACATTTATTGATATCTCAATAATAATAAATAGCCTATGTATTTTATTTTCCTTGACAAGTTTTTCCCCAAAGTTATATAACTTTTAATTTGAAATGTGCGAAATAGCCCCGGGCTACCATATACTGTAAGATTCAAAACAGCTCTGTAAATAAGGGCTTAAATATTTCTGCCTATACCCATACATATACTCATGAGGAAAGGGCGCTCCATTGCGGGAATTACTACGGGTAATTTAATTAAGCTTAATTACCTACCAGTGACAGTGATATTGATAGACAAGTGGTTGGCCCATCACCTCAAAGAGAACTATTAAGCAATTAATAACCATTACATATATCCCTATCCTGAGCTAATATTTTCCAATTATCTCCTGTATAATCTACTTTCATCAAATCTTCTTCTTCTTCTTCTTCTTCTTCTTATTATTATTATTATTATTATTATTATTCACGGTTTAGGCTTATTCACTAGCCTATTCCGGCTCCAAATTGCTGCTGTTTCCGTCTTTTCTTTGGTCTTCCCAAACTTCTTCTTCCTCATGGTGAATAGCTGTATGCTGCTTTTGGTGTTCTATTCTCAGTCTTCCTTGCCAAGTGTTCTTTCCAGTTTGTTCTGCATTTCACTATTGTTGTGTTTAATTCCTCTACTTTTAGTTGTCTTATTTCTCTGTTATGTTTTTTTGTCTGTTCTTTGATATCCTGCTATTGGTCTGAGGAATTTCATTTCAGCAGCTTGTATTCTGGCAGATTGTTGTGTTGTCACTGTCCGTTTGAGATTAATAAGTAATAATAGGCACTGCCATTGTCTTGTATAATTTTCTTATATAGAGTGAAAATGATTTAAACCGACAAACTCTGGGAGGTTGTAGGGGACACCAAAACAAATATTTTCCCCTAATGTCATTTTTTCCTATGAGGATTATTTAAACCGGTAGAGGAAGATTTCTCTGGCGGCAAATTAATTAAACCAACAAACACTTTTGCATTTTTTATAACCAGGAGATACACATTAACACAACGCAATTACTTAAATTACAGTAGAGGTTCAAAAATGCCTCCATTGACATGTAAACAAAGGTTACACCGACGGATCATGTTCTGTCTAACACGGGCAAAAACTCCAGGAATATCGTTAATTGCTCCTGCTGCTGTTACTATCCGGGCAACCAGATCCTCTTCTGATGCAACATGAGTTGTGTAAACAAGATTGCGCATCTCTCCCCACACAAAAAAAAAATCCAGAGGAGTCATATCTGGGGATCGAGCAGGCCATGGTACAGGACCACCTCTGCCAATCCAGTTTTCTGGAAACCGTTGGTTCAAGAATCGACGCATGCGACGACTGAAATATTCCGGCGCCCCGTCATCGTTAATTGCTCCTGCTGCTGTTACTATCCGGGCAACCAGATCCTCTTCTGATGCAACATGAGTTGTGTAAACAAGGTTGCGCATCTCTCCCCACACAAAAAAAAAATCCAGAGGAGTCATATCTGGGGATCGAGCAGGCCATGGTACAGGACCACCTCTGCCAATCCAGTTTTCTGGAAACCGTTGGTTCAAGAATCGACGCATGCGACGACTGAAATATTCCGGCGCCCCGTCATGTTGGAACTACATGCATTGTCTTGTATGGGGCGGGAAATCTTCCAGCAATTCTGGCAATACTCTGGCGAGAAAATTGTAATAGTGCCTACCATTTAATGGCCTAGGTACGTGATATGACCCAATTAAACTGTCCCCAACAACACCGGCCCACACATTAACGAAGAACCACACTTGATGTGCATGAGTAACTGTGGCATGTGGGTTATCCTCACTCGAAACATGCGCATTGTGCATATTGAAGACTCCATCACGCCCGAACGTTGCTTCATCTGTAAACAACACAGAGGATGGAAATGTAGGATGCATTGGGCACTGTTCTAGGTACCACTGCGAAAACTGTGCTCTGGGTGCATAATCAACTGGTTCCAGGTTGTGGACACGCTGTAAGTGAAATGAATGTAAGAATTGCTCATGAAGGACGTTTCTTACATTCGTCCCCATGTTACGCGCAATTGCACTAGTGTTGATTGAAGGATCTCGCTCCACATGCTGCAGGACAGCTTCCTCACGTCGCAATGTTCTTACTGTCCGACGGCATCCTGTCCAGGTAATCTGCTAAATTACCCGGTCTCACGCAGACGTTGGTACACAGCAGTAAACGTCGTATGATGCGGGATACGGCGATTAGGATATTGTTGTTGGTAAACCCGCTGTGCAGCTCGTCCATTGTTGTGGTCCGCTACGTAGTACGCACCAACCATATCAGTGTACTCACTCCAGGTGTATCGCTCCATTAGTAAACAGATACAATTCACAACTACACTGGTGGACAAAACAATTCCTACCATCAACAGCAATTTCAGTCATGACAACTGAAGAGCGTAATACGCCCTCTACCGGTTTAAATAATCCTCATAGGAAAAAATGACATTAAGGAAAAATATTTGTTTTAGTGTCCCCTACAACCTCCCAGAGTTTGTCGGTTTAAATAATTTTCATACTATAGAGGCTTTCCTGCATTTATTTTTCAAAGTACTTTTTTAGTTATTTTTCATCAAAATCATAGATGTTATTCTCCTACTGATTCTTAGCGTGTCTATTAGGTGTTTTCCCTCTGGTTTTCCTGCAAGGAGCTTCCATGCACGTCTTTTATTTCCCATTCGCGTCATATGTCCTGCTCATCGCAGTCTACGAGACTTAACTGTTTCTGTTAGGCCTATATATGGTTCTTCATAAAGGACATAAAGCGCATTGTACTGTCTGTTCATCTCTCTTTGGTCCTAAAAGTTTCCTAAGAACTTTATTCTCAAATACTCGTAATCTTTTCTCCTCCCTTAAGTAAGCGTCCATGTTTCGCATCCATATAGGCCTAGTAGAACTGGGGGAATAACAGTTTTATGTGTCTTCAGTTTAACGCAAGAGTCCTTGTAATACATAATAGCACACATTTCCAAATCTAGCCTACGTTTAATTTGTTTATGCATCTTATTCCTATTTGTAATTATTATTCTTAGGTAGCCTATTTGAATTCAACCACTTCTTCGAAATTTCCCTCATTTGTCATTTCCATTATATGAGTGCCTCAGTGCCATAGGTGTCTAACCCACAATTAAAAAAAAATGTTTTCCCTGTAATTGCACTGGAAATAATCATATCTGTCAGAGCCACATCTGCCTATAACATTATGGATGAGTTAAAATTAACACAACCATGTTATAGGCAGATGTGGCTCTGACAGATATGATTATTTCTAGTGCAATTTCAAGGAAAAACATATATTTTTTTTAAATTGTGGGTTAGACACCTATGACACTGAGGCACTCATATAATGTATTTCCATGTGTGAATATTTATTTAGTTTCTTTGATGTGTACCTCCAGTCCCAATTTCTTAGTGTTACTCAATAGAGCGTTGTTTGTGTTGGGCCTTAATATCTCCTCGCTATCACCTAATAATACTACATCAGCATAAACTAACAGCGTATTAATACTAATCAGTTGTAGGCCTTTTTCATCCTCTGAACATTTTATGGCACGCTCTAGTAAAAAACTGAATACAAGGAGAAAAAGTGCATCTCCTTGCTTTAATCCAATATGAATTTTAAAAGTATCCGATAACTGTTTGCCTACACGCACCCAACTCTTTGTGTCATTTATACACGTGCGAACTATATTTGATATAACATTCTTAATAGTGGCCGTCCACCGCTGTGGTCTCGAGGTAGCGTGCTGCCTTGTCACGCAGCGGGCCCGGGTTCGATCCCCGGTCGGGGCAGTTTTTCTGGGTGAGGTTTTTATCAGGGTTTTTCCTCACCTGTAAGACAAATGTCAGGAAAACTTTAAAGGCCCAAACGGTCCCCGAAATCATATGGCCACCATCCTTCACCGGTGTGGAAAGCAACGGGAAGCTACCACAGCTACAATTCCCTAGTAAAGCTGCAAGCATAGCATGAAAATGCTATGATTGCAGTGAAAGACCTGCCCTCGGGCAGAATTACTATAGATAGAATAGTGGCCCTGAAGTGAGAAACATTATAGTACACCTGATGTCTTATTTACATTTATTTATAAACAGGTAAAAAATGTAATAAAACATCTTCCTGTACCCAAAGCCTTTCAAATTTTGTTTATATTCTTTCTCCATTCTTCTCTATCTTCCCATTCCAATTCTTTCAGACATCTCCCTCATACCTCTTCTTATATCACCCATCCATTTAACTCTAGGTTGTCCTCTCTTTCCTTTCCCAAGTAGAATCCATTCCAAAGCTTGTCTGGGTAATCTTGTCTCTGGCGTTCCATGTATATGACCATACCATTCTAGCTGTCTGTATCTCACAAAATCTAATACTGAATTTTGGACTTTCATTTGTTGTCTGATGATTGTATTTTTTATTTTTTCCAATTTAGAATGTCTAGTTGAACGTCTAAAACAATCCATTTCAGCAGACATAAGTTTTAATCTCAAATTTTAATTCGACTGCCAAATTTCTGCACCGTATGTTAGCGTGCTTCGAATTATGGATTTATAAATTTGTAATTTGGTATCTATTCTTATGCTCTTATCCCACAAAACTCCGTTTAGCATTGTTATTACCGGGCTGCCTTTTTGAATTCTACATTTTATATAATTTTCTTGGATACACTTTGAATTAGTTTTGATCCCCAGGCAATTACATTCTTCATATCCTTTGAAACATCGCATTCCATCTTCCAAAACTAAACATTTCTTTTCATCACCACAAGATAAATAAAATTATTTATTCAAATTTACTTTTAAATCCCTTTTAATATACTCTTCTATGAGTTTTCGACTCATATATTCCGGATTATCATAATTCTGTGCTATAACCAACTGTTCATCTGCAAGTAATAATGTATAAATAGTTGTACCTTCAGTAGGTGTCCCCATATCTTCACACTTTTTCTTCCATGTTAAGCTTATTATATATAATTTCTTATTTACATAACATTCTTCTTCTTCTTCCTCTACGCATGAAAGCTGTAAGCTTGTTGTGTGTACATTCACTACAGGTCCTGGGTATGGTGACGTCCCTTCGTGAATGTTTCTGAGAGTAATTGAAAATTTTACATCTCGGAAGTAAGTTACTAGCCCTTCTTGTTCGATGGGTATCTCTTTTATTCTGGACCTTCTTCCATGACCTGCCAGGCATGGGAGGCCCTGTTGGTAGTTACACTACCGCTTGTATAGCTCATGGAATCATTAGGACTCACAAGCCTCACCACCACGTCGAGGTAGAGATACCGACTTAAAGGCAAGGAATTCAACAGAGTATTTTAAAACTTGAATATGAATCGTCCCGCGCCGTAGCCGAGCGGTTAAGGTAGGAAGCCTTGGCGCAGAGCTACGGGACTTGCGCTGGTTCGAGTCTCCATGGGGGGAAGAAATTTTCTCATGGTATTTCGGCCAGTATGGGACCGGTGCCCACCCAGCATCGTGAGGCAATTGGGTAGCTACAATAAGTAGCGGCTCCAGGTTGAGGACCAGCTATAACGGCTGGGGGACTCGACATGCTAACCACATGTCACCCCTACACTGGCTGTTGATCATCTACCTCTGTGATTGACACATGTGGATGTGAAGGGCCAGCAGCCGGCTGGTAAAAGGGCAACCGCTGAAAAGTGGAAAGACCCTCAATCGGAATATGAATCTAAACGTGCTGGTAACATTTCAGAGTCAGGGAAGCGATATGAATACAGCCCGGATTTGTATGCAAAATAAAATACTAAATATGCATGAAAAATGTAGAAAATATGCACCCTAAATATGCAAAAACAGATTGTAGTAAAATCAAGTAAATTATTTGCTTTGTATGTAATCTTAGCTGATTCCTTGCTGTTACTGTAGATAAGCAAGATTTTCATGCCTTCTTGTGTGAAGCTCCTTCCTCTGTCAGTCAAGAAGTGTTTATACAATGAAAATTGGTCTTTCTACATCACATGATGTCATAGGTGCATGTGAAAAACATAGTTCTTCTTCAGCGAATTCCTCTTCGGTTATAGTTTTTTTTACTATCACCAGAGAGCATTTTGCTAATTTGACAAATTATATTGTAGCCAGGATTTTTATTAAATACTTCATTAAACTTATCAAATGCTATTTTAGCAATACCGTAATATTATTTCTCAAGGCCCACGGGCATTCCCCTCTGAAACAGATGTAAATACAGGGTTGTTTCCGATCTCCGATAACGATTTTCCAAGTATATTGTGACGTTGGAGTGTGAGTCATCAGGACAGGAGCGTGCGAGGTGATCAAACCAGTCAGTGTGCTGCTTCTGTTACACTCGCATGCGTGTTGCTCTCATAATGTCTAAGAAGATAGACCCGTTTTGGGAAGGGTACATTACTGCCCTTTCCGACGCTAATTATAGTTATTCCGCGATTATTGAGGCTTGAAAAAACGTTATTTTATGGTGTCAAAGTATGGAATTAGCTCAGTGCTTAATAAAAAGGGAAAGGGTCGCTTGGGATTAATTCCAAAAAAAAAAAAAAAAAACGGGCAAATCCACGACCTGCTACTACCCGCACCCCAGATGTAATCAGAAAGGTCTCTGGTGGTAACCCTGCCACACAAAGGGTGATTGCGAAGAGATTGGGAATATCCCTTAAAACTATAAACATCATAATAAACAAAGATTTTAACATTGAGAAGCGCCACAAAAGCAGGGTTCATAAATTGTTGCCACGTCACATTGCCGAATGCCGCACCAACAGCAGGAAACTATGAAAAGCACATGACAGGAGAAAAATGAAAATTTTTGGTCACACTTGATGAAGCATATGTTTATCTAGGAGACTGCAACAAACCCCGGGCAAATTACTATAGAGAAAGGGGTGAAAAACATTTTCAAAAGTGGCATGCCGAATGCAGAGAAAGCTTCTCCAATGGATTTATGGTCATCGCGGGATATTGCTACAATGAAAAACTGACCATTCGTAGAGTAGCTAAAAAGGCCAAACTCAACTCCCAGTACTACCAGGAAGACGTTCTCACCCCAATTTATCTGATTGAAATCCCAGCTCTCTATGGTACAGACAAAAACCAAGTCTGGGTGCACCGAGACAAGGCTTCCAGTCACACTTCGGGTTCAACCCTGACATTCCTGGAGAAATGGAGCAGGAAACTGGAATACATGCTATTCCATTCAGCAACATCCAAGTGAAGTCTCCTGATGCATCACCGATGGACTTTGTGTCTTTGGACTCTTCTAAAGGGCACTGGGAAACAGGCGTCCTCGAACAATAGACGGTCTCTGGAAAGCATATAAAGAGGAGTGGGAACTTCTAGACGTGGCTGTGCTCGTAAGAGTCTTCTGCAGCGGAAACTCCGATGTCGAACCATAGCCCGGGTGAAGAGCCATCAATTAGAGCATGTTCAATGGTGGAGACACGGCTATCCTTAAGGTATAACTTAAAAATCATTTGTTATCAGAGATCAGAAACAACCCTCCGTATACATTTTACGCTTATATCCAATGGAATACAGATACTTTATTGATTAAATAAATAATAGTTTTAAAAAACTAAAAGAACACGCTTTATTAGAAAACTAAAAAATGAAAAATAATTTTAATTTCCAATATTCAACTAAAAAATTATCTCCAACACATATAGAATAAAACTAGAGTTATCAACAAAAAGAAAATAATTTTACCATCAAAAGCTTGGGGTGCTCTATATCAATTAATATATTTGATAATAAACAGATATTGGTAAAAGTAAGCTCTCTAAGAAGAAAATGTAAACATCATAAAAAGCACCCCACGCTTTTGATGGTAAAATTATTTTCTTTTTGTTGATAACTCTAATTTTATTCTATATGTGTTGGAGATGATTTTTTTGTTGACGACTTTATTTTATCCCAAGCGTATTGGAAATTAAAATTATTTTTCATTTTTTAGTTTTCTAATAAAGCGTGTTCTTTTAGTTTTTTAAAACTATTATTTATTTTTTATTTTTTAGTTTTAATATTTTACATAATAAGATAAAAATGTAAATATCTTTAAATTCGATACTATTGTAGTATGAGCTAAAAGTAATACTCTTCTTAAAAAAAAACCTCCCAGCCGGATTTCAACCAGCGACGTATGGATTACTGAAATTATATACCACTAAGGGTCAATTTCACCAACAGAGGTAACTGTATTACGCTAGTTTTCCCCATGTATAATGCATCTAGCTTAAACTGTCGTAATACAATTACCTCTGTTGGTGAAACCAACCCTTAGAGTTCACTGCTCTACCAACTGAGCTCTTACAACGATTGACTAAAAAGTCGACAAGTCCGCAACCTATTATACCAGTTTTCATTTTTTTTATTTTCGGATGATTCTGGCCAGGATTTTAGAAACAAAATATGAAATTATTGTATTGTCACGGGTCCTCTACACGTATACAAAGTTTCAAGTCGATCCAATGTATCTAAGTGGGTGAAAATCGCGTTGAAAGATTCCGTTACATTGATACAAAAACACTTTTTTTTTTATTTCTAATGATTATGGCCAGGATTTTAGAAAGGAAATAAGAAATTATTGTATTGTCACGGGTCCTCTACAAGTATACAAAGTTTCAAGTCGCTCCAATGATTTTAAGTGGGTGAAAATCGCGTTGAAAGATTCCGTTATATAGATAGATAGATAGATACAGGTCAAGCTAATATAAAGCGTGTAATAAGCATTTTCCCCTAGAATATGCATTTCTATGCATTATTAAATACCGCTTAAATTGTCTGTGAAGGGACCACTTAATATGTAAATCATTTCCGCATACGTTCTAATGCGTAAAACAAAACATGCATTTCGCATAAAATCCGGGCTCTAGAATGTTAACTGAGAGAATAAGGATCGTGTTTTGACTTGACTTTCATGCAGGTGTTGCAGAAGGAGTTGAGGAAATAAAGTGCACTTATATGGACCATATCTGAGGGGCGGACCGTTTTATATGAATCAATTAATTAGTTTTTGTGTTGTGAAGGCGATTTGCCAGGTTGGCTGAACTTCAACCGCTTTATTTCTGGTGACCAGCTAAACCTCTGCCACTTTCACTAACACATCATCAGCTGGGCTTATCATTATCTTCTTCTTTCAACTGTTTGCTTTACACACATAACCTAAGTTTATTTCTCTCTTTCTTTATTTTTACTTCCAGCCCTTCATAAAGAATTTAAAACATTAATTGGACATAAAAATATTAATAAAGGAAGAGCATTTGTCTTTATCTAATTATTTTTAATTACACTGGTCAACATGACTTTTGTCTCATGAGTACCAATAGTTGTACTTAATGTAATTTTTATCGTGTTTTCAAATATGTATTCGGAATTTCTCCATCACCCGCAGTTTTTTTTATTTCAATTTCAATTAATGGATTTAAATAATTATTTTTAATAAACTTTTTTCGTCCATTTGTCCATTTTAAATTAAAACCAACTGAGCTAACTCAGGAGATTTCAGCTATGCAAAAGAGATATAAAGGCAAATGGAATCCTAATATGCTGGCCGATTATTGTTGGACCATCAAGAGGGATGCTCCACAGGCGAAATATAACTTAACTGTTATGTTAGCCGCGAGATGGCAGTTGGAATAAATTTCCGCTACCTCTTGTGTGAATTGAGAATACTACATGTATAAGAAAATTGTATGCTTGTATTGGAATTCTTGGGTAGCTCAGTTGGTTAGAGCGCTAAAGGTACAGACTTTAGAGACTCGAGTTCAAATTCCGACTCAAGCATTCTTTTTTCTTTTCATATCATATATATATATATATATGGGTCTACCTAATCATACGTTTACGCTTTTTCTACGATGTCGATAGATATCCTTTATTTACAATTTAATTAAGTCTACGAGTACAATATATGAGCCATGCTGACTCACCTGAAAATTCTGCTGTCATTTTCACCACATTCTAAATGGCTGATGTGGGATATTTTTGACTGAACTGTTTGAAAACGTTCAAAATAATTTGTTTCTCTCCGCTTTGAAAGGTTTTCCTTTAAAAATTGTATAAGGAAAGCAGCCTTTTGAAACAATTGAAATTCTAAAGCATTCTGCAATGCGCATGCATTACAATTGAACAGTGAAATGCTTTATTTAATATTTGTAGGAAATGGACCAAAGAGAGATGAACAGACAGGTGAATGGAGAAGACTACATAACAATGAACTACATGGTCTTTATAGGAAGCCAGATATAATAAGAACAGTTAGGTCTCGTAGACTGCGATGGGCAGGACATGTTGCACGTATGGGGAATGAAAGACGTGCATGGAAGCTTCTTGTAGGAAAGCCAGAGGGAAAACGCCCAGTTGGTAGGCCAAGAATGAGGTGGGAGAACAACATTAACTATGATTTGAGGGAAGTAGATTATACAGGGAATGATTGGAAAGCATTAGCTCAGGATAGTGATGTATGGAGAGTTTATGTCCGCGCGGCCATGAACCTTCGGGTTTGATAGTGCCAGTGAGTAAGTAAGTAAGTAAGTAAGTAAGGAAATACCACGATGAGGTTTCTTTTAATTAATATGAATTAGTTATTTTCACTCGCCTCACATTTTTTTGATATTCTGCAGACTTTAGTTTCGTCGCATCTATGCGAAATTAAAGACAATTTGAAAATAGTCATTTATTTATTTATATACATATTTTAAATGTTTACACATCCTTCTGTGCCTAATGTTTTATGTCTCTTCTCCATTCGTCTCTATCCTCCACATCATGTCCACCAGTCTTCTTTTGTTCTCATTCCAGTTCTTATTTCTTGCATCCATGAGTTTCGAAGTCTTTCTTCATCCAGGCGGACACCATTCCAATGTTTTCTGGGTAACCTTTCTTCTTGCATTCGTCGTACAGTGCACAGACGAAGTGTATGAAATACCTATAGTCCAAGATCCGGCTGCAAGATTACTACGTTCATCGAGCGTATGAACAAAATCTATTTTTTTTCATAAAATTGTAAATTACTGAATATATTTTTGCCGAGTTGCCTATTAAAATTCGGGCCGCCAGTACGTTTAATTAAAATATAATAAATATATTACTACAAATTTTAGCTGATGATAACGTTCCACAACAATATATTACTAATATCTTCAACATCTATAAAGATAATGAAATCTCTGTTAAACAAGATGGCAAACTATCTTCTTGGGAAAAGATCAACACTGGAGTAAGACAGGGATGTGGACTTTCACCGGTGCTTTTCATTATATACATGAATAAATTCATAAATGAATGGAGGAAAACCACAACGAGGATATATACCCATCAATAGGAACCTCAAACTCGATGCTATTCTTTTTGCAGACGATTTAGCTCTTCTGGCACTTTCCGAAAATGATTTGCAACGATCAATTTATAATTTACAAAAAAATAGGTGCCAATTTTTAATATCGAAATATCAATTAACAAAACTAAAATTATGGCATTTCATGGGAAGGACCCCATGCAAAGTAAAATCTGTCTCCAGAATAAAATTTTAGAGAGATCTAATCAATTTAAATATCTTGGATATTATCTATCTGGGATGAAAAGGATATCCCTGAAAAAGTTACTAGTTATAATAAAAGTTTAGGAATTATTAATCAAGTTATGAAACCATCCCTTGTACAAAAAACACCAGATTACGTTTATATAACACTTTGGCTAGACCAGTGTTGACCTATAGTAGTGAAGCATGGACACTAAAAAAACAACATGAAAGCAGAATAACGGTTTGTGAAATGAGATTCATGCGCAGAACAGCGAGTTACACCAGATGGGATCGGAAAAGGAACACCGATATCTTAAAAGAATTGAAGACTACGCCAATTTTGGAATATATTAAACAGTACCAACTAAATTGGAAACACCATCTTGAAAGAATGAGTTCAAATCGGATCCCCAAAGCTGTTTATAATTATATACCAAGAGGACGAAGATCACTGGGCCGTCCTATGAAACGCTGGAGGGAAAATTTTCTATAGGATCGTAACAGGCCTTGGCCTAATACTTGGAAGGAAGAAGAAGAAGATAATTAATGTATTTATTCGAAATAATTTGATTCACTTGTTATTGAAATACATTATAATCCAATTCGCAGAAATCGATGTATAGAGCTTGAAAAGTTTTGGTTGCATTGCACACTTGGCCGTAAACCTCCTCGCGGCTACAGCAGGCTGTGACACCAATCAGTAATAAAATGGCGGTAAGTACGTATTTGTTGTTTTATGTTGTTCCCTCGCAGCGGGAAGTAAAGCCACTGCCCTTTATGTATACTACGTACAATGTATATACAAAAATATATCCAAAAGATAGTGTTAATATACATCATACGAAATAAATCACAGAATTTTAAATGAACTGAACTTTATTTGAAACAATATAAAACAATAAATACGTACTTACCGCCATTTTATTACTGGTTGGTATTACAGCCTGCTGTAGCCGCGAGGAGGTTCCTAGAGTTATAGAAGGATTAAGATGGAATAATTGTTTTATTCTCATGACTATTCAAAAAATCGCTCCATTAATATTAATTTCATATACAATCAATTTTAATGGATTTATTATTTTAATCATTCTTACTTCAATTACCAAGTGTGCAATGACAACGAAAACTTTTCAAGCTCTATACATCGATTTCTGCTAACTGGATTATAATATATTTTAATAACAAGCGAATCAAATTATTTCGAATAAATTAATTATATTTTAATTAAACATACTGGCTGCCGAATTTTAATAGGCAACTCGGCAAAAATGTATTCAGTAATTCACAATTTTATGAAAAAAAATAAATTTTGTTCATATATTCGATGAACGTAGTAATCTTGCAGCCGGATCTCGGACTATAGGTATTTCATACTCAGCACATTATATCATGAAGGATTGTACTAACACTTACCTTCATTTAGACGCTGAGCGGGCGTGTTAGTTCCAAGTCTGATGGACACACTTCAAAATTTTAATCATCACTAGTTTAATTAGTCAGAGAACCCTGAGACAAAGTATCTTTACATTTTATGGTATGTAGAATCAAATAAGACCTACGTATTTTTCATATTCATAATAATTTGACGAAATGTTCATATTTTAGTAAAATTGTAATATTCCTTCATGTTTTTCAACTTTCAATTTTTTTAAATACAATTTCTACTAATTGGTTTAAAACATTTATGAAGTGACTGTAGTTTTGAAACTGCTGCTGTTAAACTTGAAGCTGCTAGGAAATAAGGTGTTACTCCACAATTTATGAAATTAGTAAAGTTCATGTAGGTAAATCCAATATTATTCTCACTTACATCAAACTATCATATATAGCGCGGTACATATTTGCCTCCATAACATCGTATGGTGTTGAGCATACTTTTTGATCGTACAAAATAATTCTGACAGACAGGCGTTAAAAATATAGAAAAAGCTCCTAACTGTGTATTACGAACAGAATTGATAATTGAATTATTCAAACCACAAGTATACCATACTGTGCTCGGGAAATTTTCATGGAAAAACTAATGTTAAAATAATTCTAACTACATATCACTATGTTCATACGTGTAATTAAGAAAATTGTAATTGCAAAGAGAGTTTTGAAATACACCCTAAAATTATTTGTAGATTAATTCATTTTAACATCTTGTTTCTCCAAATATGACATACAGTACTTGATCTACTGCAATGGACAGGACATATGGCACGAATGGGCGAATGAATGACGTGCATGGAAGCTTCTTGTAGGAAAACCAGAGGAAAACGCCTAGTTGGTAGCCCAAGAATGAAGTGGGAGAATAACATTAACTATGATTTGAGGGAGTTAGATTATAGAGGGGAAGATTGGAAAACATTGGCTCAGGATAGGGATGTATGGAGAGCTTATGTCCGTGCGGCCATGAACCTACGGGTTCGATCGTGCCAGTGAGTTAGTTAGTTAGGACTTGGTCTACGTGTGTTCTGATTCATCCAATTTAATATTATTGTGATATTTACATATACTCGAATTCATTATCTTTATGCAAAGTAAATCCACCGCTGTGGTTTCGAGGTAGCGTGCTGCCTTGTCATGCAGCGGGCCCGGGTTCGATCCCCGGTCGGGGCAGTTTTTCTGGGTGAAGTTTTATCGGGGTTTTTCCTCACCTGTAAGACAAATGTCAGGAAAACGTTAAGGCCCAAACGGTCCCCGAAATCATATGGTCATCATCCTTATCATCATCATCATCATCATCCTTCACCGGTGTGGAAAGCAACGGGAAGCTATCACACCTACAATTCCCTAGTAAAGCTGCAAGCATAGCATGAAAATGCTATGATTCGAGTGAAGGATCTGTTTTTGGGCAGAATTACTATGGATGGATGCAAAGTAAATAGAAGTCATCCAAACTGCACATACTCTAAATTGTGTCAGTGGTATATTCGATGGAAGCATGTTACTACGGTTACTATGTTTTGTTTTTTGTTTATGTTTGGATTTCGTAATTAAATATCATTAGATAAATTAATTGATCGTGTTTTTTTTATAAGCCCCGTATTAATGTATTGAAATAAAGTGTCAAAACTACAGGCTTGAGAGGCCCTTGGGGTAGATGGATGTTGAGATTTCCACATTTCTAAACAATCGTCAATGGATGTCCACTGGGTGCTCAGTCCTGCTTGACGGCCGCCTTTGCCCCAGAACATGCGTCTGGTACTTATTTAAATTAAGAGCTGAGTAGACCCTAGGGATATGATGCCGCCCGAAGGTTTGGTCCAGCTAAAACCTGACCCCATTGAGACTCAAACCCATGACCTTCCGACTTGTTAGCGTGATTCCTCACAGAATACACTTCAGTGTGAGCCATTAAAATTGCTTCAAATCACGAACATATTTTATATTGAGTCAGAATTAATGAAAAAATAATTAAAATGGAAATACACTGAAACTCTTGATTTCTTGAGCTACAAAAAGGTATTCTTGTCTCATTTGTGTGCTGGTATACAGGTCTTGTGTATATAAATATGTGTAAAAAGTTAAAAAAAATAGTAGCTTCATAATATTCTTGTGTCCTAATTTTCATATTTTTCATATTTTGTTATTATTATTTCATATTTTAGTATAATTTTCTCCATATAATTCCTTACCTCACAGTGAACTACGAGACATTAAAATATAAAGCAGATAAACTGAAGAAGAAGAGCAAATTTAATTACCGTAAAACACAAAATATAAAATATAAAATTAAATTCGCCTGAAATAAAGTACAGATGTGAGTGACATCATGGACTGTTCCTAAATTCTCAGGTAGTAAGATATTGTATCGCTTGCAATTCCCCGTGCTCCCCTTCGTCATTGCTTTTATTTCTCGTCAGTGGACTATACATGCCCATACCAATTTAATTGCTTATACAATATTCTACTGAATATTTAATATTATTTTTCTCCCATGACTTTGTTTTTCTTATTTTGAGCATATTGCTGCTCTCATCAAGAAATCAATTTCCATCTACATAAGTTTTTGTTGAATTTCCAAACTTCAGCTCCATATGTGACAGTACTTCTCACTATTGGATTATACAGAGTGTCCCAAATTGTTGTATACACTCTTTGAAACGTTATTTCTCAGCAACGAAATGAGACAGAAATACAATTTTTGTTGTGTTTGATCCACAGGGCTCTGGAAGAGCATAGCAACACGTTCATCGATCTTCACGTCTTTATAAACAACAATGGCGGCGAGATTATCATTCGATGAACGTAAGTGGATACTGAAGTGGCATTGAAAAGTGGAGAATATTGTTGAAGTGCAACGATGTTGGATGGTTGAATTTGGGACACCACCACCAACAACAAGGGTAACAATAACAAGAATCTGAGACAAGTTTGAAGACGATGGAACGGTGCAGGATGTGTAGAAAGGTCGGTGAGGAAGAAAGAGACATTCGACTGATAACGAGAATACTGCAGTCATGCAGGTTTTTGCACGATCCCCAAAGAAGTCAGTGAGACAATGTTCTCGTGAGATTGGTATCAAGAAAAGCAGCGTTCATCGAATTTTGCGGGGCCAAAAATGGAAACCTTACATTCCGAGACTTCTCTACGCACTAAATGAGGACGACTCAGAAAGACGACTGCAATTTTGAGTGCTTCCTGCAGAAGTGTGACGAAAGGGAAGATTTTCCAGACTCAATTGTTTGGTCAGATGAAGCCATATTCAAACTTAATGGCACAATTAATCGCCATAATTGTGTGTACTGGGCTAACCAAAACCCAAACATCATTGAAGAAAAGACCGTCAATCATCCAGGAGTACCGGTATGGCGTGGTTTGTCTTTCCGAGGATTAATTAGGCCTGTTGTTTTCTTTTTAGGGATATCTCGTTTGTTGTCCTGACCTTGATCTTGGAACCTTTCTTTGCTAAGAAGTCTGCTGGTTCATTATCCAGTAATCCCACATGCGACGGTACCCACTGTAATACAAAGTGTTTACCTTGAGCTTCTTTAATTTTATATATGATTCTTATGTTCTGGAAATACAGGGTGTCCCATTCAAACCTCCCATATTTGAATTAATTATAACTAACAAAGTATGCGGAATTATGAAATGAGGCCGGTATCAAACGAAACAAAAACTCAAAGAATTTTCATTGTCACACATTAAGACACCTCTATATGTGGACCATTAGTAGCACGAACAATATCAAGTCTGTATTCGATTTCGTGCCATGTTCTTCTGTCCAGCATGTCCATTGGTACAATTGTGTCAAGGATGCGGGTTCGTAAATCATGATCATCTTGTGCTGGAGTCGCAAACACACGGTCTTTTACATACTCCCAGAGGAAGAAGTTCAGTGGAGTGAAGTCTGGTGAACGTGTTTTATGTCATTATTGTCCAACAATGCGACAGATGAATTAACTGCAACAATGAAAACAAAAAATTCTTTGAGTTTCTCTTTCTTTCAATCATCATCATCATGCATGCAAGTATTAGGCCATGTGGCCTGTTACGGTCTCAAAGAGGAATTTTCCCAGCGCTTTTTTGGACGTCCCAGCGATCTTTTGCCTTGGGGCAGTAGCGAAGTATGGCTTTTAGAATTCTATGAGACAGCATTCGTTGAAGATGGGCTTTCCAGTTGTTCTGGTAGTTTTGTATATGGTGAAGAATGGGTTCTACATCGAACTCTTCCATAATTTCCTCATTTCTTTTATGGTCCCACTTTGTGTAGCCTGCTGTACGGCGCATAAATCGCATCTCATTTGCCGTTATTCGGCTTTCATCTCTTCTTCGTATTGTACATGCTTCACTACCATATCTTAATACTGGTCTTGCGAGAACCTTATAAAGCCGTAATCTTGTGTTCTTCTGTACTAAAGATGGTTTCATTATACTGTTAATTATCCCCGTTGTTTTTGTAAAATTTGTGATTTTCTTTGATATATCAGCTTCATCTTGAAATGTTAAATTATAACCCAAATAATTAAATTCGTTTACTCGTTCTAAAATTTCATCATCCAAAAGAATTTTGCTAGGTATAGGGTATTTCCCACAAAAGGCCATCTTTGTTTTAATGCCAACCTCATTTCATAATTCCGCATACTTCGAGAGGTATTATTAATTAAAATGTGGGAGGTTTGAATGGAACATGGTGTATATTCCGTAAACCAGGAAAATCAGACCATATTTAATTTGTTGAGGAATTCCCTTGTTTCTGCGTGGCGGACATTTGGTATATGGGAACCTTATGGACGTATGTTCCACCAAAAGAAAATCAAGTTACGTTTGTTTATGACGTCATTAAGAGTTAACTTTTAAGACAGAGAGGCGTGTTGACTTGTGGAGGGGCGGGGTTTGTCCACTTGGTCTTGAAGCAAGGACCAGGGACACGAGCTGCTGGCTCGTCCGGGAAGTTGGCGCCGTGAGACAGAGACGGAGAGACGTCCCGCCCGCCGCCGCGCCGATTGATCTGCTCCCTGAACCTCCACTCGCCCGCCCGCCCGCGCGCCTGCCATTCCAATAAACACCAAGTAATTGTTATTTACATACCCCCTAGTTAACAGAGTTCTCTAAAAAAACGATAAACTAATCTTTATAAAAAAAACTGTTATTCTTCCTCTTATATTGTAGAGACATTCAATAAATAATACATGTTAATGCAAGACAAGATGTCCCGCATGGGGACACGGAGTTTCTTAACCAAGTTAATATATTTAGTCCACAGATGAGAAGAATGAAAGTAATGGACGAAGGGGGGCACGGGGAATTGCAATTGATACAATGGCTTACTACCTGAGAATTTAAGAACAGTCCATGATGTCACTCACATCTGTAGATTATTTCAGCTTATTTAATTTTCATCATCATCATCATCCAGGGATTAAGCCTGTTGGCTTGTTCCGGTTTCATGAAAGCTAGAATTGTTAAAATTGTTCAGACCATCTTCTATGTGGAGTTCAACATTTCTCCTTCCGTGCTGTTTATAATTTATCAATTATTTTGGAAATCTTCCTTCTGGCATTCTATCAATATGTTCTTTCCAGTCGTTCCTATATTTAATTATTCGGTCTGTAAGTTTAAAAATATTTAGTTCCTTTCTTATATCTTCATTCCTTTTCTTGCGGAACTTTTACGAGCTTGAAAATGTTGAGACTTGGGACCAACGGCTTAAAGCCCCTCCCAGAGATGATGATGATGATAATAATAATAATAATAATAATAGTAATAATAATATTAATAATAATAATAGTAGTAGTAATAATAATAATAATAATAATAATAATAATAATAATAATAATAATAATAATGTTTTATTTAAATTGTCTGAATTATGGCTTTCTCTTCCACACAACCAGGGTTTTTTTTGTCCAATGCCACCAGTTTGCCTTTATGACATTTGTGGCATTGGCAAAATTGCAATCCATCTCTTAGGTTGGGGCACCTTGAAGAAGTAATTCTCTTCATGCGAGTTCTCAATGTGATGGTAACATTTTGAAGATGTATTTGTGCCCCAAAAAAAGAATTATTGGTTTAGGTTGGGTTTAATTTTCGGTAGAGCCGGACTCTCTTCTTAGGGTCGGAAGTTTGTACACTGGATAGGAAAACACTTCAAAATAAAAAAAATAGTTTATTTTAAAAATAATTGTAAATTTATTCACTTCTTAAGTTCCCAGCAGATTAAGTAAATGCAGGTGGTATTATTTTTCACCCTTAGTTGAATATAAAGTCTATCCTTTTCTTAAATCAATTATTCTTTTTGTATTAAATATTACATTTTATCAAGAGAGCTCTTATTGCTTCTATCTCTAAATGAAAGTTGTATGGAGAATGACTAGTGTAATTCTTTTATAATTTTAAGACCATTATTACATCACATGATGGTATTTTTAAATTTTATTGGTTAATAGTTCTTTAAATATAAGGTTTAATTTGATTTGTTTAATCATAAAGATGATTGTTTTAATATCCAATCAGAGTTTAGTTTACTTTCATTTAAGAATATGAAGTTATGCAGGTGTTTTTATTATAGTTATAATGGAAGGATTTATAATTTTCACAACAATGACTTAAAAACAATTTTTAAAAGCATTCTTTACAAAAACCGTTTTGTAGTGCAATTTCTTTAATTATTATTAACACATTTTTGTTCAACAATAACTAACAATGAATTATTTAGATGTTCTTATTTATTTAAGTTATATTTAAATATTAAAAGAATTTTAAAATACAAAATTATTAAATTTAACTTTCATATTTATTATAATCAGTCATGGAATATGTACAAAAATACAGAAACAACTGGAAATCTCACGTACGAAGAATGAACAGAACAAGAATACCACGTCAGATCTTAAATTACCAGCCATCAGGCAAGAGATCTTTGGGCAGATCCTTCAAACGTTGGATTGAGACCGTAACAGACCACTAGGTCTATCACATGAAAGGAAGAAGAAGATTTTATTATAATATTAAAGTCCTGCTATAACCTGGAAGGCGGAATTACGTTGCCCCGATGATACGATGGGTGATAAATAATAATCAAGCACCAGGAGAGTCCTAAATCCAAACTTAACCTAAATTCCAGAACATGGGCAACTATAGTAATAATTCCCTTTAAGGAAACATTCCTATGGTCTGCCGGTACCGGCTTTCATCTTCTCCTTTCACTTGATCATCATGCATCACACAACACATTTTACACTACATAAACATGAAACATACACTCATCCTATATTCCTCTACGTATACAATACAAGAATCTACATAACGTGGTCTGCAGAAGTGGTGCGTAAATTTAAAATTGAACAGATTAAAGTCATCTGTCCGCCCAGCGCAGAACCCGAAGCACGTAAAATACAGTGGGCGGCATTAGAACACACACATGAACAGTTCTTAGGAAAATTTGTTGACCAAAGAGAAGTAGGTGATTAGGTAAGACTACTTAACAATGAACTACATGGTTTTCATGGGAACTAACTAACTACCTCACTGGAACTATCGAACCCGGAGGCTCATGGCCGCGCGGATATAAGCTCTCCATACATCCCTATCCTGAGCCAAAGTTTTCCAATCATCCCCTGTATAATCTACTTCCCTCAAATCATAGTTAATGTTATTCTCCCACCTCATTCTTGGTCTACCAACTGGCATTTACCCTCTGGTTTTCCTACAAGAAACTTCGTTGCACGTCTTTCATTCCCATTCGTGCCACATGTCCTGCCTATCGCAGTCTACTAGACTTAACTGTTCTCATAATATCTGGCTGCCTATAAAGACCATGTGGTTCACTGTTATGTAGTCTTCTCCATTCCCCTGTCTGTTCATTTCTCTTTGGCCCAAAAATTTTCCTAAGAACTTCATTCTCAAATACTCGTAATCACATTTCCTTCCTTAAAGTAAGAGTCCATATTTCGCACCCATATAATATAACTGGTAGAACAATAGTTTTATATATTTTCAGTTTAACGTTTTTTGAAAGGAGTTGGGAAGTCAAGAGTCTCTGTAATACATAATAACACGCATTTCCAGAATTAAGCATATGTTTAATTTCTTTGTGCATCTCATTCCTATTTGTGATTATTGTTCCTAGGTATTTGAATTCTGCCACCTCCTCAAAATTTCTCTCATTTGTAATTAGCTGTCCGTTTCCATTATATAATGCATTTCTATGTGTGACCATATATTTTGTTTCATTGATATTTACTTCCAGTCCCAATTTCTTAGTTTTACTGTCCGTTTCCATTATATAATGAATTTCTATGTGTAACCACATATTTAGTTTTATTGATATTTACTTCCAGTCCCAATTTCTTAGTTTTACTCAATAACCAGATATAATAATAATATTACATTTTCATAGACTGAAATGGCTAGGGCATGTGGTACAATTGGGGATTGAAAGAGTGGCATGGAAACTTCTTGTAGGAAAACCAGATGGAATGCTTCCAGTAGAATGAGGTGGCAGAATAGGATTAACCATGATTTGAGAGAGTTTAAATATACAGAGAATGATTGGAAAACTTGGGGATTCAATGCCACCATTCTACCTACATAAATTCAAATAAAAGACAGAAAAACACAAAATGTATTGTTACAGTGTGTGAATAATTAACTAATATATATGTCGATTTAAAAAAATGTGAAAAATGCCTTAAAATAAAGTAAGAAATTGAGCTAAACGTAACCTAAAATCACTATATTTGCAATATAAAATATGTATTAGTCATTTCTAAGACAGTGCAGCTAACTTAACAGAAAAAGCTGCTAACAAACAATTGAACACTAATCTGTTGTACTAACTTGCCCATTTTAACACCCAAATATAGTCTCTCTGGTTTAACTTTACGAGAAATTTGTAGAATGAGACAACTGTACTCACCTCTCTCACTCGCACCAGTGCTTACGGTTTTTCTTCTTACTTACTTACTTACTTACTCACTGGCACTATCGAACCCGTAGGTCCATGGCCGCGCGGACATAAGCTCTCCATACATCCCTATCCTGAGCTAATGCTTTCCAATCATTCCCTGTATAATCTACTTCCCTCAAATCATAGTTAATGTTGTTCTCCCACCTCATTCTTGGTCTACCAACTGGCTTTCCTACAAGAAGCTTCCATGCACGTCTTTCATTCCCCATACGTGCAACATGTCCTGCCCATCGCAGTCTACGAGACTTAACTGTTCTTGTTATATCTGCCTTCCTATAAAGACCATGTAGTTCATTGTTATGTAGTCTTCTCCATTCACCTGTCTGTTCATCTCTCTTTGGTCCAAAAATTTTCCTAAGAACTTTATTCTCAAATACTCGTAATCTCCTTTCCTCCCTTAAAGTAAGAGTCCATGTTTCGCACCCATATAATATAACTGGTAGAATAATAGTTTTATATATTTTCAGCTTAACGTATTTTGAAAGGAGTTGGGACATCAAAAGTCTCTGCAATGCATAATAGCATGCATTTCCAGAATTGAGCCTATGTTTAATTTCTTTGTGTGTCTCATTCCCATTTGTGATTATTGTTCCTAGGTATTTGAATTCAGCCACTTCCTCAAAATTTCCCTCATTTGTCATTAGCTGTCCATTTCCATTATATACTGAATTTCTACCTGTGACCATATATTTAGTCTTACTGATATTTACTTCCAGTCCTAATTTCTTAGTGTTACTCAATAGTGTCTGCGTGTTGGCCTTTAGTATCTCCTCGCTATCGGCCAATTGTACTACATACGGTTTTTCTTCACCAGATATTAATAGGGTAAAGGGGGGAGAGGAAAACTGACAACAGGGTGGGTTCTTTCTTTTGTATCGGACTAAAACGGTCAACGATCTACCCTTGTATCTCCATGTCTCTCTCTGCCAAGTTAAACCAGCTATACAATAGACCACTAACGTAGGTGGACTCCTAGGATAGAATCCCCTTATATGTGAGTAAACATTACTAATTAGCTCTAGCGGGAAACATATGTTATCATATTTGGCCAACATGAAGCTATAGTCCGTGAGGGCTAAAGTGTCTAGAATATTTTAGAAAGAGAAAGGAAGTACTCACCATCTTCTTTCTCACTCATACATATATCTCTTCACGGTGACAGCGGTAGGGCAGACACTCCCTGCAGTGAACATAGATCAGTGGTGGCATTCCCTTCTTCTAAAGATTAATATTACACTAATATAATATCTCACTCACTCTCACAAACTCCAAACGAACTCTGAAACAGTCGCCACTGACAAAAATTACGCGAATAAAAGTGACTGGGCGGAAGTGGGGGTGGAGTTTTTGTAGCATTCCTAAGTAATTTTACAATTGAGTTCGGCAGTGGATAATCGCTCAAACATCGACGATTAAAAAACAAAGGGCTGAAGAGGGCATGTAAGACCCTATAGCAGCCGGAAGTGCTAGGTTCCAACCTGCGAACCCTCGGCTGCCAAGTAGACTCCCGGGAAGCTGGGTGCTTTCTTGGCTGGCTGAGAGGCAAGCATAAAAAGGACGGTCCTGCACTTCCATACCCATTGTCATGTCAAGGGTAGCCCATTATAGTACACATGTCACTCAGACGTGTAGCGAAGGGTGGAAGAACAGTCATCTAGACAAGGATAGTAGAAATCATGCCAACTTACAACTTTTAAACAACAGTCACTTGTTTTCCGATCAAATATTCACATGTGACACGGTGGCATAGAATTGCCGAAAACCTTAGCCTAGGTTATAATATATGGAGAGCTTATGTCGACGGAGCCTTGAATCTCTGTGGATAAATAGTACCAATGAATTATTTTGAAGATGGTGAATTTTGCAATGAATGATTGGAAAACATTACCTCAAGATGTGGATGTATGGAGAGCTCATGTTCGTGCGGCCATGAACCTCCTGGCTCGATAGTTACAGTGAGTTAGTAAGATATTTGACACCACTGTCCCATGCTATTTGTACACTCTGTATGTGTTTAAATTAGAATATAATTGATAAGGAAGGAAAAATGACGACGCGATGTTTTCATCTGCGGTTGTTATTTCTGTCGGTTTGTTAAACTGTGATAATGAAATCCCAATATCTGCTTAATTGTTCCCCCGGCGGTGTTACTCCCCTCACCGCTCACTTTCACTTGTTACCTGTATTCAATTGTCAAAACAGTTTTTCTTATGCATTTTTATTCAACTGTTATTTACATGCTCTTTAACGTCTGAGGTCTTATGTCATCTCTAATAATCTAACCATAGTAATTCTGCCCGAGGGCAGGTCTTTCACTGCAATCAAAGCATTTTCATTCTATGCTTTGCAGCTTTACTAGGGAATTATAGGTGTGGTAGCTTCCCGTTGCTGTCCACACCGGTGAAGGATGGCGATGATAATGATAAGGATGATGATGATGATAATGGCCGAATGATTTTCGGGGACATTTGGGCCCTAAGTTTCCTGACATTTGTCTTATAGGTGAGGAAAAATCCCGAAAAAAAACCTCACCCAGGACCTTGTCCCGACCGGGAATCGAACCCGGGCCTGCTACGTGACAAGGCAGCACGCTATCTCGAGATCACAACGGTGGACATAATAATAATAATAATAATAATAATAATAATAATAATAATAATAATAATAATAATAATAATAATAATAATAATACTTACTTACTTACTCACTGGCACTATCGAACCCGTAGGTTCATGGCCGCACGGACATAAGCTCTCCATACATCCCTATCCTGAGCCAATGCCTTCCAATCATTCCCTGTATAATCTACTTCCCTCAAATCATAGTTAATGTTGTTCTCCCACCTCATTCTTGGTCTACCAATTGGGCGTTTTCCTTCTGGCTTTCCTACAAGAAGTTTCCATGCACGTCTTTCATTCCCCATACGTGCAACATGTCCTGCCCATCGCAGTCTACGGGACTTAACTGTTCTTATTATATCTGGCTTCCTATAAAGACCATGTAGTTCATTGTTATGTAGTCTTCTCCATTCACCTGTCTGTTCATCTCTCTTTGGTCCAAAAATTTTCCTAAGAACTTTATAATATATAATAATATTTTTTTGACATTCCTGGTTTCTCTCCTGGCATGGCGTATTTGTACCCCACTTCTGAGGTTAGGGCGCCTGGAAGGCGGGTTTACGTTGCCCCAATGATATGATTGGTGATGACGATAGTGGTGAGCCAGGAGAGTCCCTAATCCTAAGCCTAATCTAAGATGAATGTGAATGATGATGATTGCGATGGCTATATGATTTCGGGGACCGTTTGGGCCTTAAAGTTTTCCTGACATTTGTCTTACAGGTGAGGAAAAACCCCGATAAAAACTTCACCCAGAAAAACTGTCCCGACCGGGGATCGAACCCGGGCCCGCTGCGTGACAAGGCAGCACGCTTATGTTTCATGTTTATGATTTATTCTAGATAAAAATGATAATTGAAATATAGAAATTGAAAGAAGAATAACTGATGGAAGAAGAATCATTTGTACGTTGGAACTCTACATTGTGCCGATTAACTGATCCTACTGATGCATGAAAAGTTGCCACGCATATTAGAAAGCAATTTGTGTCCATTGCGGACGAATCGCCATTTTGTTTTATGTAATCTTTGTTCAATATGCGATAGAATATTAATTAGGTCTACTAGGGCCAAAAAAAATATGCAGTTTTAACCTAAAATTTACAAAAATATGCAGTGTAACATAAAAAATACAATTATTTTATAATTATGTAATAATTTCAGTTGTAAAGTCAATTAGTAAATCAATTTATGACAAATAACGATTTATTTAAGAATAAATGCAAATGAAAAAGTAGCTAAATGTGGAATTTGATATTGTAGCATTCTTTTTATTTGATTAAAAATATCATTATGTGCCTGCTTGTCGCCGGACAATACATGCATATTTTCTCAGGCATATATGTGAAGGAAAAGTCCATATTGTGAATTGAAACGAAATAGGAGAGGGAGATAGATTTACAAGAAACAAAATTCTGAGAAATTTTATAATTAACCCATTCGCCTCAAAAGACGAGCCAAACTCGCCGGCAGTTAAATGACCTTCAACTCAGAAGACGAGGTACACTCGCTTAACTCGGCTGTTACATATTTTGCAGTATTTTGTACATCCCTTGGCAGGACAGTATTTCGTTAACATTTATAAATAGCAGAGGAATGTGTTTTGGTCTTCACCCTTATTGATATCTCTAGTACCGTTACCTTTTGTTTGTTTTGGATGTCTGAAAATAGACAATATAATTTAAAGTAACTTAAATCCGGTTTCTGGGAAAATTAATTCAGCATTTAAACTTGAAGCGAATGGGTTAAAATAAACACGAAACAAAGAAATTGAACGATAAAAGTTCTTTAATTCTTAAAACAGTGAAAATATGAAGAATATGACCAATAAATTGCTACAATATGCTCTTTCATATATAAATGGTCAAGTATGCATAAATATGACTTAATAAAGTACTTTAATTTAATTAGTTTTTGTATAAAAACATATATATAAAAGAAACCTATCACTATTATCAAAAATATATAATATATTTCCATGAAACTCCTAGCCCTATCAATTACATGATCTTCATCATCCGGTATCATGGCAGCTGTCGCCGTCTTCCGGAAACCAAACGCCATTCCTCTCTGTCCATCCATCGATCTTCCTCCAATCCTCTGATATTAATAGCTGCTTGTACCCCTTCTACCCAAATTTTCTTTGGTCGTCCTCTCTTCCTCCTTTCTATTGTGATCCATTCCATAACAATTTTAGGCAATCTTTGCTCGGACATTCTTTTGACATGGGCATACCATTGTATTATTTTCTTTTCTATAATGTCTATGATGTCCGGCTCCTCTTGTACACCCAAAATTTCCCTTATTTCTTTATCCAGTCTCCCATCGGGCGCCTACCCAGGTGGTGGATAGGGGCATTCTCACCAGATATGGTGGGTACTGGGAAAATAAAATACCCAGAGCGGACAAAAAATTAGCGCTGCTGCCTTGCAGTAATATACTGGACTATCAAGGCTAGAGGAAGAAACCTTGTACAAAAATTACCCGTCCCCCAGATTGGGGGTTGATGCATCGGGCCAGCTCCTCGTTCGTCATAAAAAGAAAAAAAAAGTGCTAAAAACGAAACATCATGCCTCGAAAAAACACTCTAGGACGATTAAAGCTAAGGAAAAGGACTTTGAAAGTTGGCACATGGAATATTCAAGGCTGCAGAAATAAAATGGAGGAAGTAATTAAAGAAGTAGATACAATGAAATTAGATTTGGCTATTTTAACAGAAACAAAGAAGAAAGACACAGGAAATGAAACATTAGGCAATTATATACATCTATCAATGACAAATTATGCAAAAAAATGCTTTGAGTTTTTCTTTCTTTTAATACCAACCTAATTTCATAATTCAGCAAACTTTGTGAGTTGTGATTAATTAAAATGTGGGAAGTTTGAATGGGACACGATGTACTTTTTTTTTTCAACTCTATATTTATGTTTGAGATGATCCAAGTGGCTATTGTTCACATTATCAGTACATGCATAACTGGGTCTGATAACTATCACGGCGGTCTGGACCATTCACTGTTCCTACTAGATAACATTTTCTTTCAATTCCATTGTTTTCTGCGTCTATTGTTAGCGGCTGTGCCATATTGAAAACACCAGTTCTCGTATGTTCGCAACATTGCGCATGGTTAGCACTTGCATTGGTGAACATTTCCGAATACCACGTCCCTTAAAAGTCATGTACTTTGTCGTGGACAGTTCAGCTTTACCTGGATTCAAGTAACCCTAGTTAGATTTTCGCTCTGGGCCTATCACTTATCATATGCATATGTCTGCATGTATGAAAATGAACAAGAGAATATACCGATTTATTTATTTAGCCTGGTGGAGTTACGGCCATAATAAAACATAGGCTATAAAGCAGTGATACGCCCAATATTGAAACATGCTTCCGAAACAAGAGCAGATGCTGTTAAAACAAAACAAACTTTAGAAACAAATGAAATGAATATCTTCTTCTTCTTCCTTCCAAGTATTAGGCCAAGGCCTGTTACGATCCTATAGAAAATTTTCCCTCCAGCGTTTCATAGGACGGCCCAGTGATCTTCGTCCTCTTGGTATATAATTATAAACAGCTTTGGGGATCCGATTTGAACTCATTCTTTCAAGATGGTGTTTCCAATTTAGTTGGTACTGTTTAATATATTCCAAAATTGGTGTAGTCTTCAATTCTTTTAAGATATCGGTGTTCCTTTTCCGATCCCGAAATGAATATTCTGAAGAAAATTATAGGGTAAGACCGTTTATATTGGACCACTGCTTAAATTGAACCGGTAGCACAAAGTAAGCTAACACTAATGTATTCACGTAGACTTTCACGGCCGGAGTTGCTATGATGATCTTGATGAAGATTTTCGGGCTGTAGGCCGTGGTCGTGAGGCTTGTAGTTCCCCGACGTTTCGCCAGAGACTGCGTCTGGCATCCTCAAGGGTTGTCTTGAGAGGCCGTGGTCGTAAGGCTTCCCAACGTTTCGCCAGAGACTGCGTCTGGCATCCTCAAGGGTTGTCTTGAGAGGCCGTGGTCGTGAGGCTTCCCAACGTTTCGCCAGAGACTGCGTCTGGCATCCTCAAGGGTTGTCTTGAGAGGCCGTGGTCGTGAAGCTTCCCAACGTTTCGCCAGAGACTGCGTCTGGCATCCTCAAGGGTTGTCTTGAGAGACCGTGGTCGTGAGGCTTCCCAACGTTTCGCCAGAGACTGCGTCTGGCATCCTCAAGGGTTGTCTTGAGAGACCGTGGTCGTGAGGCTTCCCAACGTTTCGCCAGAGACTGCGTCTGGCATCCTCAAGGGTTGTCTTGAGAGACCGTGGTCGTGAGGCTTCCCAACGTTTCGCCAGAGACTGCGTCTGGCATCCTCAAGGGTTGTCTTGAGAGACCGTGGTCGTGAGGCTTCCCAACGTTTCGCCAGAGACTGCGTCTGGCATCCTCAAGGGTTGTCTTGAGAGGCCGTGGTCGTGAGGCTTCCCAACGTTTCGCCAAAGACCTCGTCTGGCATCCTCAAGGGTTGTCTTGAGAGGCCGTGGTCGTGAGGCTTCCCAACGTTTCGCCAGAGACTGCGTCTGGCATCCTCAAGGATTGTCTTGAGAGGCCGTGGTCGTGAGGCTTCCCAACGTTTCGCCAGACACTGCGTCTGGTATCCTCAAGGGTTGTCTTCATACGCTTGAGGATGCCAGACGCAGTCTCTGACGAAACGTCGGGGAACTACAAGCCTCACGACCAAGGCCTACAGCCCGAAAATCTTTATCGAGATCATCATATGCTAACACTAGTTTGCTGCACTCTATTGGTGTGGAACTGAACGCGGAAGAAGTTGAACAGTGGAAATGCGAGAGTGTGACTTGGGTTTACATATGTGTTTAATTTTGGCAGTTACTACATCTAATTTTTTAAATCTACTTCTAGAACGCCAACCGCTGTGGTCTCGAGGTAGCGTGCTGCCTTGTCACGCAGCGGGCCCGGATTCGATCTCCGGTCGGGGCAGTTTTCCTGGGTGAGATTTTTATCGGGGGTTTTCCTCACCTGTAAGACAAATGTCAGGAAAACTTTAATGCCCAAACGGTCCCCGAAATCATATGGCCATCATCAGCATCCTTATCATTATCATCATCATCATCCTTCGCCGGTGTGGAAAGCAACGGGAAGCTACCACACCTATAATTCCCTAGTAAAGCTGCAAAACATAGCATGAAAATGCTATGATTGCAGTGAAAGACCTGCCCTCGGGCTGAATTACTATGGATGGATGAATGTGCATGAATCAATAACTAATGAATACACTTTTCAATTTATTTTCTCTCACATTTCGTATCTATGGTGTAATGTTCTTAGGCGCTCTTACCCTACGTAAATCAAGGAAACATCTAATTACAAATGAAGAAATAAAAAGGCAGCTAAATATCAGACAATAATTGATTGGTTGAAAAAAATAAATAAATGAATTCAGCACATATCCCGCATGACACCAGGGAGAATTGTACGCATATTAAGATATAAGTTTCCAGAGGATGGGAAAAGGGCACCTGGAAGACCAAGAAAGAGATAGAGGGACTCTTAATTCTGGATGGAACAGATTATGAATCTAAAACAAAGAGAATAAAATGAAGAAGAAGAAGAAGAAATTCTGCCCAAGAAGATTTTAAGTTAAAAATTAAACTAATAACCTTCGAAATTATAAATCCATCCATCCATAGTAATTCTGCCCGAAGGCAGGTTTTTCACTGCAATCATAGCATTTTCATGCTATGCTTTGCAGATTTACTAGGGAATTATAGGTGTGGTAGCTTCCCGTTGCTTTCCACACCGGTGAAGGATGATGATGATAAGGATGATGGTGATGGCCGGATCATTTTTGGGGACTGTTGGGCCTTTAAGCTTCCTGACATTTGTCTTACAGGTGAGGAAAAACCACGAAAAAACCTCACCAGTCCCGACCGGGAATCGAATCCAGGCCCTGCGTGACAAGGCAGCACGCTACCTCGAGACCACAGCGGTGAAGTTTATTTAAGCCTTAAGTCTTAGTAGTTACCCTATCCAATCCATGATTGCAATCTATTATCATATTTTAATACAAGACATTACTTGGATGGGAAACGTCTGTTAAATTTTGCTCAGAGGCACCATTTAGGCTTGTGGTTGTTTTACGAGACCGAGAACCTAATTTATTGACTTTACACATTTAGGCCTATATTTGAAGTAGGAGAACAAGAGCTGAAATCTCCATATGGTAGCATCCTATTGAGTATATTTTCCTTTAATGTCATGTTTTTTTTTTTTTTTTCAGGTGAGTTCCGATTTGCAGTTCCAGTTTCAGTAATGTAAGTTCAGTTATTGTTAAACATAATATAGCTTACTCAAGATGCATAATTGATATAGGTGTTATAGTGTCTAAAAATAAGCAATAGCAATCAAAAAAATATATGCTGGGTGCCTATCGGTTAGTTACGTTTTTGAAAATTACATTCAACTATTGTATGTTTTTGGCGGGGGGCACGCCGTAGCGTAGTGGTTAAGGCACTGAGCTACAAGCCGGAGGGTCGAGGGTTCAAGTCCCGTTGGGGTCGGGGTTTTTAAACTGACCCAAACCCTCTGGCGGCACTATGGCCCTGGGGTCGACTCAGCCTCTAACGGAAATGAGTATCAGACGCCTGTTCTGGGGGTAAAGGCGGCCGTCACGCATGGCTGACAACCCGGCTGACATCAAGTGCCGATTGTCTAGAAAAAGTAGGAGCCTTAACCTCCTACTACCCCAAGGGTCTCCTGAGGCCTGTTGTGGGATCACTTTACTTTTTTTTTTACTTTTTGGCGAATTCCGAATGATTCAAGCTATTGATTATGTTCTCGTGAAAATATTTCTGAATTTTTTACGGACCTTTACTGATCACATCTAGTAGACATCGAAAATAACAATGACAAATCTTTATACCATCGGTTGATTAATGTCTTTGACATCGTCCGATTCCTAATAGCCAATTTTGTCGGTCCATCCAATCTCCTGCTTGTAGATGTTTCTCCTTCATGTATAAACATATTTCTTGACTCCAGGAGGTTTTAGGTCTTCCCCTGCCTCGTCTTCCCCTCAGGTTTTATTCCAAAACAGATTTTGGTAGTCGATCCTCTTCCATTTGCTGGACATGTCCGTACCATCTTAATTACTGAGTTTTAATATAATCTAAAATAGTGTCTTCAATCTTCATTTTCTCCCTTATAACTGAGTTCCTAATTTTTTCTCTTCTTGAAATACTTGCTGCCCTTCGTATAAAATCCATTTCCGTTGCCAAAAGATACTTATTTCTTTTTGTTGTTAATGGCCAAAGTTCTGCTCCATAAGTAATGATGCTTTTAACAATTGTATGATATATATTCATTTTATTTTGATTATTTATATTTTTATCCCACAATATTCCATTCAGAGAGAGAGAGAGAGAGAGAGAGAGAGAGAGAGAGAGAGAGAGAGAGAGAGAGAGAGAGAGAGAGAGAGAGAAGAGAGAGAGAGAGAGAGGGGGAGCAATCCCAGCTAATTTCTTGATACAAGCTATTAGACTATTATATCTTAATACTCGTATTATGAAAATTTCTGATTAGAGTCTTAGGAACATAAAAGTTAAGCATATATGAATGTAAAATATATGTTGAGTTGTCGAATACATCATCATCATTATTTTTATGGTAGGCCTGTTCCGCTCTCAGAATTCATCTTCCCATCGTCTTCTAGGACGTCCCACATCTCTATAGCCTTGAGGTTGGTGTAACAGTGCTTGTTTTGTTCGCCTATTTGTATTTTATCTTATTATCAATATGACGAATTACCGGTATATATCTATTTTTTCTGGAGGTTTGAAGAACTCGGGTAATTTCGTGATAGACTTCTTCTTCTTCTTTTTCACTTCACTTCACTTCACGGGCTAGACAAAAATTGCCTGTTCCGCCTCACAGTTGTTCTGTCCATCTTTTCACTGACCTTCCTGCATTTCTTGAACCTCGTGGCTAGTAGCCGAATGCTGCTCTTGGTAATCTTGTTACATCCATTCTTTCTACATGTGTAAACCATTTCTCTCTATATTCTTTGATTTTCTCATTCAATGGATATATATTTAACTCCGTTCTTATATATTCATTGTTTATCCGATCCAATATTTTGCAGCATTTTGTTCTTCTAAGGAAGTTCATTTCTGCGCTTTGTATTCTACTTTGTAATTTTTTGGTCATTACCCAAGTTTCGCTCCCATAAAGTAGTGCAGGAACTGCTATTGTTTTATAAAACTTCAATCTAGTGTCTCTTCTTGTTTTATTCTTTAAAGTTTTATAAAGCCTATAGTTCCGCATATAATTTGAAATTCGACAGTTTCATATGTATGTCTCTTTCAGGTTTTGTGTTTATAGCAAAGTTACAACCCAAATAATTAAAATTTGTTACTTGTTTCAGAGATTTGTTGTCTATTATGATTTTTGATCTTATTTTTTAATTTCCCCAAAAGTAATTATTTTTGTTTTTTCCTTTGATATTTTGAAATTTTATTCTTGGTATAACTGATTTAATTTATGTAAAGAGTATTGCAGATTATATTCATTTTCTTGATAGTATTAGAGTAAATTCGTGACAAACGTATTAATTACTCTCCATGTTACATCCAATGCATTTGAAATTCCATTTAGGAATCAACCCTTGACATTTTCGTCATTGTATCCGTTCACCTTTAGTGCCGAAGAATATCTACTCAAAAATGTATTAAATTTATGGCTTATTAAATTTAACTGCTGCTAACATGAATAAAAAAAACTTCCTCTACAAGTTAACATAAAATATACCCAAGGAACGTTGTTATCACAAATATGAAAATACAGCAAGAAAGTAGACTTTCTGCCATCTACAAAACAAAAAGAATTTGTTTTTCATGTCAGTACAACTTCGTTACAAACGAAAGAAAAAAAATATAACGAAATTACCCGTGTCATGAAATTAGGCGAGTTTGCCCTATGTGCGTGTGTGCTATACTTCCAGTGAAAGAAAGTCGAAATGCATGATGCGGCAAAGGTTGTAAGACAGCCCCCCTTTAACCCATTCGCCTTAGAAGACGAGGTACCCCCGTCGGCTGTTAAATGACCTTCAACTCAGTAGACGAGGTACTCTCGCTTAACTCTGCTGTTATATAGTTTGTAATATTTTGTACATCCCTTGGTGGTGTAATATTTTGTTAACATTTATGAATAGTAGAGGAATGCCTTTTTTTGGCTTTCACCCTTATTCTGATCTCAAATACAGTTTTCTTTTGCTTGTTTTGAATGTCTAAAAATAGACAATATAAACCTAAATCCGGTTTCTGGGGGAAATGCATTGACCATTTAAACCCGAAGCGAATAGGCTAATCCATTAATTGAAAATGTATCGATTCCAGTAGATTTTGAACCCGCGACATCCTAACGAGAGATGATCATATTACTAGACCGCATTAACTCGACCCGGTGAGGGGAATCAATGGCGCTAGTGTTGGGAGCGGAAAAGTGCCTCCTTCTACCGTTGGTACGAACGAATGACTGGGCAAGTGGTATAATCAGTGGCAAAATATAGTGGTAGACCTACTTGAAATAGGAGATGAAGTTAATGAAAGATAATCGGAGGTTGTGTGCCTACGGGTTTCTGGATAATGTGACGTACAGAGAAATTAAATCAGCACTGACTTCCTACAACTGTCTGGCAGACTTAAATGTGTAGGCCTATATACTATGCAATGAATGGGTGAACGTTTGCTTAAAACCATTGAAGAAGACCTTAATTTCACTGAGCTTCAAGAAAATATCACCCCCAAATACATTTATATATCATCATCATCACTCCAGGGATTAGGCAATTGCCCGTTCCGACTTCATAATGCATCAGCCCAACGTCTTCTAGCTCTTCCAACATCACGCCTTCCTCTTGCTTGATAATTTATGGCTAACAATGGATATCTCTCCTTACTCTTTCCATCCATGTGATCAATCCATTTCTGTCTGTAATTTGTGACTTTATCCAATAAAGGCTGTACTTTCAATTCTTCTCTTATATCCTCATTTCTTATTCTATCAAGTCTTGTACATCCTTTTACTTGTCTTAGGAACCGCATCTCTGCCATCTGTATTCTATCCTTCTGTCTTTTCATTGGAGCCCAAGTTTCACATCCATACAATATTGTGGGAACCGCCATAACATTATACATTTTTATCTTGGTTTCTTTTCTAATTTTATTTTTGAATGTTCTCTGTATTGTTCCACACGCCGTCTGAAATTAGTTTATTTTGGAGTCAATGTCTCTTTCTACATTGTAGCCAACATCACAGCCCAAATATTTGAAACTAGACACCTGTTCTATACTTTGATTTTCTAAAATAATTTTGGATCTCACTGGATCTCTTCCTCTAAAAGCCATGGCTATACTTGTAGGGCTTGAAGAGCGGAAGAAGCAGCCCTCTCTTGGGGGGTGGATACCCAGAGGAGCATGTTTGGAGGCTCAGAGGAAGCAGCCCTTCCACCATCCTTGTCCTGCGAAGCGCTCGTAACGCTTCCAGGAGACATTTATCTTACTGAGAAGCTTCATGGAAATCAGCCGGATTGTCACATTTATATATCAATATATTAAATATTTTCTTGAAGCTCAGTGAAATGAAGGTCTTTTTCAGTGTTTTTAAGTAAAAGTTCACCCATTCATTGCACAAGAAATATTTTACACCCATTCATTGCACAGGAAATATTTTATTTCACAATAGTCCAAAAAGTTATAACCGTGGTATATACTGTGAATATTGGTCTAACTTTCTCACTTGACATTGTCACTAACAACTTACTACACACGACTGACGGATAATAAACACTGTCACTGCAACCTGAGACAAGGGCCTACTACATGCAACCCCTACCACGTTCTTTTAGTTCCCAGTTTTTCCACCCATTGAAAATTAACGTTGTGGAGTAAAATAGTAACCACTAGTCCACCGTACCAACATGTAGAACTTGTGCAGTTTATCAAAATAACAGTAAAGCCGGTAACTCACTATTCTTAACTAGAGCTTTTGCAACACTCTGTATAATATTGTCACAATTTTTTAACTAACTCACTTAAGTTAATTTCTTTTTTAATATTATACTTTGTTATTTTTGCTCCAACTCTGAACGATGTAATTATCATCTTATATGAATTGAGTTTAAGTTGGCAGACGTGATGAATTAATCAGTTTTAAAGGCGACTGTCGGAATGTGACGGCAAGTTTCATTTTAATAATTACAATACCAACTTCACAGAGTGTCTCAAAACTCTGCTCCCCGCCTGGATTTTCATCTGCGTTCGGAACAAGTTTCCTTTGTGAATTTTTAAGTCGTTTTTCCTGTTCTGTAAAACAAATGTGAGGAAGCTTTAAGCCCAAAACACCATCTGGTCATCACAATCATTGTATCATATCACCATTGCTGTTATATAGTAGTAGTAATAGTAGTATTTTTGTTATTTATTTATTTTACCTGCCGTAAGGTCTTCTCTTCCACTTCACCAGGGTATAAATTATACATACACGTATAATGACGAATATGAATTATCTTCAACTTGATTAATTAGACATAAGCCATACAATATACAGACAACAAGGAAAGATAAACAATATTAAAACAATACATAATTACATGCAGGTCTTTCACTGCAAACTCAGCATTCTCCACTCTTTTCTTAACTCAGCGTTCCTTTTTGTATCCGCAAACAACCAATTTATTTTAATATTGTTTATCATCTGATGTCTTTTTCTGCCTCTAACGTTCATTCTGTTGACCATTCCATCTAGGGCTGTTTCTTCTTAGCCAGTGGCCAGTCCAATTTGTTTTCCTCTTCTTTGAGTTCCAGCATTATTTTTCTTTCACCTACTCTGTCTAGCACATATTAATTTTTTTTATTTTGTCAGTCCATTTTATACGCTCCATCCTTCTCCATAACCACATCTCAAAAGCTTCCAGCCGCTTTTCCTCATTCCGTCGTAATGTCCAAGTCTCTCCACCATGCAATGCTATACTCCGCACAAAACACTTCACTAGTCTCTTCCGTAATTATTTTGCCAAAGGTCCGCAGAAAATGCTTAGCTTCTTGTTAAAAGAATACAATAATAATAATAATAATAATAATAATAATAATAATAATAATAATAATAATAATAATAATAATAATAATAATAATAATAATAATAATAATAATAATAATAATAATAATAATAATAATAATATTAATCTATAATTGGATAAAATAATTGGCTTGGTAAAAAGTGTAAAATGTATAATAATAATAATAATAATAATAATAATAATAAAATTATACTTGGAACAAAACTTTGAAGTTCCAATCACGGCCGCATTGGCACTGTTGCTTGAAATTCCGATCACGGCCCCATAGGTGCTGTTGCTTGAAGTTTCGATCACAGTCACATTGGCACTGTTGGATTGGAAGAGGAAGAGCAGAAGATCAATTTCATCACCGGTGGCCTCCCAGGTCACCAGACCTAACCTCGTGTGATTTTTATCTGTGAGGTTGCATGAAATACCGTGTATTTATCCCTCCTATGCCTGACACTCTTGAAAATCTGCGAAAACGAATTGTTGAAGCTGGGAATTCGGTAACTAGAGACCAGCTGATTTGAGTGTTTCAAGAAATGAGCCACCGTTTTGATATTTGTCGTGAAACACATGGTGCTCATACTGAATGCATAAAATGGTGAAATTTGAACTTTTCTAATTACAGGAACGTTGGAATTGCGATTATATTTTTTGTAGTTTGGAAGAAATAAATGTTTGAAATCAGTTCCTTCTTTCAGAATAGCCTACAAATTATTGTCATGGTCTTTTCGCTGTCTACTAGATAGGATCGGTGAAGATCTCTAACATATAATTTAATTAATTAAAAATAAAACTTGGTTTTATTTGATTTTCATACATTTATTAAGATATAATTCAGTGACAGCTGTTTCGGTACACTGTACCTTCTTCAGACATGTTAACAAATTATGAATTATGTTATTATAGTACATATCAACTGATCTAAGCAACATTACAACAATAATTTATTTAAATTTTTTAATTTAACAAAGGGGATTCATTCAAATCAAGTTGAGAATTTAACAGTTTATTACTACTTTCAAATTAATTTATTTCTACGGCCTCCAAAAGGTCTAACTTCTTACCTTTATCACAAACATGTAAAATTTCAAAATGAATCGAAACAATGGTTAAATCGGAACAGGCAACTCTTGCCTAAACCAGGAAGTGAAGAAGAAGAAGACAATGGTTAAATTGGAATACGTGGTTAGCATATTTTGAGTATTCTAAATTTCTGTTATGTGCTCTAATGTGTTCCTTTATACGAGAGATAAAATGTCTACCAGATCATCATCATCATCATTTGCATTCATGGTTTAGGTCTGTTGACCCGTTCCGACTGCAGCCCATCTCTTTCTAGGTCTGCCCACATCTCGGGTGCCTTTAGGTTTGTATTTTATTTGTTTTGGATATCTATCTTCATTCATTCTGCCTATGTGTTGCTTCCATTTTTGTCTATATGTATCTATTTTATCAGTTATTGCAAATATTTCAAGTTCCTGTCTTATTTCTGTGTTCTTGATTCTGTCTTCCTTAGTGCACCCTTTAATAGATCTCAAAAATTTCATTTATGCCGCCGTTATCCTACTTAGATCCTGTTTTTTTATGTATCCAGGCTTCTGAACCATAGAGCAGTACCGATACTGCCAACGTTTTATAAAATTTCAATTGGGTCTCTCTTGTTGTTTTGTTATTTAGTGATCGTTTTATCGTACCACATATTCCCTGGAATTTTGTTATTTTATTAGTTATATCATTATCATAATTAAATGAAATATCACATCCTAGATAATTGAGAAGGTTCACCTGTTCTATGATTTTGTTTCCTGTTACTATTTTGGATCTGATTTGATTTTTCCCTTGGAATGCCATTACCTTAGTTTTTTCTATGGATATTTTGAGATTATATTGTTCACATATATTATGTAGTTTAAAAATATTCCTTTGAAGTTCTTCTTCCGTATTTGCTATTATTACCTGGTCATCAGCGTATAATAATGTTTTCAAGTAGTGTGTTTTATCTAATTTTATTCCTTTATTTGTTTCTTCGTTCCATTTTTCTGTTATATCATTGATGTATAGGTTAAACAAAACTGGAGAGATATTGCATCTTTATTTAACTCCTTGATTAGTGTGAATTTTATTTTTGCTTAGGCCTACTTTATTTCTAGTTTTTATAACAAAATTTGTGTTCCAGTACAAACTCTTTATATCAATTAAATAAAAATAAAACGTAGTTTTATTTGATTTTCATATTTATTAACTCTTTATAGCTGCTATTAAGTGTTTCGGAATTCCTTTTTCTTTTAAAATTGTCCAAAGTTGAGAATTTAACAGTTTATTACTACTTTTCAATTTATTTATTTCTACAGCCTCCAAAAGTTCCAACTTCTTACCCTTATCACAAACATGTAAAATTTCAAAATTTGGATCGAAACAATGATTAAATTGGAATAGGTGGTTAGCATATTTTGAATATTCTAAATTTCTGTTATATGCTCTCATGAGTTCCTTTATACGAGAGATAAAAGGTCTACCAGATATTTCTCAAATATCTTTTCACGAGAACAACCAGAATGTCTTAATTCCCTTGGAATTTACAAAATGTACGTATGTGATGCAGGGTTTAAAACCCCTTCCCGATACATGTGTCCCTGGAAGGGCCGGGCTGGTATTAACAAAGGGAGAGGGAGAGAAGGGGGATTTTGATTTGAAATTGTGTTGTTTTCTGTTATTCCTGCTATGAATAATAAATTATTGATTCCAATCACATTTACCAACCGACAAAATTAAACGCGAATTCTTAAAATTATATTTTTGTAACCTGAAATAATTTATTAGTCCGTTGGCCGCAGTGGACTAGTGACTATATGCATTGCTTCTAGTCCCGAGGGTCGCGGGTTCAAACCACGCTGGGGTCGATGGATTTTTTAGGATGGTAAACCCAAGGGGAAAGTCCTCCTTGTGGGACAGTCCCGAGTCTGAAGATTGTCGGGCTCGTAAAAGAATATTCTTCTTCTTCTTCCTTTCATGTAAAGGAATTAGTGGTCTGTTACGGTTAAATCCAACGTTTGAAGGGTCTGCCCAAAGATTTCTTGCCTTGTGGCTGTAATTTAAGATCTGACGTGGTATTCTTGTTCTGCTCATTCTTCTTATGTGAGATTTCCAGTTGTTTCTGTATTTTTGTACTTATTCCATGACTGATTCTGTTTGTAATTCTTTGAGAATCTCAGAATTCCTTTTATGGTCTATTCTTGAGTAGCCTGCAGTACGTCTCATAAAATAATCTTAAGCCTGAATAAAATGACATCTAAGCAAAATTTACCGACCTCATCATCCTAGTAATACCTTAGTTGCCTGCTGGATGTCTAATTGGGTCGGTGTGTTGACCGCACACTATTAATGACATGTATGGATAAGTGTAACTAAATTATCTTGGTCTAGTAACTCCTAACAAAGGAGAGGTTAAGGCCCAACATTGGGCTGTTACGTCATTGTAGATGTAGGTGTAGTCCAGTTCTTGTAACTGTAGTCGTCTTGGTGAATCCTAAGGTATGTGGCAGGAAGTAACATTGCTGAGTGAGGGAGGGAAGTAGTAGCCATACAAGAAAAAAATCTTATTAATGATCATCCATTCATAGTAATTCTGCCCGAGGGCAGGTCTTTCACTGCAATCATAGCATTTTCATGCTATGCTTTGCAGCTTTACTAGGGAATTGTAGGTGTGGTAGCTTCCCGTTGCTTTCCATATCGGTGAAGGATGATGATGATGATGATGATAATCATAAGGATGATGAAAACCATAAGGATGATGATAATCATAAAGATGATGTTGATTATGATGGCCATATGATTTTGGGGACCGTTTGGGCCTTAAAGTTTTCCTGACATTTGTCTTACAGGTGAGGAAAACCCCCGATAAAAACCTCACCCAAAAAAACTGCCCCGACCGGGGATCGAACCCGGGCCCGCTGCGTGACAAGGCAGCACGCTACCTCGAGACCACAGCGGTGAATGATAATAATAAAATTAATTGTTATAAGAACAACATAAATGGATGGTCCAGAACCATACTGTTCTAAGCCCATTTTGTAGAATTCTTGTTACGTTTCTTATGTTTCATGTCCTGTGTCCATGTGCACTGAAAACTTTACGTTCGATACTCTTTTTGAGCAAGCTAACTAGTGTAACAAAATCTGCAATATTGATACTTTCTTTTAAATTTATCATCGTCTTCAGCTTTGAATTTTCTGAGAACAAACTCGCTGGAGACTTTAATATTTCACTCCTGAGCATGAAATAAGCAACCATACTTTTTTTTTTTTTACTTAGGGCTAGTTTCACCAAGAGAGGTAACTGTATTACGCCAGTTTAAGCTATGCATTATACATGGGGAAAACTGGCGTAATATAGTTACCTCTGTTGGTGAAACTGGCCCTTAGAGTACAATTCTTCTCCTCCAGCCACTTTCTGAATGAAATGTATGTTTTTCATATCTTGATTTAGATTTCTCTGGCACTAAAGAAGCACACCCAACTTCCCACGCTTCTACGATTTCGTAATTTTTATTACCATCATTCATACTTGCAGCCGTTTTATGCCTGATTGGTGTCACGGCCTGCTTTAGTCTCAACTAAAATATTTTCGGCATTTAGCGAAAACTGCTAACGTCAGTCAACTGTTTATAATGAACGCAAATATTTCCAACAAAGATGTTATTATTATACTATTATTTATTACATCATCATCCTAAGGCGCGACAACTTCAAAGGTGAAAGTCTTGACCTTCTAAACAATCCTCCTCCATGCTAATCTGTCTCTTCCCATATTCAAATTAGTCACTTTCATTTTCTTTAGATCGTTCATTGTGCCTTCCTTCCATCTTATCTTCGGTCTTCCAACTGCTCTGCCTCCTATAGGTTTCCATTTGTAGAGTTTCTTGACCAGTCTCTGGTCATCCATTCTTATTAAAAATGTCCCAGCCAACTAATTCTGAGTGATATGTGGTTTACTATATTGTGATTTTTGATTAATTTGTTTAATCGTTATTTATTTTGATTCCCCAACAGTTATCAGTTCCTCTATTTGGTCCAAATATTCTTCTTTGAATTTTGCTTTCAAAAATTAATAATTTCTATTTTCTTGTTTCTTTTAGGACCCAAGTTTCACTAGCATGTGTAACTACTGGTCTAATGAGTGTTTTGTATAACTTTTAGTTTTACTGTTTTTTATATTAATTTGCTTTTAAATAATGTTCTATTTGCAAAATAAGTTTTATTCCCATTTAGCAATATTCCTTAATTTCCTCTTCTAATGCATTATGTCCATTTACTTTGGTACCTAGGTTTTTAAATGATTCTACTGTGTTAATTTGCATATCTTCAATCTGTATATTGTCTGATTTTCTGTTGTAATGACTACATTTTAATTATATACACCATTTTAACAAATTTTGAGGACGACGGCACCTGCCAAAAGGTACATTTTCATTTTTAACTATCTCAGTCAAACCCATTATACGAAATCGTCAAAAACAAGTCAGTTGCTGCTACAAACCGTTGGAGTATACATCATCGTAAACAACAACAACGAGTAGCAGAAGCTCAATCTGCCGAGGATGGAAGTTAACTTCCGAAAGCGCTCCAGTTAATTTTATTTACACCATTGTAACAAAGTTGAGGTCGACGGCACCTGCCAAAAGGTACATTTTAATTTTTAACTTTTATCCTACATTTTAAATATTTTGTTTTATCTTGATTTATTAGACCAAATTTTTAGATTCCTCTCGTGCAAAAAATAATGCTATCGCTCGATTTCTAATAATTTCCTCGCTCATGCAAAAAACACTTTCCAACTTCGCACTGTAGTATACTATTTTTTAAGACTGTAAAATAATGGAATGAGATATTATGTGAATTTATAGGATAGAGACTACAAAAGAAATGCATTTGGTGAATGTGGGGGGAGAGGTTAAACCTGTTGCCTGCAGGTGACCCTATGTAACGTACATCAGAACGTCTGGCCACTTTCCAAAATATTCCTTTATATCTTCGTGCAAGATTGTGTTCTCTGTTGCCATCGTTTACTCAAGATTCTATTTTTATTTCCCCCATTTTCTTTCTATTAAAACCGAGACTTTATCCACAAAACGTTTAAATCCCATTACTTATTTTACGCCATTTGAAAAGGAAGTTTCTTGAAGCGATATTTTGCCTAAGTAGGTCAAACCTAAACTTTTATAAGATTCATGATGTGTTCCGTTGAGGTATTATTCAAAATTAAAATATAAATTTATGGAATATTCACCTGAAAGGTCCGTCTCCTCAACTTAATTATTTAACTGTAGCGCTTCAAAACTGGTTGAATCCTGCCGATGATGGGACAAGTCCCGAAAACGCTACAGTTAAATAATTAATTAAGCTGAGGAGACAGACCTTTCAGGTGAATATTCCATAATTTTATATTTTAATTTTAGGTCAAACCTTACAAGTGAGGGAGATTTTGAGGAAGTGGCTGAATTAAAATACCTAGGGACATTAATCACAAATAGGAATGAGATGCAAAAAGAAATTAAACATAGGCTCAATTCTGGAAATGCGTGTTATTATGCATTACACGGACTCTTGACGTCCCAACTCCTTTCAAAAAACGTTAATCTGAAAATATATACAATTATTATTCTACCAGTTATATTACATGGATACCAAACATGAACTATTATTTAAGGGAGGAAAGGAGATTACGAGTATTAGAGAATAAAGTTCATAGGAACATTTTTGGACCAAAGAGAGATGAACAGAGTGATGAATGGAAAAGACTACTAACAGTGAACTACATGGTCTTTATAGGAAGCCAGATATAATAAGAACAGTTAGGTCCCGTAGACTGCGATGGGCAGGACATGTGGCACGAATGGGGAATGAAAGACGTGCATGGAAGGTTCTTGTAGGAAAACCAGAGGAAAATCGTCCAATTGGTAGACAAAGAATGAGCTGAGAGAATAACATTAACTATGATTTCAGGGAAGTAGATTATACAGGGAAATTGGAAAAACGTTAGCGTAGGATAGGGATGTATGGAGAGCTTATGCCCGCCTGGCCATGAACCTACGGGTTCGATAGTTCCAGCGAATTAGTTAGTTAGATCAAACTTTTTTTTCATTATTACTATATTATCATGCCATTCGTGTATGATATCAACGGAAATCATAAAATTTCTCCTCAATTTCTCCTCTTAAGGTGTACATATAACTGAACTGTCATATTTCGATATATGCTATTTACAGTTTGAATTATACAATTCGAAGAACCTTATTAATTTTATCGTAAGTAATGCCACGAGTGATTTCCAAATTATCTAAAGAATTTGGACATCAAGAGTGACATTTGTTAGGACTATTTAACGAATAAAATTAAGCTGTTTACTCACAAATCATTATTTAAATATACCAACCATACCATAGTAATTCTGCCCGAGGCCAGGTCTTTCACTGCAATCATAGCATATCCATGCTAAAGGATCGCAATATTGTAAGAATGCACCCTAGTGGGGAAAAAATGAAACACATCAAACTGTTTATAACCTACATTATAGGTTATTAATTAATTTCTGATGTAATTGACATATTTATATTTTTCTGGAACGTAAATTCCTGGGAAATAATACGTTTAAGAAAGTGCAAACAGTGGGGGCACGCCGTAGCGTAGTGGTTAAGGCACTGAGCTACAAGCCGGAGGGTCGAGGATTCAAGTCCCGTTGGGGTCAGGATTTTTAAACTGACCCAAACCCTCTGGCGGCACTATGGCCCTGGGGTCGACTCAGCCTCTAACGGAAATGAGTACCAGACGCTTGTTCTGGGGGTAAAGGCGGCCGTCACGCAGGGCTGACAACCCGGCTGACATAAAGTGCCGATTGTCTAGAAAAAGTGGGAGCCCTAACCTCCTACTACCCCAAGGGCCTCCGGGTCTGTTGTGGGATCACTTTACTTTACTTTACTTTACTTTACTTTACTTTACTTTACTTTACTTTACTTTACTTTACTTTACTTTACTTTACTTTACTTTAAGTGCAAACAGTGGTTTCTTTTTTTTTTTGCTATAATCAATTGCTACAAATGTTTTTATATTATATCCCGCAATCATTATCTGGTTACATTTGTGCACTATATATACAATCTGGTAGCCACATACATTCTCGTATTCTTACATCTTAAATATATAAATTGGTATATTCAACGTATTTCTTAAGAGTCAGTCACTGCAAAATAATGCTCTGACCTATTCAGAATGTTAAGAAGGAGGAGCTTGATTTTAAAGTGATACAATTAAATTGATAAAATCGAGGTAAAAAAGACTGTGATTGGTTGTAAATCAAAATTCATTGAAATGTGATTGGTCATTGGCTCCCATTTGGGGTATGAGTTAAATAGTCAGTTAAACATTCTACAAAAAAGTCTGCAACAGCATATGTCTTTTATAGATAACTCAGAATAACCATTTTTGTCTTTTAGTTTATTAATGCCAAGGAGATCGGGATGAGTAGATTTCGTGGAAAAGCCGTATAACCAGCATGGGGTATCTAAAAATAAATACGGCATAAATTTATAATTGAAGAGCTTAAGGCAATAATATGATAAGCCACATTCTGTTAAGAAATGTCATTTATTACAATGATAGCAAATAAATGTATTTAAATATCTACAAAATCATTTGTAAGTGCACCAGTGATGAGTTAAAACATATAGACACACAATGTATTAACAAAAATACTGTACAATTAGTATTTATAATTTTTTGAAACATATAAGCAGAAGAAAGCATAATTGAAAGAATTGAGGAGAAGGAATTAAAGTGGTTAGGACATGTCTTAAGAATGGAAGATGAGCGATGGCCAAAGCAACTATATGAATGGCATCCGAACAGAAAGAAGAAAAGAGGGAGACCAAGGTTAACATGGAAGGAAAACATGAAGACAGTAATGCAAGCTAGAGGGCTAAGCATCGAAGATGCCCAAGACCGTAGGCTTTGGAGGTTTGGCACGGGAAGACGGCAGCAGCTGTAAAAACCCGAAGATAAAGATAGAGAGAAACATTAAAATCCTTATATCTCAGAAAGAACAATATGTGGCTTATCATGTTATTGCCCTAAGCCCTTCAATTATTTTCTCTTTATTTATTCAACTGAACATAAAAACACATTTAATTTATTTAGGCGTAGCATCGCTCGCCGGGTATTAGCTAGTTTGAAAATACAGTTCTTAGGAGAAATGTTGATACAAAGAGAGAAAACAAGCAGGTGAATGGAGGAGACTACCCAGCAGTGAGCTACAGAATTTGAAAACAAACCGACACAACATTTAACCTGGTGATTGGATTCTGCCCGCAGCAACTGCTCCAATTTCCTTCCTCTCGTCAATTAACAACGTTGCGTTCATCGTGGAGTGCAATTCTGTTAAACAAACGGGCGATATTATGCAACCAGCACAGAAACACATCATCTGTCGGGATCTTTCGCAGACATTAATGTAAAAAATTAAATGTGGAATCGAATAGCTATTCGCCAAACCAAAGGCCGTGATTCTAAGGTTTTATTTGCAATTATTATTATTATTATTATTACTATTGTTATTATTATTTATTATTACTATTGTTATTATTATTATTATTAATTATTACTATTGTTATTATTATTATTTATTATTATTATTATTATTATTATTATTATTATTATTATTATTTATTATTATTATTGTCCACCACTGTGGTCTCGAGGTAGCGTGCTCCCTTGTCACGCAGCGGGCCCGGATTCGATCTCTGGTCGGGACAGTTTTTCTGGGTGAAGTTTTTATCGGGGTTTTTCCTCACCTGTAAGACAAATGTCAGGAAAACTTTAAGGCCCAAACGGTCCCCGAAATCATATGGCCATCAATCATCATCATCATCCTTATCATTATCATCATCCTTATCATTATCATCAACATCCTTCACCGGTGTGGAAAGCAAAGGGAAGCTACCACACTTACAATTCCCTAGTAAAGCTGCAAAGAATAGCATGAAAATGCTATGATTGCAGTAAAAGACCTGTTCTCGGAGAGAATTACTGTGGATGGATTATTATTATTATTATTATTATTATTATTATTATTATTATTATTATTATTATTATATAATGGAAATGGACAGCTAATGACAAATGAGGGAAATTTTGAGGAAGTGGCTGAATTCAAATACCTAGGAACATTAATCACAAACAGAAATGAGATGCACAAGGAAATTAAAACGTAGCCTCAATTCTGGAAATGCATGTTATTATGCATTACAGAGACTCTTGACTTCCCAACTCCTTTCAAAAAACATTAAACTGAAAATAAAATATAAAACTATTATTCTACCAGTTATATTATATGGATGCGAAAAATGGACTCTTACTTTAAGGGAGGAAAGGATATTACGAGTATGTGAGAATAAAATTCTTAGGAAAATTTTTGGGACCAAAGAGAGATGAACAGACAGGTGAATGGAGAAGACTTGCGTAACAGTGAATTACATGGTCTTTATTGGAAGCCAAATAGGCTATAATAAGAACAGTTAAGTCTCGTAGACTGTGATGGGCAGGACATGTGGCACGAATGGGGAATGAAAGGCGTGCATGGAAGCTTCTTGTAGGAAAACCAGAGGGAAAACGCCCAGTTGGTAGACCAAGAATGAGGTGGGAGAATAACATTAACTATGATTTGAGGGAAGTAGATTATACAGGGGATGATTGGAAAACATTGGCTTAGGATAGGGATGTATGGAGAGCTTATGTCCGCGTAGCCATGAACCTATGGGTTCGATAGTACCAATGAGTGAGTGAGGTATTTGAATTCAGAAACTTTTCAAAATTTCGCTCATTTGTCATTAACTGTCCTCTGCTATATTTGCATCACAGTAACTATGTCGTGTGCTTTGACGTGTTATGTAATCCTTCAGTATGTCCATTTAAACAATTTCCCTGAAGGACTGATATCAGCAAACAACACAACTCCTCAGGGACGTCACATTTGTATCTCAACAGCTGTAGATAAAGTAATAAATAATAGTTTTAAAAAACTAAAAGAACACGCTTTATTAGAAAACTAAAAAATGAAAAATAATTTTAATATCCAACACGCTTGGGATAAAATAAAGTGGTCAACAAAAAAATCATCTCCAACACATATAGAATAAAATTAAAGTTATCATTAAAAAGAAAATAATTTTACCATCAAAAGCGTGGGGTGCTCTATATCAAATATTTTATTTGATAATATATTTGATATTTATATTTGATAATAAACAGATATTGGTAAAAGTAAGCTCTCTAAGAAGAAAATGTAAAAATCATAAAAAGCACCCCACGCTTTTGATGGTAAAATTATTTTATTTTTCTTGATAACTCTAATTTTATTCTACATGTATTGGAGATGATTTTTTTGTTGACCACTTTATTTTATCCCAAGCGTATTGGAAATTAAAATTATTTTTCATTTTTTTAGTTTTCTAATAAAGCGTGTTCTTTTAGTTTTTTTAAAACTATTATTTATTTTTTATTTTTTAGTTTTAATATTTTACAGAATAAGATAAAAACGTAAATATCTTTAAATTCGATACTATTGTAGTATGAGCTAAAAGTAATACTCTTCTATAAAAAAAACCCTCCCAGCCGGATTTGAACCTGCGACGTATGGATTACTAAAATTATATACCATTAAGAGTTCACTGCTCTACCAACTGAGCTCTTACAACGATTAAATAAAAACTCGACAAGTCCGCAACCTATTATACCAGGTTTCAGTTTTTTTATTTTCGGATGATTCTGGCCAGGATTTTAGAAACGAAATATGAAATTATTGTATTGTCACGGGTCCTCTACACGTATATAAAGTTTCAAGTCGATCCAATGTTTCTAAGTGGGTGAAAATCGCGTTGAAAGTTTCCGTTACATTGATACAAAAACACTTTTTTTGATTTTCTGATGATTATGGCCAGGATTTTAGAAAATAAATATGAAATTATTGTATTGTCACGGGTCCTCTACAAGTATACAAAGTTTCAAGTCGATCCAATGATTTTAAGTGGGTGAAAATCGCGTTGAAAGATTCCGTTACATAGATAGATAGATAGATAGATAGATAGATAGATAGATAGATAGATAGATAGATAGATAGATAGATAGATAGATAGATAGATAGATAGATAGATAGATAGATAGATAGATAGATAGATAGATAGATAGATAGATACAGGTCAAGCTAATATAAAGCGTGTAAAAATAGGTGTAAGTGTCGGACACTTGCTCCATCTGTTACAAGCAATTTTATTATTTCAGCAAAAGCGAGATGAACAGACAGCGAATAGAGAAGCCCGAACAACAGTGAGCTACATTATCTTTTTATGAAACCAGATATAATAAGAACAGTTAAGTCTCGTAGATTACGATGGACAGGACATGTGGCACGAATGGGAAATAAAATAGGGGCATGGAAGCTTTTTTGTAGGAAAGCCAAAATATTTATTCAGAACACAATAATTATATTGTAATAGATAAGTTAAACTGGAGAAAAAATAAGATATTTATCCAGAATACAGTCCTGCGCCGTTGCCGAGTGGTTAAGGCAAGATGACTTGGCGTAGAGCTACGGGCTTTGCACTGAGTCCACATGTGGGAAGAAATGTTCTCATGGAATTTCGGCCAGTATGAGACCGGTGCTCACCCAGCATTGTGAGGCATTTGGGTAGCTACAATAAGTAGCGAAAAGACCAGCTATAACGACTGAGGGACCCGACATGCTGGCCACATGTCACCCCTACACTGGCTAGATAATCATCTACCTCTGTGATTAAAACACGTGGATGTAAGGCCAGCAGTTGTCTGGTAGACCAAGAGCCTTCTAGGCCTGTTGCACTTGGAGTTTTTGGAGTTTTTCTATTGAGAACAGAAGGATTATGCTGTAATTGCCAACTTAATATAGAGAAAAATAAAATATTATATTCGGTACACGAATTAACTTATGCCACAAAAGAATGCTACTTTTCCAAAGTTCTTCCAGTTGGAGAAATAGTTTGAAGTAACTAAATTAACTATCTTACTGGCACTTTTGTACCCATGGGCTCTCCACACACCCCTGTCCTGAGCTAATGTTTTCCAATCAACCCCTGTACAGCCTAATCTAGTTATCTCAAATCCTGGTTACTGTTATTCTCCCACCTCATTCTCGATATACCAATTGGGCGTTTTCTCTTTGGTTTTTCTACAACAAGCTTTCATGCCACTCTTTCATTCCCCATTCATGCTACATATCCTGTTCATCGTAATCTACGAGACATAATTATTTTCATTATGTATTGTTTCCATACAGACCACGTAGCTCACTGTTATGAAGTATTCTCCATTTACCTGTTTGTTTATCTCTCTTTGGTCCAATTTTTTTCCTAAGAATGCTATTCTCAAATACTCGTAATATTTTCTTCTGCGTTAAAGTAAGTGTCCATTTTTCGCATATATATAACTCTGAGGATAACAGTTGTATATATTTTCAGTTTAATGCTTTTGAGAGAAGTTGGAAATACAGTAGTCCCTATAATGCATAACTATTGGCACTTTCGAACCCGTAGGTTCATGGCAGCTCGGACATAAGCTCTCCATATATCCCTATCCTGAGCCAATGTTTTTCAATCATTCCCTGTATAATCTACTTCCCTCAAATCATAGTTAGTGTTATTCTCCTATCTCATTCTTGGTCTACCAACTGGGCGTTTTCCCTCTGGTTTTCCTACAAGAAGCTTCCATGCACGTCCTTCATTCCCCATTCGTGCCACATGTCCTGCCCTTCGCAGTCTACGAGACTTAACTGTTCTTATTATATCTGGCTTCCTATAAAGATCATGTAATTTACTGTTATTGCAGTCTTCTCCTTTCACCTGTTTGTTCATCTCTCTTTGGTCCAAAAATTTTCCTAAGAACTTTATTCTCAAATACTCGTAATCTCCTTTCCTCCCTTAATGTAAGAGTCCATGTTTCGCATCCATACAATATAACTGGTAGAATAATAGTTTTATATATTTTCAGTTTGACATTTTTTAAAGGAGTTGGGAAGTCAAGAGTCTCTTTAATGCATAATTACACGCATTTCCAGAATTGAGCCTATGTTTAATGTCCTTGTGTATCTCATTTCTGTTTTTGATTATTGTTCCTAGGTATTTGAATTCAGCCACTTCCTCAAAATTTCCCTCATTTGTCATTAGCTGTCCATATCCATTATATAATGTATTTTTATGTAATGCATAATAGCATGAATTTCCAGAATCGAGTCTATGTTTAATCTTTTTATGAATCTCATTCCTATTTCTAATTTTTGCTCCCAGGTATCTCTAAAAAATAAAACATAAAACTCAAATAAAATTCTATAAACGTATGGAAGTACTTATGTTAACATATTCTTGTGAAAATTGGATAGGTAATTGATCAGATAAAAGGAAAATAGAAGTAGCTGACCTGAAATTTTTACTTTCAGTAGCAGGCTATAGCCCTACATTATTAGATAAGAAATCTAATGAAATGAGAACGGATTTAAATATCGACAGTGTTATGGATAAAATTCGCAATTTAAGATCTAACTGGCTCGAACGTATAAAAAAGAATGACGACCAATAGATTCCCACAAATTTTGCTTCACTACCAACCCAAAGGAAGAAGAAACATTGGGCGCCCCTTAAGTAGATGGAGGGATCGGTCTCTTGATGTGGAAAAAAGGTCTATGGCTTAATTTCTTGATGTAGAAGAAGAAAAAGAAACTCCCTGGTATTTGAAGTAGCTGAAAGACCATTTTTCTTAATATGTGTCCAGGATTTTTGGAAGAGAATCAAGTACAATTAACTATTTTGATATTAAATTTCAAAAGGGATATAACAATTTTAAACATGTAGGCTAGATTAGGGTAGATTTATAATTTCCACAACTCCCACTCTCTCAAACCCCAGAAAGTACTGTAGTTTTAATATAGGCTTAGATTATTTTTTTAGGGCTAGAATACTTAGGTGTTGTAATTATTTATACTTTAGAAAAAAATAGTTAAAATAAGAAGCCATTTGTTTATTTCAAAACTCGTATGCATACATCCTCATACTACCGCTCGGCTAGGTAACTCATGCTACCAGATTTTCCAAGTCCCAAAAGTCCTTTAAGCCTAAGAAAACCAGCGGTTCTTAACATTTGGTGGCAGCGGTGGGATGAACTACAAATCTATAATATAAACGAGAAAATACACACAAATAAACGTAATTGGTTTGAACATATACAAAGAATACCAAATAATCGTTTAGCAAAACAGCTGTTTCAATATAGGCCTCTAGGCCGAAGAAATGTAGGAAGACCCAAACGTCGTTGGAAGGACGACCTGCGCCAGCGGCATGTAGTGCGCCGGGGAGCAGAACGGGCCAACAGGCCCATACCTTGAAGATGATGATGATGATGAAATTTTTACGTTCAGTAGCAGGCTATAGGCCTACATTATTAGATAAGAAATATAATCAAACGAGAACCGATTTAAACATCGACAGTGCTATGGATAAAATTCGAAATTTAAGATCTAACTGGCTCGAATGTATAAAAAAGAATGACGACCAATAGATTCCCACAAATTTTAATTTAAAATATTATCCATGGTAAGTTAATTTTAATTTTCTTTTCTGTTATTGCTCTCAAATTACAAGTTCTATATCAAAGCCAATCCACAATCTAGTTTGTGATTGGCTAGCATAGCTAGCATTCTTGTAAATTTGAAATTGTCTTTATTAAGGGGGATGATGGGTGAAAAATTGACCATTTGAGATCAAAATTGGCATTTTTTTATACTAAAAATAGCCTGTATTCTAATGTGGGCCTATATGTTGGCAAAGTTTCAGAGGCCTATGGCGCTTCTAAGTACCCTAAATTACGCCAGAGTTAAAAGACTGCGCCAGTTAAATACCACCTGCATGCAAATCTTTAAACTTGTTTTTCCACACTTTTATTTTCACTGCATTTTTGTACACTCAAAATTGAATGGACTTCAGAAATTTTGTCCTAGAATGTTCAAATGTTTGCTGCATGTCCTAAAAATAACGAGTAACAAAGTAGTGCATGGGTTTCATGATTGAAGTAGTATTTTAAGAAATAAAAAATAAAATGTATGCAATTATTTTTTTTTGTAATTCCACGCATGAGGTACATTATTTTTTCTCCCTTTGTATTCACATTATAAGAATTCTAATGCATGATGTTTTTGTAAATATTTTAGGGGTCTTGTAAAAAATCAGACAATTTTACTAAAAATTGTGGAACCCATTTAATTATAATATATGCAAATGTTTTAAAATATATTATTTAATAACTCATAAAATAAATGTCTCACAAGAATGACACTTAAACATTATGTATCATGCAGTGAACGTTTGTACAAAAAAATCAAGTCTCTAGCTCAAAAATGTAGAATATAGAAATTTCACCCATCACCCCCTTTAAAAACAAAATTTCGGACCCATGTTGCATTAGACTTTTTTTCTTCTCTCAATATGAGGAATTCATTCCTGACATTTCCTTTGAGTTTTATTACACCCTGTATATGTATAATTTTGGTGATAGTCATTTTCGGTGACTGCAAGATAGGATACGCGAAGACCTGTAAATATGTATACAAAAATATTTTAGAGAACGACCTGAATAGCTTCATTCCTTTGGAATTCGCTGAAGTCGAAAAACGATAGTTGATTTGGAATAAAACTTGTGAGTGACGTAATTAGACAGGATTCCCAAGTAAACCAACTCGTGGGCTTGTTCAATGCTTTCAAGTGCTTCGCCCCAATAATACGGTCTGCTGACTTCCTTTGTTCCTTCATTCCAGGTTAGAGTATTTCCCACTCACCCACCAGAGTCCACTGTTTCTCTAGAGCACACTCGTTACGTATAAAACTTATTTCAAAATCATCTAATACCTGGCGTGCGCTGCTACGTATAAATAAATGAAATATTAAAACTTAATTAAAGTATATATTAACTTATATACAGAGTGCCCCATTCAAACCACCCATAATCATAACTAACAAAGTATACGGAATTATGAAATGAGGCCAGTATTAAACGAAAAAAACTCGAAGAATTTTCATTGCCACATACTGATTCTTGTGGACTTCTCTAAAATCCTGCTCTAATTTCTTCAATCTTTTCTTCTGAAACACGTGTACGAGCACCTCCTGATTCTTTTTTAACGCTTCCATTCGCCAGAAACTTCTCACGTCATGCCTTAATGGTCTTCCCATCTGGTGCATTTCCTCCATATTCTCTCCGGTAATTTCTTGCACTGTAATAATTACAATAATTATTATTGACTTCGTCTCTGCATACCAGAAAACAGTTTGAGCTCGTTTCTGAGGAGTCGCCATTTTGTTTGAATCATTATTGTCCAACATGTGACAGATGAATTAACTGCATCAATGAAAACAAAAATTCTTTGAGTTTCTCTTTCTTTTAATACCAACCTCATTTCATAATTCCGCATACTTTGAGAGATATGATTAATTAAAATGTGGGAGGTTTGAATGGGACACGGTGTTCTTCGACGAAGGAAACACAACGGTTGCTAGAGTTAACTTTTAATTTCGAGTATCAGTTAAACCCCCATTTCTAACGGTCGGATTTCACTGATTTTTTGATAATACCTACCTCGGTTTCTTTCAATACGATATAATGGTTTTCGTTGTGAAACTTCGGAAATGCAGATCGCTAGAGCTATTTTTAAAATTTCGTTTTTGGTGAACTTCCATACCTAATGGTTTTAAAATATAATAAATAGCACAAAAACCCTTTACACGAAGAAATATATATATATGCCAACTTTCAAAGAAATAGGAAGAAAAATTTCGGAGATTTAAGATTTTGAACAAACGAATATTTATATGTTTTGTTTATATAGATGTATCTGATTTAAATACAGATTTTAATAAATATATTATATTAGGCAGTTAAGCGAAAATATTGGAAAGGTCATATAGAAAGAATGGAAGACTTGCAAAAAAAGAGCTAAAGAAGATAACCAACGGACGGGAGAATAAACCAATGGACTGGAGAAGGACAAGAGGAAGACCAGCCAAGGGGTGGATAGACAGTGGATGCACATCCAATACGTCTTCCTCCGAGGAGTGATTTTAGAAATAAACAGGATGAAAATCCTATAAATTATGAAGAAGTAGAAGAAGAAGAAGAATGTATTAGGCAGAGAGCTCCATGATCTTTATTCCGATTGAGGGTCTTTCCACTTTTCAGCGGTTGCCCTTTTACCAGCCGGCTGCTGGCCCTTCACATCTACATGTGTCAATCACAGAGGTAGATGATCAACAGCCAGTGTAGGGGTGACATGTGGTTAGCATGTCGAGTCCCCCAGCCGTTATAGCTGGTTCCTCAACCTGGAGCCGCTACTTATTGTAGCTACCCAATTGCCTCACGATGCTGGGTGGGCACCGGTCCCATACTGGCCGAAATACCATGAGAAAATTTCTTCCCCCATGGAGACTCGAAGCAGCGCAAGTCCCGTAGCTCTGCGCCAAGGCTTCCTACTTTAACCGCTCGGCTACGGCGCGGGACCATGATCTTTATACGAAATCAAAATAAATAACAGTTAAGACTCGTTGATTGTGATTAGGTTTTAGAACAAATGAGAGAAATTTTGAGGAAGTGGTTGAATTCAAATGCCTAAGTCTAAATAATTGGCACGATCGAACACATAGGTACGTGGCCACACGGACATATGCTCTCCATAAATCCTTATCCTGAGCTAATGTTTTCTAATCATCCCCTGTATAATTCCGATTGAGGGTCTTTCCACTTTTCAGCGGTTGCCCTTTTACCAGCCGGCTGCTGGCCCTTCACATCCACACGTGTCAATCACAGAGGTAGATGATCAACAGCCCCCAGCCGTTATAGCCGGTTCCTCAACCTGGAGCCGCTACTTATTGTAGCTACCCAATTGCCTCACGATGCTGGGTGGGCACCGGTCCCATACTGGCCGAAATACCATGAGAAAATTTCTTCCCCCATGGAGACTCGAACCAGCGCAAGTCCCGTAGCTCTGCGCCAAGGCTTCCTACCTTAACCGCTCGGCTACGGCGCGAGACCTGTATAATTCACTTCCCAAAAATCATAGTTAATATTATTTTCAAACCTCATTCTCGGCTTGCCTAATGGGCGCTTTCCCTCTGGCTTTCCTACATTCCGTGCCCCTTTTTCATTCTCCATTCGTGACAGATGTCCTGTCCATTTCAGTCTACCAGACTTAACTATTTTATTATATCTGGTTTCCCATAAATATTATGTAGCTCACTGTTATGTAGTCTTTCCCATCCACCTGCTGTTTATCTCTCTTTGGACCAAAAATGTTCCTGAGAACTTTAAGCTCAAATACTCGTAATCTTTTTTTTTCTTTTTCCTTTCTTAAAGTAACAGTGTTTCGCATCCATATAGTATAACTGAGAGAATAGCAGTTTTATATTTCAGAGGGAAGTTGGGACGACAAGAGTCCCTGTATTTATAATACTATTAGGAACAGACTTATAGAAATGAGATGCAGAAAGAAATTAAACATAGGTTCATTTCTATTACACATACAGGGACTCTTATCGTCCCAACTTCTCCAAAAACCGTTATGATCAAATCATATAAAACTGTTATTTTTCCTGTTACACAATGCGGATGCAAAGCATGGATTCTTACTTTAAGAAAGGAGAAAGTTTTGCGAGTATTTGAGAATAAAATTTCTGGAAAAATGTTAGGGCCAAAGAGATACGAGCAGACATGTGAATGGGGAAAGATTACATAACACTGAACCACATGATCTTTATAGGAAACCAGATGTAATAAGAACAGTTAAGTCTTGTTGTCTGCGATGCGCAGGACATGTGGCACGAATAGGAATGAAAGAAAGGCATAAGAACTTGTAGGAAAATCAGATTGAAAAATGATGTGGGAGAATAACATTAGCCATAATTTGAGGTCAATTATACAGATATTGATTTGAAAACATTAGTTCTATTTATTTATTTAGTCTGGTGGAGTTAAGACCATGTGGCCTTCTCTTCTACTCACCAGGACAAACATATGTTACGTTTGAATAAAAAATACAATAATATTACATACTGAACAATTAATTTTGTAGTCAAATTGAACAATAATGAAAATATTGTCTAATAATACAATTAAATTAAGGACAATTAAAATTAAAACTAATGGAAGAATGTATACAGAAAGGAATCACAGTTCGAATAATAACATAAAAAATACAAAGAAAGTAATTAAACTGTAATGAATTAATCTATCGCATAATATATATGCCTAAGACATTAAGTAAAATATTGACACATGTTAATACAGTAAAACTTGTCTAATCCGGAACATGAATAATGCGAAAATCTGTCCAATGTGAACAAATTTATTGGTCCCGGCGAAATAATAGTAATTTTACATGTATTTGTTTTGCATAAAACGCAAATTGTCCAACGCGGAAACGGAATGATATTTCTACACAATTCTTCAAACAAGAAATTTATAAAGCGGAAAGACAGAGGAATAAATTAGTTTCCACTTCATTGAATTCCCGTAAGGAAAAAAAAAACAATAAGGAATGATTCCTACCGCCGGGTGAATTACAGATTCTACCTGTACCTCAACTTTTATTTCGGCCTCACTGCACACTCGTTATACGAAATACAGATACCTTCCTTAAAATAACGATTGCACTGTAAAATCTTAAATCAGTTTAAGTTCTGAGACCGATCTTTCAGACGTAGCGTTCTGAATTTACGGAATAAAGATGGCTAAAACGTATGTATCATTGTCAATAAACGAAAAAGTGAAAGTGATTGAAGATAAATCTCCAAATTTCTGGACCGATGCTCCAAAGTCAAGCTCTAGCTGTTGCTAAATCCCTAGGGAATAACGATTTCAAGGGATCTTCAGGTTGACTGGACAGTTTAAAAGACGACATAATGTAGTGTGGAATAAAATTTGCGGGGAATCAAATGATGTGGACGAAAGTGTAGTTAGTGCCCGGAAACCGAAACTGCATACTTTAATTTCAGGATACGCGGCTAGAGACATTTTTAACGCTGAAGAAATGGGACTGATTTTTTTTCACGTGTTAGCATCGAAGTCGCTAATACATACTATAATTCACTTTTCAAAGGCAGCGGAACTACAATTAATCCAAGGTACGTAAAAAAACATATATGGTACTCTACAATATAAGATTATTAATAAGTTTTGGTTTTTTATAATGTGGAATTTTGTCAAACGCGGAAAAAATTGGTCCCATGCGATTCCGCTTTGTTCAAGTTTTACTGTACTATTTTTAGTAAATAATGAATATGGATGTATGGATAGCTTATGTTTAAGCGCCAATTGACCTCCGGTTTCGATAGTGCCTGTTTGCAGTTAATTTATATGACAAAAGAGATTACAAGCGTGTTTAAGTAACAAAGCTAACGAGTGTAACCATCATCATTACCTTCTTGAGAAACGTTGAAGTTAACGGTTGTCATAGCAACTCAGTGAAGAAAGCGTTGGCGATTGTTAGTCTGTAATTACACTTGAGGTAAAGGTAACTTAGGAGAGTTGAAACTGAAAAAAAGTGTTAAAGTTTTCAATTAACGGAAGTTGAAAGCATTTTCCAGTCTCTGGATGTTTTCCAAGCCAGCCTCTCCTTACGTGTGCTCACTATCGTAATTAAATTACCGTAGAAACCTTAAATCTACTATACCGCGTGCCACAAAAGCGCCTTTAAATTGTTAGTATAGCGGTTGTATATTTATTGATTGATTGATAATTGAATGTTTTCAATTCTATGCTTATTTTATGCTAAAACTGCATGATGCGTTGAAATGTCAAAGGCTAAATTAATAACAACTTGATAAAAAACAGAACATGTTCTGTTAAAACAAACAGTTGCTCTTCTTAATAAAATTAATGTGTTCTATTAATCTCGAAAATACTAACTAAATCGAACTAACTAACTCACTGGCACTATCGAACCCATATGTTCATTACCGCGCGGACATAAGCTCTCCATACATCCCTATCCTGAGCTAATGTTTTCCAATTATTCCCTGTATAATCGTAGTTAATGTTATTCCCCCACCTCATTCTTGGTCTACCAACTGGGCGTTTTCTCTCTTGTTTTCCTACAAAAAGCTTCCATGTTCATCTTTCATTCCCATTCGTGTCACATGTCCTTCCCATCGCAGTCTACGAGACTTAATTGTTCTTATTACATCTGGCTTCCTATAAAGACCATTAGTTCACTGTTATGTAGTTTTCTCCATTCACCTGTTTGTTCATCTCTCTTTGGTCCAAAAATTTGCCTAAGAACTTTATTCTCAAATACTCGTAATCTCCTTTCCTCCCTTGAAGTAAGAGTCCATGTTTCGTGTAACTGGTAGAATTATAGTTTTATATATTTTAAGTTAAACGTTTTTTGAAAGGAATTGGGACATCAAAAGTCTCTGCAATGCATAATAGCACGCATTTCAAGAATTGAGCATATGTTTAATTTCTTTGTGCGTCTCATTCCTATTTGTGATTATTGTTCCTAGATATTTGAATTCAGCCACTTCCTCAAAATTTCCTTCGTTTATCATTAGCTGTCCATTTCCATGATATAATGTATTTCTATGTGTGGTCATATATTTAGTTTTATTGATATTTACTTCCAGTCCCAATTTCTTAGTATTACTCAATAGTGTGTGCGGGTTCGCATTTAGTATCTCTTCGCTATCGGCGAATAGTACTACATCATCAGCATAAACTAGCAATCGAATCTATATTAGACATTACAGTACAACATTAAAAATAATGGTTACATAATTTACAATAATAGTTCCAACATTAACAATAACATTATAACATTAACAATAAAAGTTCCAATATTAACAATAACTGCATAACATTAACAATAATAGTTCCAATATTAACAATAACATTATAACATTAACAATAATAGTTCCAATATTAACAATAACTGCATAACATTAACAATAATAGTTCCAACATTAACAATAACTGCATAACATTAACAATAATAGTTCCAACATTAACAATAACTGCACATCATTAACAATAATAGTTCCAACATTAACAATAACTGCAAAACATTAACAATAATAGTTCCAACATTAGCAATTACTGCTTAACATTAACAATAATAGTCCCAACATTAACAATAACTGCATTACATAAACAATATTAGTTGCAATATTAACATTAACTGCATAACATTAACAATAATAGTTGCAATATTAACAATAACAGTATAACCTTAATAACTTTATTAAAATTATACTGTGACATTAACAATGACACTTTCAGTATCTATAGGACTATATATAAAAATGAATGTATGTCTTTCTTTCTGTCTGTTTGTTTGTCCTTTATACATTACTACGCCATTCATCCGATTGTGATGGGGCTTTTTGCAAAATGTTCAGCAGTTTTCAGAGAAGTTTTTAGGCTATAAGGGAATTGTAATACTCTACTCCTTCACCCTTAAAACCACCTTTTGTAGAGATAAGTGTTTTTCGGAACATTTTGGACGTTTTAAATGGCTTACGCTGCATATACCATAACATATACACCAAATTAATGTACACAGAATTGAATACCTGAAAAAAAAAATCAACAAAAAAAGTCCGCGACAGTATATTGTCTATTTTACGGATAATTCACAATAGCCAATTTTATCTTTCAGCTCATTGATGCCAAGAAGGTTGGGATGACTAGATGCAAGCATAGCAGCGCACAGCGGGTATTATTTTACTCTCAATAACCATTTTGTCTTTCAGCTCATTTATGCCAAGAAGCTGGGGATAAGGAGATTCCCGGGCAACGCCGGGTAATCAGCACGGGGTATCTAAAAATAGTTATGATATAAATTTATAATGACTATTTAACTCATGCCCCAAATGGGAGTCAATGACCAATCACGTTTCAATGATTTCTGTTTTACAACCAATCAGAGTCGTGTTTCACGAAATATTTATCAGTGTTAGGATTATCATATATTAAACAAAGCTCCTCCTTTTTAATATTCTGAACAGGTCTGACCGTTATTTTGCAGTGACTGAGCCTATAACAAATACGGCTACCAGATTGTATATAATAGTGCTTACATGTCAACATTTGTAGCAATTGATTATACCACCAAAAAAAGAAACCACTGTTTGCACTTTCTTAAATGTATTTTTTCCCAGGTAATAATCGAGAAAAATATAATTGTCATATTTACATCATACGACATCAAAAAATGAATTAATATACAGATTGATGTGTTTCATTTTTTCTCCACTAGAGAGCATTCTTACAATATTGCGTTCCTTTGGCAATAAATAGTATGATCTGGTTGCAGTGATAAACAAAAGAAGCAGTAGAAGAGCGTACCTATCGTTTCTCATTTGTTTTCAAACATCGCCGTTTACATTAAATATATAAATATTTTAAAATAACTATAGTTAAATAATGATTTGTGAGTAAGCAGCTTAATTTTATTCGTTAAATAGTCCTAACAAATGCCACTCTTGATTTCCAAATTCTCTAGATAAATTCACTCCTCACTTCGTGAGTCGTGAATTTATCGATAATTTGGAAATCACTCGTGGCATTACTTATGATTTTTTTCTTTTTACTTATTCAACTAAACATAAAAACACATTTAATTTATGTAGGCGTAGCAGCGCACCCCGGATATTAACCAGTTAACAATATTAATATAACATCAATAACAGTATCACATTAACAAGAAGAGTTCCAATACTAACAATAACTGTATAGCATTATTAAAAATAACAGCGTATTATTAATAATAACAGGAGCAATATTAACAATAAGAATAACAGTAATAATTATATCTCGTGGAGTTGTGTCTGTTTAGCTCTGAAATTAAGAAGAGCAACTGTTTGTTTTAACAGAACATGTTCTGTTTTTTATCAAGTTGTTATTTAGCCTTTGACATTTTCAACGCATCATTCAGTTTTAACATAAAATAAACATAGAAATGAAAACATTTAATTACCAAGTGAACACAACATTTTATTCATCGGAAAAACTCCAAAGTGATGTTGATGAGTGTTTTGATATAAGGAACTCGCTCGGCTTCGAAGTTTTTTTAAGGGCATAAAATTCCGAAACCTTCCTTGAAATTTGTCCCAGAGAAGCGTTGTGATGTCCCTAGACCGTGTACAAAAATTATCTGCCTTTTTAACTGCAAGGCACAGAAATCCAATTAAGAATCCAGGTGTCAACTCACTGTACGGAGCACATGGACTTCCTGCACGAGTAAGAACGGAGTGAAGTGAGGCGGGATGCGGCGCGGACGGCAGATAGTGAGTGTTATCCAATCTACAAATGCAGGTGTTGTATTACTTCGCAAAATATAAAAACACAATGGCCTTCAAGGGCACTTATCCAATTCGGACAAAGATAATATTAGAAAATAAACCAATAGAACAAGTGGTAAGATATAACTTCCTAGGTTGCGAAATATCATACACAGCGGAAACAGACATAAATAACAAACTAAATGAGTTCAATTATATAACATGAACACTAAAAAGAAATTTGAAAATAAAGCCAGGAAAGACTCTATAATGAAATTATACAAGACAATGGCAGTACCTATTATTACTTACGGATCCGAAACATGGACAGTGACAATACAGCAATCTGCCAGAATACAAGCTGCTGAAATTAAATTCCTCAGACCAATAGCAGGTTATCAAAGAACAGACAAAAACATAACACAGAAACAAGACAACTGAAAGTAGAGGAATTAAATACAATAGTGAAATACAGAACAAACTGGAAAGAACACTTGGCAAAGGTGACTGAGAATAGAATACCAAAAGCAGCATACAGCTATTCACCACGAGGAAGAAGAAGTTTGGGAAAACCAAAGAGAAGATGGAAACAGCAGCAATTTGGAGCTGAAACAAGCTAGTAAATAAGCCTAAACCATGATGATGAAGAAGAAGAAGAAGTATTACTTCCCTATAGTTTAAATGAGAGATTTGGCGCTGGGTTTTAATGCCTTGAAATTAAAATTTGCAGGTATATTTTGTGGACACGGCCTTGGTACATCACAACGCTTTTCTGTAACAAATTTCAATGTAGGTTTTGGCATGCAATGTTTGAGAGTTCCCTTGTGAGTAATCTGTTTTGGAGACAAGTTGCTTGCATCTGGTCCCAAGTGTCGCGGGTTCTAACCTCCTGGATCGATGTATTTTTAGGACGGAAAAATCCAAGAGACAAGTCCTCCAGTAAGGAATTTAAGCCATGGGTCTCGTGTCTTCAGATTTTTTGGACCCGTAAAAGAATCTCAATCCTAAATTAGTGTCTCTGAACAAAATTTAATCGACCTTCCCCATCCAACTAATATCATAGTTGTCTGCTGGATATCTCTTTGAGTCAGTATGCTCACCACGTATCACTCGCTGATATATATGGAGATAAAATCGTAACTCGTTTAGCTTTGTTAAGAAACTTCCTCTGGGGACTCTTCGACACATAATTCAGATACTCTATTCCATCACCAGAATCTATTCAATTTTATTTCGGCGACTTGTGATTTTCTGTATCCTAAAAAGTATCTCAAGTAATTAAATTTATTTAATTATTCTATAGTTTTTCCATTTATAACAATTTTAGCTCTAATAGGTTCTTATCCTTGGAATGCCATAACTTTTATTTTTATCTGTTGAGATTATATTCCATATTGAGCAGCAATATGGCTTAACATATGGGCAAAACTTCTTGAATTTCTTTTTCTGTTTTTCCAATTATAATTTGCTCATCTGCGAAAAACATAGTTGTTGCGACATGTGTCGCACACTTTTGCCAGTTCGTCGGGCTCAGTCGTCTTTAGCATGTTCTGCATCGACTATCGATGTAGTTCACCTTGTCTCCACTTGGAGGCGCCTGAGTACAGCACATAACATTTTATGTTGGTCATATTGCTTGCGGCAGCATTTGTCATAGCTGCCAATATTGTCGGTGCTGTGTTAAGGTCTAGAGTGTCCACATGTGACTCGCTCTCAGTGTGTTGTAAGCCTTCCAGGGCAACGCTCGCCTTTATATACAGGTCTGAATACCTCTCAGTGTTAGCCAGGCCATCGAGGGCACTGATCTTGTTTTATTTGGAAGTTGAATACCTCGCCTTTTTGTTAACTACGCCGTCTGCGACGACGGTATTCCTTGTAGGCCGAGGCTTGGAATATCCCTTGTTGAAGGAATCTGAATATTCCTACAAATATACGTAATTTTATTTCTAATGTAAATATTATTTAGCACTTCGTAATAAAATTTGATTCTATAAGTTACCAAAAGTGTATCGACAAATGCTTTCTAGATATAAAAACCCAGCGCCAACTAGAGGACCTTTCGAGCTTTGAATCTAAATTTGGTCGTGTGGCGTTTTGTTAAATTCGCCAACAATAGTTGTAAAATTAGTATTATTGATATTGATAAAATTATTAATAAGGAAATAAGGAACAGTATTCTCTTAGCCAACTATGCTATTATGCATTTAAGGACCAATTTAAATCACAAAGTCTAAGTCTGGATGCTAAACTAAAAATCTACAAAACCATACTGAGACCAGTTGCTATTTATGGCAGTGAATGCTGAACACTTAGTACAGATAATGAAGAAAGGCTGAGAATCTTTGAAAGGAATATCCTGGGACCCATAAATGATCGTGGAGTATGGCGAATAAGATATTACGATGAAATCTACAACCTGTACTCAGACCCAGATATTGTAAATGTTATTAAAATTGGCAGACTGAGATGGGTGGGTCATATAATGCGAATGGAGGAGGAGAATACCACTAGAAAGCTTTATACTATTGAGACCAGATGGAGGAGGAAGAAGAGGATGACCTAAGCTGAGATGGTTGGATGGAGTAGAGGAGGACCTCCCAAAGTTCGGGGTCGGGGATGAAGAAGGAAGGCGTTGGACAGGATGCATGGAAGTGTGTCCTATCAGCAGCCAGGGCTCATAAAGGGTTCTAGAGCTAAAAGAATAATAAGAATAAGATATTGATCAAATAATTTAGCTTCTTCAGCCAATTTCTTAAAGAGCTGAAGAAGGTGGACCAATGGACGGGAGAAGAACAAGAGGAAGACCAGCCAAGAGATATATAGACAGTGAATGCAGTAGAGATAATGAAGAGATAGTAGAGAGGTAGTAGAGAGAGAGAGGAGATTGGAACGATAATCGATTCTTTAGATTCGTATGATACTGTGACAGTGGTTAATGAAATCACAATACGTAATTTGTTTTGGCAACATTCAATATGTCTTCCTCCGAGGAGTGATTTTGGAAATAAACAGAGTAAAATCCTATAAATTATGAATAAGTAAAGAAGATGATGAAGAAGAAGAAGCCAATTTCTTACGATATCATCAATATACACGTTAAAAAAGTTTGTCTTACTCGTTGATTTATGCTCGCTGACACTATACTTTGTTTTAGTGTATATATCCTGATAGTTTTATACAGCAATTGAATTGCTGATATTAAATGAGCTGATAGTTTTGATATGATTTCAAATGTTTCAAGCGTCTATAAAGAAATAAATACAATTGTGTGGTTATAAAACTTAAGTGTTGAAACGTTCCCTGCCTCTGTGAGATGGCCTTGATACTACCTTCGATTCTGTTTTTAACCGCACACAAATTCCTAGAGTCTCGTGTGAAATGAGTTTTTGGCTCGTGTGCAATAAGCCCAGTCTACTCGGACACATCCTTCTCAAACAAAGGACAAGGACATTTCTATATACAGGGTGATTCATAACACACTTCTTTGCATTATACAATGTGCTAAAAATGTCGCATGCGTAAGAATATAACCATATTCATTTAATCTATTAAAATTCTAATTATATAATTTTAAATTCTCCCATATAACTTCATAGAGGCGGCTCCGTGGAGCAAGCGGCTAGAGTCAGATTCAACCCAGGAAGTTACTGTGTGTTTGGAATAGGGAACTGGGTTGCCATTTTAACAGGGTTTTCTTGAGAGAAATCCTTAAATAAAACTGAAGTATGCAACACAGCAGGTACAGAGTTGTAAGTTGTAGCCGTCCAAGACACCCCCTCTTAAAGAAAAAAAAACAGTTATCACTTGTCACTGAGCTCTTGCGGACCTGTACTATCCTGTGTGAAAGTGTCAACTCTCATATTTACTATAAAACTAGTTTGCATGCCGTAAAGGAACAATTATGTTTTTTAAATGTATAGTACATAGATTTGGAAAAAAAAACTGCTAGCCTTGCCCCTCCTCCCCTCCTTAAACAAACAAATACCGCTATTATGAGTTTGGCAACATCTATCTTCTGTACGTAGGGGGACACTGGAGTAGCCCGTAAGGTCTATATAGTAACTTCCTGGGTTGCATTTAGTGTGTAGACGCTTGCCTCTTACCGCCGCGCCGGGGTCCCGAGATCGAGTCTCGGTCCCTCCATGTGGGTTTTGTGGTGGATGAAACTGAGCTTGGGTAGGTTTTTCTCGGGACTTCCTCCCATTTTCCCCTGCCATAATTTCATTCCACTATTTCTCCATACTCATTCCATTTCGTTTCTTTTCATTGATCTGCCCCTGTGATGGTGCGTCAGGCGTGGTCGGCCGGCACCCTTGTCATGAACATACATCTATATAAGGGGCTTCATCTCATCCGTCAACCCGACCCTGGGTTCAACACGAGTTGAGGATATCTTATTTATTACACGCTTTATATTAGCTTGACCTGTATCTGTCTATGTGACGGACCTGTATCTATGTAACGGAATCTTTGAACACGATTTTCATCCACTTAAAAACATTGGATCGACTTAAAACTTTGTATACTTGTAAAGGACCCAAGACAATACAATAATTTCATTTTTTTATAAAATCCTGGCCAGAATCGTTAGAAAAAAAATTAAAACCGGTATACGTAATAGGTTGCGGACTTATCAAATTTTTACTCAATCGTTGTAAGAGATCAGTTGGTAGAGCGGTGGACTGTGGTGGTATATAATTTCAGTAATCTATATGTCGCTGGTTCAAATCCGGCCCGGAGGATTTTTTTAGAAGAGTATTAAACAATTAAATTTTCATGGGATTCCGGCTTATGGCAATCAATTAAAGTAAAAATAAAAAAATAGTTTAAAAAACTAAATCAACACGCTTTATTAGAAAACCGAATTAAAAAAATGAAAAAATAATTTTAATTTCCAACACGCTTGGGATAAAATTAAAGTGACCAACAAAAAAATCATCTCCAACACATATAGAATAAAACTAGAGTTATCTACAAAAAAAATTATTTTACCATCAAAAGCGTGGGGTGCTCTATATCAATTAATATAAATTTGATAATAAACAGATATTGGTAAAAGTAAAGTCTCTAAGAAGAAAACGTAAAAACCATAAAAAGCACCCCACGCTTTTGATGGTAAAATTATTTTTTGTAGACTATTTAACTCATGCCCCAAATGGGACTCAATGGCCAATCACGTTTCAATGATTTCTGTTTTACAACCAATCAGAGTCGTGTTTCACGAAATATTTATCAGTGTTATAATTACCATATTAAAGAAGGCTCCTCCTTTTTAATATTCTGAACAGGTCTGACCATTATTTTGCAGTGACTGAGCCTGTGAGAAATACGGCTACCAGATTGTTTATATAGTGCATGAATGTCAACACATGCCGCATGCGGGAGTTAATATAAAAACATTTGTAGCAATTGATTATACCCCCCAAAAAGAAAACACTGTTTGCACTTTCTTAAATGTATTTTTTTCCCAGGTAACAATCCAGAAAAATATAATTGTCATATTTACATCATACGACATCAGAAATGAATTAATATACAGTTTGATGTGTTTCATTTTTTCTCCACTAGAGAGCACTCTTACAATATTGCGTTCCTTTGGCAATAAATAGTATGATCTGGTTGCAGTGATAAACAAAAGAAGCAGATGAAGCGTACCTATCGTTTCTCATTTGTTTTCAAACATCGCCGTTTACATTAAATATATAGCTAAATATTTTAAAATAACTATAGCTAATAATGATTTGTGAGTAAACAGCTTAATTTTATTCGTTAAATAGTCCTAACAGATGCCACTCTTGATTTCCAAATTCTGTAGATAAATTCACTCCTCACTTCGTGAGTCGTGAATTTATCGATAATTTGGAAATCACTCGTGGCATTACTTATGATAACTCTAGTTTTATTCTAGATGTGTTGGAGATGATTTTTTTTTGTTGACCACTTTAATTTTATCCCAAGCGTGTTGGAAATTAAAATTATTTTTCATTTTTTAGTTCGGTTTTCTAATAAAGCGTGTTGTTTTAGTTTGTTTAAACTATTATTTATAACTTTGTAGACATATACAAGTCATTATCTTTATTTTTTTCTTATATTTTGAATGTTAGAAAAGGAACTACACTTTCTTGCATGGTTAAAGGTAAAATCGTTATTTGACCAATGAAAATATTGTCTTATATCTGCTTTTTTTTACAATACAACTGGAACTTAACTCGGAAGAGTTAATCGATTCCTTAGATTCAAATGATACTGTGAAATAGTGAATACAATAAGATGGTTAATGAAATCTAACTAACTAACTCACTGGCACTATCGAACCCGTAGGTTCATGGCCGCGCGAACATAAGCTCTCCATACATCCTATCCTGAGCCAATGTTTTCCAATCATCCCCTGTACAATCTTACTTACTCACTTACTCACTAGCACTATCGAACCCGAAGGTTCATGGCCGCGCGGACACAAGCTCTCCATACATCCCTATCCTGAGCCAATGCTTTCCAATCATTCCCTGTATAATCTACTTCCCTCAAATCATAGTTAATATTGTTCTCCCACCTCATTCTTGGCCTACCAACTGGGCGTTTTCCCTCTGGCTTTCCTACAAGAAGCTTCCATGCACGTCTTTCATTCCCCATACGTGCAACATGTCCTGCCCATCGCAGTCTACGAGACTTAACTGTTCTTATTATATCTGGTTTCCTATAAAGACCATGTAGTTCATTGTTATGTAGTCTTCTCCATTCACCCCCCTGTACAATCTACTTCTCTTAAATCATAGTTAATGTTATTCTCCCATCTCATTCTTGCTTTACCAACTGGGCGTGTTCCTCTGGTTTTCCTACAATAAGCTTCCATGCATGTCTTTCATTCCCCATTCGTGCCACATGTCCTGCCCATCAAAGAGACTTAACTGTTCTCATTATATCTAGCTTCCTATAAAGACCATGTAGTGCACTGTAAATTAGTCTTCTCCATTCACCTGTCTCTTCATCTCTCTTTGGTCCAAACATTTTCCTAAGTACTTTATTCTCAAGTACTTGTAATCTCCTTTCCTGCCTTAAAGTAAGAGTCCATGTTTCGCGGATCCATATAATATAACTGGTAGAATAATATGTTTATATATTTTCAGTTTAACGTTTCTTGAAAAGAGTTGGGATATCAAGAGTCTCTGCAATGCATAATAGCACGCATTTCCAGAATTGAGCCTATGTTTAATTTCTTTGTGCATCTCATTCATATTTGTGATTATCGTTTCTAGGTATTTGAATTCAGCCACTTCCTCAAATTTCCCTCATTTGTCATTAGCTGTCAATTTCCATTATATAATGTATTTCTATGTATGACGATATATTGGTTAATGAAATCACAATACATAATTTGCCTTGGCAACGTCGGAAAACAACAAAAACCTGATATTGGTCTGCACCGGAGACCTTTCTGAATGCTTTACTGTTGGTGAATGATTTTAGATTCTTTGGGATGATGGGTGACGCCGTCCCTTTAAATATTTATGAAGCAAAACTTGGTATTCTGACGACATTTACATGAATTTAAATACTGCATCTTTCAACTGTCACTCTACACACCTTCTTTACAAATGTCCCGTTACACATCATCACGGTCTCTTCCGCGAAGTCCATTTGAAGGGTTCGGAGCAAAAGTGGACCAATCCAAAAATTCAAAATCCTACTTATACAGGGTGTAACTAAATTCCCATTACAGACTTTGACGACGTGGGGATCAAGATAATTACGTTTAGGCTATCCGCTCTTAAAGTTATCCTCAACAAAACAAAACCACGTGACCTGTTCGCTTTCATTGGTTATAATAAATAATAATAATAATAATAATAATAATAATAATAATAATAATAATAATAATTTATTTTAGCTGGCAGAGTTAAGGCCATAAGACCTTCTCTTCCACTCAACCAGCGAATAGTATAATTATACAAAAATTATGTACATATTACAATTTTAAGATATTATTAAAATACAGACTAAACAAAATACAATGATGATGTAATCTAATACTAGCTAATACTAACAAAAACATAGAATATAATAAAATTAAGATGATATAAAATAAAGTACATTGTAGAAGCAGTACGTACGCGAAAAAGTTGTTCCTTCCTTACGTTAGAAAACCAGGAAATGAATAAGAAGAGAAGAAGAAGAAGAAGAAAGAGAAGAAGAAGAAGAAGAAGAAGAAGAACTTTGACTTGCTGAGGAATTCGTTTAGTTTATGCAATTCCTGCGGGACGTTTTTTTATGAAAACGTTTGGCGTAAACATCTCAATTGGGCTGTAGATCTTCACTCTCAGTGCTTGCAAAGTAAATAAATATTTAAGCTCTGGAATCCTGTGCTGTTTGGTCAAGTAGAGTAGCTTATATATGAAGCTTGAAGAAAACGATCAGGTTTTCGCTAGGTGTTAACTTTATAACCGCATGAGGCAGCCAATGGAACATTAAAGTTTGTGGGATCCTTATTGCAACTTTCAACTTCTCCGTTTCTAGGTGAGGACTAACAGGCTGTAAGTTATTTACGCTACAAGGTTTCTAAGTGACGTTTAACGGATCGCTTGATATGCTTACAACGGAAGCTTAGTCGGGGTCACAACTTCCAAACAAATTCATAAAATAGTTCATTCCTGGCAACGTAAATGTCTTTATTTCATATTATGTCAATTTAACCGCTGTGGTATCGGAATAGTGTCACTGCCTGGTATGCAGCGGGCCCGGGCACGATTCCCGGTCGGGACAGTTTTGATGGGTGAAGTTTTTATCGGGGTTTTTCCTCACCTGTAAGACAAATGTCAGGAAAACTTTAAGGCCCAAACGGTCCCCGAAATCATATGGCCATCGCAATCATCATCATTCATATTCATCTTAGATTAAGCTTTGGATTAGGGACTCTCCTGGCGCACCAATATCATCATCATCACTCTCATATCATCGTTGCAACGTAACCCCGCCTTCCATGCGCCCCAACCTCAGAAGTGGGTTACAAGTAAGCCATGTCTGGAGAGAACACCAGGAATGTCGAAAGACAACCTGGGGCATTTGCAAAAAAATATTACAATATAATAAATTAATATTTACATTACTTTTGATTTACTCTAGATTTAACGAATGAAATATAAAATGTACAAGATAGAAAAATGAGAATGACTACTAATGACATAGAATAAATTCAGTTCTGGAGAAAAAAAAACTTAAAAAACTCAAGCGGCTCTAACGAACCCGTAAGTTCATGGCCGCGCGGACGTAAGCTCTCCAAAGTTAATGTTATTCTCCCATCTCATTCTTGTTCCTGCTAGAAGCTTCCATCCCACTCTTTAATTCCCCATTTGTGCATATATCCTGCTCATCGCAGTCTACGAGAATTAACTGTTCTTATTAGGCCTCCTTGTGGTTTCCTATAACTATGATATAGATCACTGCTACCTTCGTCTGTCTGTTCTTCTCTCTTTGGTCCAATTAATTCTAACAACTTTATTCTCAAATACTCGTAATCTTTTCTTCTGCTTAAAGTAAGAGCACATGTTTCGCATCCATATAACTGGCAGAATAAGAGTTTTATATATTTTCAGTTTGTTTGTTTGTTTTATATTTTTTTAGAGAAGTTGGGACGACTAGAGTCCCTGTAATACTACATAACAGTATGTATTTCCAGAATTGAGTCTATGTTTAATTTCATTGTGCATCTCATTCCTGTTTTTAATTATTTATCCTAGGTAAACCTATTTGAATTCAGCCACTTCTTCAAAATTTCCCTAATTTGCCATAAACTGTTAATTTCCATTATATAATGAATTTCTATGTTTGAACATATATTTAATTTTATTGATGTTTGCATCCAATTTCAATTTCTTAGTGTTATTCAATAGAGTGTGTGTGTTGGCCCTTAGTTATCACCTCGCTACAGCCTAATAAGGTATATCTGCAATATAATTAGTGTTTACAATATATTTTGATTTATGCTATGTTTAACGAATAAAATATAAAATGTATAAGATAGAAAAACGTTATTAATGACATAGAATATATTTAGTTCTGAGAAAAACTAATTATTTAACAAGTAATTGTATGAGCGTGACTTAAAAATATCAAGTGTGCGGCCACCCCTGATATCTTGATCGAGGGGGCAGAGGCAACTGTGTAATAAATAGAGTAAAATGTGTTGTTGAGAGGGATTGTTACAAGACTGTTATTTTGTTACCTAGTGTCAATATTGTGGCTAGAAGAAAACTTATCAAATCTGGACGCCAGGTAACTAGGAATGTAGTAATTCAGAAGATTGAAAAGAAGTGAAAGAGTGCAATTTACGTGTCACTAAGGACGGAATTAATGAAACCATCTTGAGCAAAGAGCGACTCTTTCCCCCTCTCTGTGACGTAGAGAGTATTCATAAAACCGGTTTTATGAATACTCTGTACGCCATAGAGAGGGGAAAGAGTCGCTCTTTGCGTAAAGATGGTTTCATGAATTCCGCCCTTAGAGTGAGCCAAGAGAGACTTAAAAGTTTAAAGAATCTCCTGGTGTTTAATAAGCGCCCCAACCTCAAGACGTGGGTTACAATTCAGCAAATACTAGAGACCGAGGCTAGAAGTGTAGTAAGTCACTTGATGGTATTGTACAAGAAATTTTCGAAAAAAAAAAAAAACACTTTCACACGTTTATATGGTGTGACTTGATATTTGTGAACTGCAGTGACATCTGTGGACTGGATTAGTAATGTAGTCAGGTGAGGGTCAAATCCAGGTCAACTAAATTAAGTCCTGATCAGAGATCGAAATGCCGACTATAGCCCACACTAATGGTATATCCAGGTATGACGTCATTTTTACTCAATTAACATACATTAGAGATAACTTCATGTGCTAATGGTAAATATTAACACAGCTTTCCCTTCCAATTTGTGTTCAGACTTCGCGAGCGTTTCCCAACCTATTGGGATTTACATATGTTTTATTCCTATTCTTCCTTGCTGTAATACATTTATTATTTATTTACTAGCTAATACCCGGCAGGCGCTGCTACGCCTAAATAAATTAAATATGTTTTTATTTTTAGTTGAATAAGTAAAATAATGTTTATAAAGAACTGTTGAACTATTTAAATAAATTAAACTGCATGGGTTTTTTATTAGATAAAAATGTATAATGTTATGGTGGTTCGCACAATATTGTATGGATGTGAAACTTGGGCACCAATGAAAAAACAGAAGGATAGAATACAGACGGCGGAGACAAGGTTCCTAAGACAAGTTAAAGGATGTACAAAACTTGATAGAATAAGAAATGAGGATATAAGAGAAGAATTGAAAGTACAGCCTTTATTGGATAAGGTCACGACAGAAATGGATGGAATGAGTAAGGAGAGATATCCATTGTTAGCAAGAAATTATCAAGCAAGAGGAAGACGTGATGTTGGAAGACCTAGAAGACGTTGGGCTGATGCATTATGAAGTCGGGTCGGGCAATTGCCTAATCCCTGGAGTGATGATGTTGATGATGATGATGATGATGGACTTTTTAGGATGGAAAAATCCAAGGAGCAAGTCCTCCGGGAGGGACTTTAAGCCGTGCATCCCGAGTCTGAAGATTTTCAGGCTCGTAAAAGATCCTTAAGCCTGAATAAAAGGCCTCTAAGCCATCCTATATAAAATTTTATTTCTAAATTTATTTTCAGAACCCAATTATCGTATTCGTCCAATAATTTTCTGAACATAAACTCCATAACTTCATATTCTCGCACTATCATTTGGTCATCCGCAAATAACAGTGTATATAATATATATCTGTTGAACCATTTCCAATTGGTGATGCCATTCCATAATAATAATATAGGCTTACAATATTAATATACTAAATCATCATCATCATCGTCCTTTCAAGTATTAGGCCCAGTGGCCCGTTACGGTCTCCCGCCATCTCCGAAAAGGACGACCCACAGATCTTCTGCTTCGAGGAATGTAGTGAAGAATTTGTTTTGGTATTCTGTGACGAAATTCAACAATAGCCAGAGAGTTAAACATCGTACCTATATCTGAATACCTCCAAGAATAATATATTAAATAATGAAAGAAAAACTCTTCTTACCACAATATTGACACTAGGTCACAAGATAAGTCTGCTAACAATTCCTCTTTATAGTACTTCCTCTTATTCTACTATCTTCACAGTAGCCTCTCCTCTGGATATCAGGGGTTGCCGCACACTTGACACTTTTAAATCCGCTTATACAGTTACCTGTTGTCTAATAATTAATTTTTCTCTGTTTATTTAAATTTATACTATGTAAATAATATTTTTTCTCGTTTTTAATATATTTTGTACATATTATATTTAATTCGTTAAATCTAGAGTAAATGAAATTGCACTATAAATAATAATAATTGTATTGTATTTATAACATGTAATCGCTTATATTTATTGTAATTTAGATTGTAAGACTATGTTTTTTGTACTTTTTAAAACCTGGTTGAGTGGTAGACAACGTCTTAAGGCCTTAACTCTACCAGGTGAAATAAAGCTATTATTATTATTATTATTATTATTATTATTATTATTATTATTATTATTATTATTATATTATTATTATTATTATTATTATTAAAAAACAAACAAAAAATATGAACTTGAACAGTCTAATATAAAAATAAAAATTGAAGACGAATTTAGGCGGACTTGGGTTCATGTTTAGGTTGGGATTAATTTAGGTTAATTGCATTACAGCTGGATTCTCTTCTCTGGGGTCGGAAGCTGGTATACAGCAGATGCTTCTTAAAATTAAAAAAAATGTTTCTTGAAGAAATTATTAGGATTTACGTATTTCAAGTCTTGAGTTCCAAGTAGATCAAGTAAATTCCAATGGTAAAATTCTTCACGGTGTATTTAAAATCAATTCTTCTTATTCACAACATTGATTATTTTCATTCCAAGTATAAAATTGCACTTTTCTCAATTCTAATTATTGGAGAGATTATTAAATTTTATCTAAAGAACTCTGAAACGATAGTTTTATACAGAATGAATACATTTTAACATGTATTAAGTCCATTACTACGCCACATGAAATTATTTTTAATTAATGGGCTATTGGTTAATAATTCTATTAAATATAAGGTTAAATCCGATTGATCATTTAAGAAAGATAAGTGTTTTTAATTCCAATCACAGTTTAGTTTAATTTCATGTATGAGAGTATAAAGTTTTTTTTTTCTCCAATGCCCCAGGTTGTCATTTCAACATTTCTGGTGTTCTCTCCTGGGATTGGCTTAATTGTAATCCTCTTCTGAAGTTGAGACGCCTAGAAGGCGAAGTTACGTTACCCCGATAATATGTTGGATGATAAATGATAATGAAGCGCCAGGAGAGTTCTTAATCTAAACTTAACCTAAATTCAAGACTATGAGCAACCACAGGAATAATTTTCTTTAAGGAAAAATTCCTATGGTTTGACCGGGAAACGAACCCGGGACCTCATGAACAGTAGTCAGAAACGCTGACCACTAACCCATGAGGCTAGTCAGACAACAATGAATTCAAATAATTTTTAAAATAATTCTTTAAAAAAATCTTTATTTAATAAAATATTTTTATAATAATTAACAATAAAATATTTAGATCTTTTTTATTTAAAGTTATATTTAGGTATAAGAAGAATTTTAAAGTACAAAATCTAATATATAAAAATGTTTGTTTGTTTGTTTGTTTGTTCATACTTTATGCGCGTCCATACCCTTGACCCGATTGTGATGGGATTTTTTGCAAAATGTTCAGGAGATTCCCGGGATGAACACAGGCTATAAGATAGTTATGATATTCAACCCCTCCACCCCTTAAAATCACGCTTTGTAGTGAAAAAGTCCCTATTTTGACGCTTAAATGGCTTACGCTGCCTAAATCATAACGAATACACAAAATTATTGTACACAGACTTGGAAAGAGTTTTTTACCTTTATCTTTAAATTATTTATTATTTTTTTATGGGTTTTAAGCTTTTTTTTATTTCCCTTATTATTTAGTGAACATATTTAAGTAGTCACAAAGTTAAAAAAACTCTACAAAAAAAGTCTGCGACTGAATATGTTTATCTTTTATGGATAACTCACTATAACTATTTTTGTCTTTCATTGATGCCAAGAAGATCGGGATAAGTAGATTCCCGGGTGAGCGTGCTCTGCCATACCGTTCGACCAATTGAGATGGGGCTTTTTGAAAAATGTTCAAGAGATTCCGGGGATGAACGTAGGCTATAAGAGAGTTGTAATACTCAACCTCTTCACGCTTAAAAATCATCCTTTGAAGTGAAAAACGTGAAATAAAGTCCCTATTTCGACGCTTAAATGGCTTACGCTGCATCAAATTAATGTAACAGAATTGAATATCTCAAAAAAAAAAACACTACAAAAAAGTTCACGACAGCATATGTTTAGCTTCTATGGATAACTTACAATAACCATTTCTGTCTTTCATTGTTACCAAGAAGATCGGGATAAGTAGATTCCCGGGCAAGCATAACAGCGTACGGCTGGTGGTAAAAACACAATAGGCTAACATTTATTTAGAAGTAGCAGCGCACGCCGGGTATTAGCTAGTTATAGGCCTGGGCCTATATTAAAATTTAATTTTAATATTTAGTTAGTATTAAAATCAGTAATAAATGAAATAATATCAACAAAAAGTTATTATATTTGTGAGTTATTTGGAGTCTGTGAAGCGACTGAAAACAACTTAAAGAATAATGTGAATTCGCTGGAAGGAGAAGATAAGAGAATGAACTGACGAAGAGGCGCCTCTTTTCAAAGCCGCACAGTTGTTTCTTTCTCCTTCAGACGTTTCCGCTGTCGCGTCTCAAATATTAAAATTCTCTATTTGTTACATTCCCTTTATGAATCAAAATGGCTGTTTTTATCGGTAAACTTGGAACGGAAACCAAGTTAAACGGAAAACTTTCATTTATAACATAGCTATCAGATTCGAAACACAACCGTAGGAAAAAGCGTAACATCTATGAGCCGACGACTCCTTGTTGTAATGGTAGCCTATATTACGAAAAATGGAAGACCATGTTTTATGTATGAGTTGAAATGTTTATGTCTGAGTCGATAGAGAGGGCGCAATTTTTCAATAATACATAAAAGTCCTCCGATCTTGTATCGTACTAATCGTACTAATATAAAAGTATAATATATATATATATATTAATTTATTTATTTATATATTTATTTATTTATTTATTTACATAACCTCGACTTCATCATTACCCCGTGTAAGGTAGGGCCTACATATATTAATTGGTGTTTCTCGAATAATTTATCATTTTTATATTATTATTATTATTATTATCATCATAATTATTATATTATATTTATTATTATTATTATTATTATTATTATCGTAAGTATTATTATTGTTATTATCGTATAAAATGTTGTTTATACATGAAATTTACATTGCTACATTTAATGTATCTTCAACTATTCATCATTTATATAGGCCTAGAGTATATCTATATGTGTCAAATATTTATTTGTATTTGTGCTGGTTGAGTGGAAGAGAAGGCCTTATGGCCTTAACTCTACCAGAATAAATAAAACATTATTATTATTATTATTATTATTATTATTATTATTATTATTATTATCGTAAGTATTATTATTGTTATTATCGTATAAAATGTTGTTTATAGGCCTACATGAAATTTACATTGCTACATTTAATGTATCTTCAACTATTCATCATTTATATAGGCCTAGAGTATATCTATATGTGTCAAATATTTATTTGTATTTGTGCTGGTTGAGTGGAAGAGAAGGCCTTATGGCTTTAACTCTGCCAGAATAAATAAAACATCATTATTATTATTATTATTATTATTATTATTATTATTATATGTAGTGGGCCTACTATAGGGCGATAGCGAGGAGATACTAAAGGCCAACACGCACACACTGTTGAGTAGCACTAAGAAATTGGGACTGGAAGTAAATATCAATAAAACAAAATATATGGTCACACACAGAAATATATTATATAATGGAAATGGACAGCTAATGACAAATGAGGAAAATTTTGAGGAAGTGGCTGAATTCAAATACCAGGAATAATATTCACAAATAGGAATGAGATGCACAAAGAAATTAAACATAGGCTCAATTCTGGAAATGCGTGCTATTATGATTACAGAGACTTTTGACGGCCCAACTACTTTAAAAAAACATTAAACTGATACTAGGCTATATAAAACTTATTCTACCAGTTATATTATATGGATGCGAAACATGGACTCTTACTTTAAGGGAGGAAAGGAGATTATGAGTATTTGAGAATAGCCTAAAGTTCTTAGGAAAATTTTTGGACCAAAGAGAGATAAACAGACAGGTGAATGGAGAAAACTACATAACAGTGACCTACATGATCTTTATGGGAAGCGAGATATAATGAAAACAGTTTCGTAGACTTCGATGAGCAGGACATGTGGCACGAATGGGGAATGAAAGACGAGCATGGAGGCTTCTTATAGGAAAACCAGAGGGAAAACGCCCAGTTCGTAGACCAAGAGTGAGATGGGGAATAACATTAACTATGATTTGAGGGAAGTAGATTATACAGGGAATGATTGAAAAACATTAGCTCAGGATAGGGATGTATGGAGAGCTTATGCCCGCGCGTCCATGAACCTACGGGTTCGATAGTGCCAGTGAGTTAGTTAGTTATTTATATAGGTACAAATTTGTAATGTTTACACATATTTCTATGCCTAAAGTTTTATTTTCCTTCTCCACTCGTCTATATCCATCCATTCCATGCTCTCCAGTCCTCTTGTTCTCATTCCAGTTCTTATTTCTTGCATCCACGAGTTTCGAGGTCTTCCTTTCCTTCTTCTTCCAACTGGATACCATTCCAATGTTTTTCTGGGTAACGTTTCTTCTTGCATTCGTCGTACATGCCCATACCAATTTAATTGCTTATATCTTGTATAGTATACTATTGAATATCTGATATTCATTTTTTCTCGTATGACAGTATTTCTTATTTTTTTCTAATTTTGAACATCTTGCTTCTCTCCTTATGAAATCCATTTCCATCGACATAAGTTTTTGTTCTAAGTTTTTGTTGAATTTCCAAACTTCATCTCCATATGTGACAGTACTTCTAACTATTGAATTATATATTTGTAACTTATTTTTTATGGTTATATGTCTGTTCCATAAGACCCCATTCATCATTGCTGTTATTATCTACCTTTATTTATTCTGTTCTTAATATCATTTTCTTGTTTATCCTCTTTACCCACTTTTACTCCCAGATACTCAAATTCTTCACATCCCTTCTTGATCTTCTAGTTATAATCTTCGGTTTCTGCTCCACATCCCATAAACATGTTTTTTTCTGAATTTAGTTTTTTTATTATTATATACAACTTTCCTCATTAGAGGATTGCCTCAAGGACAAAGTGATACAGACAATTAATTTTCAAAATTGATGAAGTACTTTTTGTAAATACATTAAAAATTTTCAAATTGTAATTGAAGCATACATACTATAAAGTAGAAATTTTGTAAAGACGGTTTCTTAAAATTGAAATTGATCCTCTAATGGCAGCAATGGCAAAATTAGAAAGATACGCTTTGTCCACATCTAAGAAATTCCAAAATGTAGCTAAGAACCTGGTATAGTACCTCTTGCCCCGATCATCAATCCTGTGACAGTTATACTATCTAATTGGTATTTTATCTTTGTAATAGTCAATATATATAATAATCAACATCTTCTTCAAGGTATGGACCTATTGGCCCGTTTCGCTCCCCGGTGCACAATATGCTGCAGGTCGTCCTTCCAACGCCGTTTCGGTCTTCCTACATTTCTTCGGCCTTCAGGTTTATAATAAAGCATCTGTTTTGATAAACGATTATTTGGCATTCTTTGTACATGTTCAAACCATTTACATTTATTTCTGTATATTAAATATGTTTGTATATTATATATTTGTACTTCATCACTAATAATTAAATATGTCCGAATATTGTCTTGGGGAGTTCGAGTTTATTTAAATTTCCTCGTAGCAGGTAATCCGCCTGCTGCCGAATAAGTCCAATGGTGGGGCTGCCATCTCAAAGCATTTGAACATGCTTCCATCTGTACAAACCCAGATGGACGGCTGTCTCTTCCGCTTTGTCTCGCCTTTATTGAAGTTTGTTCTTTTTGCCGATCCAATCGTTGAGGTCTTCACCCGTATCCTTGGGCAGAGAATCTCATTATACCCCGAGAGATGGGGTCCTTGACATAACTTAATCACTAAGATTCTTAGTGTTCACCTCCACGACGATAACGCACCTGTCAAGAATTACCCAACTGTATACAGTTGCGGCTTATGCCCCTGTACACATTGGGCTGGGTTAATAGCCTTATTTTAAACCAATACTGGAGGTTGTAACAGCGGCGTTTGAATTTCGCGGGTGAGGGTGAGAATGTTGGTTTCGCATTGGTGCAAATAGATTCGTGAATCACTGAATCCCGAGTCGTAAGATCAGAGTAGATCATCGTTACGTTTGGAACTTCTTTTCCGTATGATTTTTCCAAATTTCGACCCTTTCTGTCGGGAAATTTCGATGTCATAAACTTCCATACTGGAAATGTTTCGATCGGTACCGAGAAATTTTCTTCCCCGGCCTTTATAAAGTATTGCCAGGATCGAGAGCGAGTTAGTTGTGAAGTGACAGCGATGCAGTGAGCTGTGGAAAAGCAGAAACTGTGGATTCGTTAGAGACTGAAGATAATTGAGTGACAGATAATTGTCCACCTCTGTGATTAACGCATGTGGATGTGAGGCCAGCAGCCGGCTGTTAGGTCAAGGGCCTTGTAGGTCTGTCGCACCGTGGAGAAAGAGAAGTGGATTACAAGGACACCATGCCAGGAGAGAATGCCAGAAATTTCGTAATGACAACCTGGTGGCATTTATTTTAAAAAGTTATCATAAGTAATGTCACCAGTGATTTCCAAATTGTCTTAGGATATGGAAATCAAGAGTGGAATTTGTTAGGACTATTTAACGAATAAAATGAAGCTGTTAACTAATACATCATTATTTAAATTTAGTTCTTTTAAAATATTTATGTATTTAATTAAACGGCGATGATTGAAAACAAATGAGAAATGTTTTGTTACGTTTCATTTGTTCATCAATGCAACTTAATCATACTATTTATTGGCAAATAGGATCGCAATATTGTAAGAATGCAGCCTAGTGGAGAGAAAAAATGAAACACATCAAACTGTATATTATAATCAACATTATAGGTTATTAATTATTTTTTTGGAAACAACTAAGTAAAATCAGTATTTAAAAACACAATTATTGAACACACAATTATCAGATGTGTAGGTCGAAGGAATCTGTTCATCATTTGCTATCCATCCATAGTAATTCTGCCCGAGGGCAGGTCTTTCACTGCAATCATAGCATTTTCATGCTATGCTTTGCAGCTTTACTAGGGAATTGTAGCTTCCCGTTGCTTTCCACACCGATGAAAGATGATGAGGATGATGATGCTGATGATAAGGATGATGATGGCCGGATGATTTTCGGGGACCGTTGGGCCCTAAGGTTCCTGACGTTTGTCTTACAGGCGAGGAAAACCCCGAAAAAACCTCACCCAGGAGCCTGTCCCGACCGGGAATCGAACCCGGACCCGCTGCGTGACAAGGCAGCACGCTACTTCGAGACCACAGCGGTGGATTTATTTGCTATATTCAACGTATTTGTTAGAGAGTCAATCACTGCAAAATAATGCTCTGACCTGTTCAGAATATTAAAAAGGAGGAGCTTCCTTTATTTTGGTAATCAAAATTCGATAATTATCGAGGTGAAACACGACTGTGATTGGTTGTAAAACAAAATTCATTGAAATGTGATTTGTCATTGACTCCCATTTTGGGCTTGAGTTTAATAGTCGGTAGAAAGATATATTATGTAAACCAACGTAATCGGGCAATAAATTAGACAATTTGATTAGTTAATGCAGTTACCGCGTGGCGGATTTTTAATAATTTTATTCACTAAATAAAGTTAGTAACTGTATTATATAGCACTTGAGTTTTCATCGCTTTGTACAATTAAATCCCGTCACTGCTCTACTTTGTTGAATTATAGACAAGAAGTGCTATTTCGCTTGATAATTTGGATTTCTGTTTGATGCTGTATTATTGCGCGCACAACGTGGGTGTTTCGCTGAATGACGCAAATCCTCGACAACGTTTACTTGGTTTCAAAGCGAAAAATCATTAAAAACTTTGTTTCTAGATTTACAGCAGTTGATTGGCGGTTACTAGTTCTAAGGTTTCACATCAATTAGAGGCAAAGTTCACCAACTGTTTCTCATCTGAAGGTCGAGTCCGTCACTACTCTTGTAGTCCAACACTCTAAATAACTCTTGTGTATTAGTTTGCAAAGTGTGGAATAGGATCGTCTTGTTTTTATAATGGAAATGGGCAGTTAATGATAAATGAGGGAAATTTTGAAGATGTAGCTGAATTCAAATACCTAACTAACTAACTTACTAACTCACTGGTAGTATCGAACCCGGAGGTCCATGGCCGCGCGGACATAAGCTCTCCAAACATCGCTATTCTGAGCTCATGTTTTCCAATCATTCCCTGTGTAATCTACTTTCCTTAAACCATTGTTAATGTTAATCTCCCACTTCATTCTTGGTCTATCATTAGGGCGTTTTCCCTCCGGTTTTCCTACAAGCAGCTTCAATGCCCCTCTTTCTTTCCCCATTCGAGCTACAAGCCCTGCCCATCGCAGTCTATGAGACATAACTGTTATTATTAACCTATATAAAGATCGCATAGCTCGCTGTTATGTAGTCTTCTCCGTTCGACTGTTTGTTCATATCTCTTTGTTTCAAAAGTTTCCTAAGAACTTTATTCTCAAATAATAGTCCACCGCTGTGGTCTCGAGGTAGCGTGCTGCCTTGTCACACAGTGGGCCCAGGTTCGATCCCCGGTCAGGGCAGTTTTTCTGGGTGAGGTTTTTATCGGGGATTTTCCTCACCTATAAGACAAATGTCAGGAAAACTTTAAGGCTCAAACGGTCCCCGAAATCATATGGCCATCATCATCATCATCACCATCCTTCACCGGTGTAGAAAGCAATGGGAATCTACCACACCTACAATTCCCTAGTAAAGCTGCAAGCATAGCAGTGGAATTCCTTCCCTCGGGCAGAATTACTATGGATGGATGGATAGTAATATTTTCTCCTCCCTTAAAGTAAGAATTAATCTTTCACATAAGCCTACATATAATATAACTGGGAGAATAACAGTTTTATATATTTTGAGTTTAATATATTTTTTATAAAAGTTGGGACAAGAGTCCCTGTAATACATAATAGCATGCATTTCCAGAAATCAGCCTAGGGGCTATGTTGAATTTCTTTGTACACCTCGTACCTATTTGTAATTATTGTTCCTAGATATTTTAAGTCCACTGCTATGGTCTCGAGGTAGTGTACTGCCTTGTCACGCAGCGGGCCCGGGTTCGATTCCCGGTCGGGACAGGCTCCTTGGTGAGGTTTTTACAGGGTTTTTCCTCACCTATAAGACAAATGTCACGAAGTTTAGGGCTCAACGGTCCCCGAAAATCATCCGGCCATCATCATCCTTATGATCATCATCATCATCACCATCCTTCACCGGTGTGGAAAGCAACAGGAAGTACCACACCTGTAATTCCCTAGTAAAGCTGCAAAGCATAGCATGAAATTGCTATGATTGCAGTGAAAGGCCTGCCTTCGGGCAGAATTACTATGGATGGATGGATATTTTAATTCAGCCACTTCTTCAAAATGTTCATCATTTGTCATTTACTGCTCATTTCCATTATAAAATTCATTTCTATGTGTGAATATATATTTAGATTAATGATGTTTATTTCCAGTCTCAATTTCTTAGTGCGGTATTACTCAGTAGAATGTGTATGTTGACCCTTAGTATCTCCTCGCTATCGCTTAATAACACACTATAGCATAAACTAACAGTTTATTAATACCATATATATATCCCCACGGGACGACAGGCTTAGAAGGCTCTTGGCTTACCTTCCGGCTGCTGGCCTCACATCATGTGTTAATCACAGAGACAGACGATCTTCCTGCCAGTATAGAGCTGACATATGGTCAGCATGTCGAGTCTCCCAGCAGTTATAGCTGGTTTTCTCAATCTGGAGTCGCTACTTATTGTAGCCGCCAAATTCCTCACGATGCTGGGTGAGCACCGGTCTGAAACTGCTAGAAATCCAATGAGAAAATGTATTTCCCCATGGAGACTCGAATCAGCGCAAGACCCATTGCTCTGCGCCAAGGCGTTTTGCCTTAACCACTTGGCACGGCGCAGGGCTCTATATGTTTAAAATTTGCTTACCTCTTATGGTGGCCAGTATATGGCAGTTGGAACGATTTCCCGCTACCTCTCGTATAAATTGAGAATACTACACATATAAGAAAAATAAATGTTTGTGTTAGGACACCTGAGTGGCTCAGATGGTTAGAGCGCTAAACGTACCGAGTTTAGAGACTCAGGCATTTATTTTTCTTTTCATATCATATATATATATATATATATATATATATATATATATGGTTTATAAATATCCTCAACTCGTGTCCATCTCAGGGTCGGGTCGAGAGATGAGATGAGTTCCCTATATAGAGGTCTGTGAATGGCAATGGTACCGGCTGACCACGCCTGACCTACCATTACGGGGGCAGGTGAACGAAATTAAACGAAATTAATGAGGCGAGTGTGGAGAAATTGTGGAATGAAATGGTAACACGGGAAAACGGGAGTGAACTCCGAGAAAAACCTGCCCAAATTCAGTTTCTTCCACCGTGAAACCCAAATGGAGTGACCGAGACTCGATCTCGGGACCCAGCGGCATATATATGGTAATATTTCTACAGTAATTTGTTCGTTTTACAATTTTATGTAGACTTGGATATAGTAGTTTTTTTTTTTTTATTGGAACGGGTCTGTGTCACTTGTGTATTCCATGAACACTGAGCTATGGAGAACGGGGCTGATAGAATCTGCAGAAACTGTTTACGTGTTCATTTTTCATATGACAGCGGACATGTCAATATCTGCTTTGTTAGACAATTCCGCGACGTGTGGAAACATCAATCTCTCATATACAGGGTGCACGACTAGCTGATTGCCTGGTTTTTTAATTTTCCCTAAAATCTCACAATTACAATAGCTGCTGCTCCAAAAACTATGGATTCGATACTAATGACTTATTTGTATTATTTCTTTTACCCCCTCTATCCCCATTTTTAGGTATGCTAGGAATTACAAGAAATATCTTGTCATAGGGATCAATTTGGGTATGATTCTTGTCTTAGATATGCTTTTACTGGTATCTGTAGTTTTAATTGGACGTATTCTTCTCCATAATGCGTTCCCTAAAGCGTATCAAAAACTTTCTTCCTACAGCTCTTAAAACATTAGTGATGCTACATTTTGATATTGTGACGTTATACTAACTGGTATAAGTGATTGTCGGACAAACTGCAGCGTGTCCATAATATGTGTATCAGATTCATATTCAATGTCCGAAAATACGATCACATTTCTCCACTAATCCGTGAATTGTCATGGCTACATCTGAAAGAGAGAAGAAAATTACACCGTCTAATTATCTTATTTAAGATTCTCGATTCCCAATTGTTTATCCTCTTGTTTCCAGTACCTATCCACCAACCATAACTTAAAGACAAGATCACAACGTAGTATCTTGCTTAATATACCGCAACATAGGATATCACAACACTCTTATGTCATATACTGTCTTCACTTCTCGCATCTGGAATTCCCTACCCTATAAGGGGCTGCCGGGCATTAATATTTTAAAAAGAAATCTAAATTTATATTTGCTCTAACCTCGACTTCATCATTACCCAGTGTAAGGTAAATATATTAATTGGTGTTTGTCGTATAATTTAACATATTTATACTATTATTATAATTATTACTATTATTATTATAAGTACAGTAAAACCCGTCTATCAAGGAACATGACGGTTCCTTAAATATATTACCGTCTTGGCAGTTTTCCTTCTTATAAAGGGTTCCCAAATTACAAGCATGAATTTTCTCACGCAGTGTAAAGGTTTTACATGCACGCTTTAAAGACATAACGTATTGACTGAAATACAGACAAAATATTGTATGTAACATAGCACAGTTTACACGGCAATACAAAACAACTTTATTTCACAAAAACGAGAAGGAACTCAACTACAGGAAGACTGAAGATTTTCCCTACTCCCTCGCAGGTTATGTAAGCAGGCAAGGAAAAGCGATGGTATCCTTGCAATACAATGGCAACACAAGAAGTTAAAACGATAGAATGCAGTAGCGTCATATGCAGATATTCCACGTGTGGTCATTAATACTGTAATTAGAACGTGCTTAAGAATAATTTTCCCCCTTACTGAGGTAAAAATTAACTAATGGTACTTTAAAAACCATTCCGTTTCCGCGCCATGAAGGTTTCCGGCTTATACAGGACGATTTTACGTATAAAATCGTACCGTTCTGGAGATTTTTTCCGTCTCTACGGGTTTCTTTCTTATAAAGGCTCCGGCTAAGACAGGTTTCACTGTATTATTATTGTTATTATCATGGTATAAAATGTTGTTTGTACATGAAATTTGCATTGCAACCATTTAATCTATTTTTAACTCTTTATAATTAGTTTAGTGTATATATTATCAAATATTTATTTGTATTTGTGCTGGTTGATTGGAAGAGAAGGCCTTATGGCCTTAACTCTGCCAAAATAAATAAAACACTATTATTGTTGTTATTACTATTATTATTATTGTTATTATTATTATTATTATTATTATATTAAACAAATCTATAAAGATAACTCCGCTTATGTTAAAATTGGAAATATAATGTCTAATCCTATAAAAACCACAAAGGGATTGAAACAAGGGTGCAGTCTATCACCAATTTTATTTAATATTTATGTAGAATTTATATTAATGAAATGGAAACAAAGCTGCAAAGGTATGGGTATCCCAATAGGTAACAGATTTTTGCTGACATTACAATTTGGTGATGAACAACTGGTTTTAGCGCAAGACAAATTTGATATGGAATTCATGATAAAAAGGTTGAAAAACACATATGAATCATGGGGTCTCACAGTAAATTTACAAAAAACAGAATATCTGGCAATAAATAGCAATGAAAGAGAAAATTTAATATTGGAAGAAGGAATCCAAATAAAGCAAGTGAAACAAACTAAATATTTGGGAATAATTATGGATAACATTGAAGGTATAGGCAAAGAGAACATAAAACATAAAATTGAATTGAGTAGCAAAATAATATCATCGTTAAATTCCATATGGTGGGATAAGCATATTTGGAAAGACACAAAAAAATATATTGGTAAAACATTGGTGGAATCTGTTGCAATGCATGGAAGTGAGGTATGGACAATCAATAAGTACTACAAGAATAGACTAATGGCTCTATAAATGGATTATTTACGCAGAAGTGCCAGAAAGTCTACATTAGAACATGTCACAAATAAGGAAATTAGAATCATAATGGAAGCAGAAGAAAGCATAATTGAAAGAATTGAGGAGAAGGAATTAAAGTGGTTAGGACATGTTTTAAGAATGGAAGATGAGCGATGGCCGAAGCAACTATATCAATGGCATCCGAACAGAAAGAAGAAAAGAGGGAGACCAAAGTTAACATGGAAGGAAAACATGAAGACAGTAATGCAAGCTAGAGGGCTAAGCATCGAAGATGCCCAAGACCGTAGGCTTTGGAGGTGTGGCACGGGAAGATGTCAGAAGCTGTAAAACCCGAATATAGATAGATAGAGATTATTATTGTTATTATATTATTGTTATTTATTATTATTATTATTATTATTATTATTATTATTATTATTATTATTATTATTATTATTATTATTATGCAGTGACCTGATTGAAGTCGTCCATATTAATTTAATGTTTGCTCTTGAGGAACATTCGTCTTCATTAGAAGTATGACGTCATCACAGGGAGTTGTGTAATGCACACAAATCGACAGCCACACTGCAGTGTCTCTTTCCTTGGCTAATTAAGACATTAAACAACATTAAAATTACTTATCAAACATCGAGAATGTGTTTCAAGTGTTGTCTTCAATCTTCTCTACGTAAACAATACCGGTATGATATTAAACAACTAACTCCAATGTTTAATAAATTAATATTCAGAAGGTAAAGCTTTTACTATTTTCTCGTGAAAATTTGTATATACAGGATTTCAGATGTGGCGAGTGTTTACCCGTTATCTACAGTAAAACCTGTCTATGAAGGAACATGACGGTTCCTTAAATATATTTCCGTCTTGGCAGTTTTTCCTTCTTATAAAGGGTTCCCAAATTACAAGCTTGAATTTTCTCACGCAGTGTAAGGGTTTTACATGCACGCTTTAAAGACATAACGTATTCACTGAAATACAGACAAAATAGTGTATGTAACACAGCTCAGTTTGCATGAAAACTGGCAGCTTGTTGCGTATTCAAAGTTAAAATTGGGAAATACATTATGAGGTTCTTAATTAATAAATTAATGAGTCATTTTAAAATGACTCATTAATTTATTAGCTTGTTGCGTGTTCATTCACTACAGGTCCGGGGTATGGTGACGTCCTTCCATCGTAGTTGTGGTCGTCCTAAAGGCCTTTTCTGCTGAGGTGTCCAGTCACGTACTTTCTTCACTAATCTACTGTTCTCCATTCTATCTATGTGATCGTTCCAGTTTAGTCTTCTATCATTTATCCAGAGGTTTATAGGTTCAATTTCACATTCTTCTCTAATAACAGAGCTGCGAATTTTCTCGCTCAGCGATTTTCCTACTATTTTCCTTAAAACTTTCATTTCGGTTGTTTCGTTGATTTCTTTTGTTTTTTGAGTTTCTGTTCGGCATTCACAACCATATGTTAAAACTGATCTTATGACAGATTTGTAAATTCTTACTTTTGTATCTAATCTTAATTTTTTTTTTTTTTTCCAAACAGTATTGTAATTATTGATTAGGCATATTTTAAAATATTCTCTATGTTTTGAACATTAATATTTTCATTCACGAAGAATAACAAGTATATTTAATTTAGTGAATGGAACTATTTTTTCGCATACTTATTGCTTCTACATCGTATGACGGCGTTCATATTCAATGAAAAAGAGCTCAAACGGTTTTGTTTTGATAAGGGTCACTTTAAAAGCGGATAGCCTTTAGTGAAACACATCGCAATCGAGAATTTTTGACAGGGATGTTGTTTGAGTGCTTTGATGTAAGGAACCAGAAACTTATTACAAATAAATGTCTTAGTTATCCAGAAGTATATATGTGATACAGATTTGAAAATGATCGTTCTTGTCCCTCTAAGGCAGTGGTACTCACTAGAAATTACAATAGAGCCAAATATAAGAAACAATATTTGTTGACACAGGGATATCCAAAGTTTTGTAGAATTTCAATAAAGATAATATTATTTTATACTTAGAATTTAAAATTTAAATGTAATGTAATGAAGGTAAAATTATTCTAAGAGCCTTAATAAATATCTTCAAGGGCCGCGTAATGAGTACCGCTGCTCTAAGGTCTGGGAAGGGAGATTCATGTAGAAGTGCCTTTAAAATATGTTGTTAAACGAAGGAAGGAATCATCAGTGTGTTGTTGTTGTTATGGTTGAACTTGTCCGTGAGATGAAATGATGCAGAATTAACTTACTTCTTGGCTCTGTGTGTTGTGTAGTTGAATTTTTAATGAAATTACGTCCATACCTGAACTGCGCTCTGCCGGAGAAGCTATGAAACTCCTCCTCACTTGTGAAATTTGATCGACTACCTCCAACTCTCAAGTTAGCGACAGCGTGTTCTGGCTCAACTTTCAACTTCAGTAGAAGTAATAATAATAATAATAATAATAATAATAATAATAATAATAATAATAATAATGAAAATAATAATAATAATGAAAACAATAATAATGAAAATAATAATAATAATAATGAAAATAATTACAATAATAATAATAATAATAATAATAATAATAATAATAATAATAATAGTAATGAAAATAATAATAATAATGAAAACAATAATAATAATAATAATAATAATAATAATAATAATAATAATAATAATAATAATAATAATAATGAAAATAATAATAATAATGAAAACAATAATAATGAAAATAATAATAATAATAATGAAAATAATTACAATAATAATAATAATAATAATAATAATAATAATAATAATAGTAATGAAAATAACGAAAATAATGAAAATAACAATAATAATAATAATGAAAATAATAATAATGAAAATAATAATAATAATGAAAATAATAATAATAATAATAATAATAATGAAAATAATAATAATAATAATAATAATAATAATAATAATAATAATAATAATAATGCAGCATAAGTTAGTAAGCCGAAAATGCAAATAGGCCTATATTATTTTCTGTGGCTTACAACATCTATGCAAAAAAAAAAAATACCGAAATTATTCCCTAGTTAGGAAATTGCCTCAAGCAGTAATGTTTGAGATTATATTATGAAGGTCCCGTATTCAATCCCTAGTTTCAACCAATCTAATTTGTTGTCCTTGAAACCATGTGCAATGGTTAACTGGCTGTATTTTTATGAAATATAAAACTGTTGTGATAATAATAATAATAATAATAATAATAATAATAATAATAATACCGATGGAAAGTACATTTAGACAGAATGGACAATACAAAATTAACATCTACAAACCGAAGGGAAAAAGATCTTTGGGACGGTCAAGGAAACGATAGACTTGAGACCGGTACAGGTCGCGTTGACCTAATCCTGGAAATTAATAATAATAATAATAATAATACCGATGGAAAGTACATTTAGACAGAATGGACAATACAAAATTAACATCTACAAACCGCAGGGAAAAAGATCTTTGGGACGGTCAAGGAAACGATAGACTTGAGACCGGTACAGGTCGCGTTGACCTAATCCTGGAAATTAATAATAATAATAATAATAATAATAATAATAATAATAATAATAATAATAATAATAATAATAATGATAATAATAATAATAATAATAATAATAATAATAATAATAATAATAATGATGATGATGATAATAATAATGATGATGATGATAATAATAATAATGTTAATAATCATAATGATGATGATGATAATAATAATAATGTTAATAATCATAATTATGATGATGATAATAATAATAATGTTAATAATAATAATGATAATATATAATAATAATAATAATAATAATGATAATGATAATGATGATAATGATAATAATAATGATGATAATGATAATAATAATGATGATAATGATAATAATAATGATGATAATGATAATAATAATGATGATAATGATAATAATGATGATAATGATAATAATGATAATAATGATAATGATGATAATGATAATGATGATAATGATAATAATGATAATGATGATAATGATAATGATGATAATGATAATGATGATAATGATAATAATGATAATGATGATAATGATACTTACTTACTCACTGGCACTATCGAACCCGTAGGTTCATGGCCGCTCGGACATAAGCTCTCCATACATCCCCATCCTGAGCTAATGCTTTCCAATCATTCCTTGTATAATCTACTTCCCTCAAATCATAGTTAATGTTATTCTCCCACCTCATTCTTGGTCTACCAACTGGGCGTTTTCCCTCTGGCTTTCCTACAAGAAGCTTCCATGAAGTCTTTCATTCCCCATACGTGCAACATGTCCTGCGCATCGCAGTCTACGAGACTTAACTGTTCTTATTATATCTGGCTTCCTATAAAGACCATGTAGTTCATTGTTATGTAGTCTTCTCCATTCACCTGTCTGTTCATCTATGTTTGGTCCAAAAATTTTCCTAAGTACTTTATTCTGAAATACTTGTAATCTCCTTTCCTCTCTTAAAGTAAGAGTCAATGATAATGATAATAATGATAATGATAATGATAATGATAATGATAATAATAATAAAATAATAATAATAATAATAATAATAATAATAATAATAATAATAATAATAATAATAATAATGATAGAACATAGATACTAAGTGATATTTAACATTGAGTTTGATATTTGAATCGTTTCGTTTCGTTATTGTGAGATACTTTTTTACTATAAAGATCACGTATTAAGACGTAATTAGATATTATTAAATAACTTCGCAAGAAAACTCCTCACTGCCATCGACTGTGGCTCAAGAAGCATGCATAATGGCGTCACATTGTGGTCGCACGGAATGTCATTATTGCAGACGACTACACATCTGACATAAAAATTCCCAAAAACCGATCAAGCGCCATCTATCGAGTCCAATTGTGAATCTAAACCATCCAAGGACCCACTCAAACACACACACAAAATGTCATTAAAATCTGTCGAGTCGTTAGGTAGTTTTTAATTTCGGATTTCAGGTCAACCTCCACTTCTAATTGTCAGATTTCGTTCATTTTTGGACAATACTTACCTCGAATTATTTTAATATGATATACTGAGTTTCGTTGTGAAACGTCAAAAATTGTGACCTCTAGAGCGATTTTAAATTTTTCACTTCAGATGAACTCCTACACCTAATGGTTTAAAGGGTCCAAGCGTGAATCAAAACCATCCAGGGAGCCACTCAAACACACACAGAAAGTTTAATTAGTCGTTTAGGCAGTTTTTAATTTTGGATGTCAGGTAAACCTTCACTTTTAATTGTCAGATTTCGTTCATTTTTGGACAGTACTTACCTCGGATTATTTTAATGTGATAAACTAAGTTTCGTTGTGAAAATCGAAAATTGGGACCGCTAGAGCGATTTTTCAATTTTCACTCCAAGTGAATTCCTGCTTCTGATAGTTTTATAGGGTCCAATTGTGAATCTAAACCATCAAAGAACCCAATCAGACACAATACAAAAAAAATAATCAAAATCGGTCCAGTCGTTTAGGAGTAGTACAGTGACATACACACGTTTATAAGAATTATATATACAGAGTGATTGAGAAATATGGCTATACATTTGATCGCATTTTGTGACGAAAAATATTATTATTAAAGGAAATATTATGTTATCATTGGAAAGGGAATCCTTCAAATTACAACAATAGAACAAAACAAAACATATCACTGCTTCACATGCAGCTTGGCGGGTTGATTTTTGTGGGCTAGCGTCGAACGCCTCCACAATTCCCTTCGTTGTTTCTGCATCCGTGCTAATGCGAGGCCTTCCAGGAGGTTTGATTTTCTGCATCCTTCCCGTTTCCAGCAGTCGTTTTCTCCACTTCCCCACAGTCGACGGCTGCAATGCTGCGTTAAACTCACGTCTTGCCCGTCTTGCGGTCTCACGATCATTAGCATACGTTATTGCCCATGCAGCAATTGTAATTTCCTGTTGTATATTCAACGTCATTTTGACTAATGACGTAAGTTCTACACTGTTTTGTTTTATTCCATTGTTGTAATTTGAATAATTGCCTTTCCAATGGTAATTTCAAATTTGCTGTAATGGTAATATTTTCATCACACAACGCGATCAAACATATAGCCATATTTATGATTCACCCCGTATATATATAGGCCTATATATATATATGAAGATATAGAACTGAAGAAATATACAATATTTTATTAATTTGTGTGGGATAGAATAACAAGTCAGTCCAGTTTCTGTATGCGGACATTTGCTTTTATAATGTAATAATTAGATAAAAGAAGTGAAGTGATGGGAATTGACACGTGTCATATCCAGTTGTGATGAAATGTGCGCGCGCTAATACTGTGTGGACCTGCGTTTTAATATTGATAACGAGGCTGGTGTAAATTAACAGTAAACACTCAGAATATTTCTTAAACCTATTTTTCACGTCATTGTGAGCCTCCCATTCCAACGACCTGGGTTCAATTTCTCCCTTTTTTGAGATATTACGAATTATAAGACGGATTGTGATTTTAAAAAATAATTAATAGTCTGACAACTTATAGTTGAAGAAAGCGACTAACAACCAAGTGAAACATACATTTCAGCCTGTTTAAAAACATGTTGTCCTATCTACAATTCAAAAAGAAAATTGGGGGAGTCTATGTCACTTTGTCACCTATATCTTATATATAAAAATCAATGTTTGTTTGTTTGTTTGTTTGTTTGTTCGTATTCTATGTGCGGCCATACTGTTGATCCGATTTTGATGTGGTTTTTTGCAAAATGTTCAGAAGATTCCCGGACTGAACATAGGCTATAAGAGAGTTGTGATATTCAAACCCTTCACCCCTAAAAATCGCCCTTTGTAGTGAAAAACGTGAAATAAAGTCCCTATTTTGACGCTTAAATGGCTTACGCTTGCCTAAACCATAACAAATACCCCAAATTAATGTACACAGAATTGAATATCTCACAAAACTCTACAAAAAAGTCCGCGATAGCATACGTTTATCTTTTATGGATAACTCACAATAACCATTTTTGTTTTTCATTGATGCCAAGAAGATTCCCGGACAAGCGTGCTTTGCCATACTGTTCATCCGATTGAGATGTGGCTTTTTCAAAAATGTTCAGGAGATTCCGGGGATGAACATAGGCTATAAGAGAGTTTGTAATACTCAAACCCTTCACCCCTAAAAATCACCCTTTGTAGTGAAAAACGTGAAATAAAGTCTCTATTTTGACGCTTAAATGACTTACGCTGCCTAAACCACAACAAATACACCAAATTAATGTACACAAAATTGAACACCTCAAAAAACTCTACAAAAAAGTCCGAGACAGCATATGTTTTTCTTCTACGGACAACTCACAATAACCATTTTTGTCCTTTATTGATGCCAAGAATATCGGGATAAGCTGATTTCTGAACAGTGCACGGCTGGTGCTAAAAACACATTAACATTTATTTATGAGTAGCAGTGCATTCCGATTATTAGCTAGTACCATATAAAAAACGGAGAAACAAAAGGTCCCCGAACATCATCTGGCCATCATCATCATCCTTCACCGATGTGGGAAGCTATCACATCTATAATACCCTAATAAAGTTGCAAAGCATAGATTGAAAATGCTATGATCGCAGTGAAAGACCTGCTCTAGGATAGAACACTAAAATTGAATGAAACCGACATCATGGGAAACATGTGATTAGAGAAGTTCATATAATTTTTTTCATCATCGTCATCATCATAATAGTCCATTCACGAATTTAGGCCATTTGTTGACCTGTTTCGGCCTCGAAAGAAACACCATCCAAAAGTTTTTTGAGTGGACGTCCTGCTCTTCTTCTTCCTGTAGGTTGATAACTTAACATTTGTTTGAGTATTCTGTAATCTTCCGTTCGAAGAACAGCCACCTTTATATAAACATTTAATTTTACATTCCGTTTAACTAATATCATATTGTAATGTTGCATCAGTCTTGACTTATAATCAAAAATGTTGTTTTCTAAAGGTTCCATGTGCAATTCTTCTAAGGTGTCTTCATTTTTTATTGACTATTTAACTCATGCTCCAAATGGGAGTCAATGACCAATCACATTTCAATAATTTTTTATTTATAACCAATCACAGTTGTTTCTCACCTCGATTTTATCAGTTTAATTTTGTCACTTTAAAATCAAGCTCCTGCTTTTTAACATTCTGAATAGATCATAGCATTATTTTGCAGTGACTGCATGTGGCTACCAGATTGTATATATAGTGCATGAATGTTAACACATAGTGTCAGCGGGATATGATATAAAAACATTTGTAGCAATTGATTATGCAAAAGAAAACACTGTTTGCACTTTCTTAACCGAATATTTCCCAGGAAATAACGTTGCAGAAAAATATAATTGACATATTTACATCTTAGGGCATCAGAAATTAATTAATACCTGTAATGTTGGTTATAAATTTCTCCACTAGGGTGCATTCTTATAATATTACGATCCATTGGCAATAAATAACATGATCTAGTTGCAATGATGAACAATTGAAACTTAACAATCGTTTTATCATTGTTTTCAAACATCGCCGTTTACATTAAATATAGACCCCTATAGATATTTTAAAATAACCATAATTAAATAATGATTTATGAAAAAACAGCTTAATTTTATTCGTTAAATAGTCCTAACAAATACTCCTGGCGCGACAGGCCTAGGAGGCCCTTAGCCTACCAGCCGGCTGCTGGCATCTCATCCACATGTGTCAGTCACAGAGGTAGATGATCAGCCAGTGTAGGGGTGACATGTGGTCAGCATGTCGAGTCCCCCAGCCGTTATAGCTGGTTTTCTCGACTTGGAGCCGCTACTTATTGTAGCTACCCAAATGCCTCACGATGCTGGGTAGGCACCGGTCCCATACTGGTCGAAATACCATGAGAAAAATTTCTTCCCCCAAGGAGACCCGAACCAGCGCAAGTCCCGTAGCTCTGCGCCAAGGCTTCCTGCCTTAACCACTCGGCTACGGCGCGGAACGTCCTAACCAAATGCCACACTTTATTTTCTCTAGATAAATTCACGACTCATGAAATCACTCGTGGCAGTACTTATGATATTTTTTTGTCATAAATAAATAAGAAATTGAGGTACCATTGGTACCATCCTACCTTGTATTCAGTCTTATTTCCCGTAAAACATGATGTAGCCATAGGACAACGTTTCTATGGTACACAATCAATTCATATGACGGATAAAAGTAGCACAACTGTTCGCCCAATAGAGGGAGTCAGTGGAGTAATATCTTAGGCAAGTTTATATACAATAAAACTGAAACTTAGTTCGGAGGAGGTATAATAGGGCAGGACTTTGCGTTTCCTGCAGAAAAGGCCTATCACGAGTATTATTAAATTCCCTGCCTTTTATAGTTCAAACTTACTGCTACTTTTTTTAAAAGATAAAAGCTTTTTGATTCTGTGTTTTACCACACATGTGGAAACACAATTAGGAGCCACTCTCGTGGTGTAACGGTTAGGAAGCTTGGCAAGTGTCCCAGGGTTCCTAATTCGATTCCCCGCCATGTCATATAATTATCATTTGTGCAGTTGACAAATTAAACATATGCTCAATTCCGGAAATGCATAATAATGCATTACAGGAACTCTTGTCATCTCAACTTCTCTCAAAAACGTTAAACTGAAAATAAGTAAAACTCTTATTCTCCCAGTTATATTATATGGATGCGAAACAGGAACTCTTACTTTAAGAGAGCAGAAAATATTAAGAGTGTTTGAGAATAAAGTTCTTAGCGGTGGACTAGTGTTATGCTCCTTGCCTCTGGTCCCGAGGGTCGCGGGTTCAAACCCGGCCGGGGTCGATGGATTTTTTAGGACGGAAAAATCCAAGGAGCAAGTCCTCCGGGAGGGACTTTAAGCCGTGGGTCCCGAGTCTGAAGATTTTCAGGCTCGTAAAAATCCTTAAGCCTGAATGAAAAGGCCTCTAAGCAAAATTTACCGAATTTCTCCGTCCTAGTACTACCTTGGTTTCCTAGATGTCAGTCTGAGGCGGAACGCTGACCACGTACCACTCAAAATGCCATCTATACGAAAACAAGTGTAACTAAAATTAGTATGGTTCAAATTATTCCCTGTAGGGGGAGAGTGCTTAAATCTCTATAAAGGGAAAACATAGGCTTACAATACAATACAGGATTTTTTTTTGATCTAAAGAGATGAGCAGACAAGTGAATGGAGAAGATTAAAAAATAGTTAACTACGTGATCTTTATAGAAACCCAGATATAATAAGAACAGTTAACTCTCTTCCGGTATTCAGAATCCTATCTTTATGCAAAGAGCGACTCTTTCCCCCTCTCTATGACTTGAGAGTATTCATAAAACCGGTTTTATGATTACTCTCTACGTCATAGAGAGAGGGAAGGAGTCGCTCTTTGCGTAAAGATTGGTTTCTGAATACCGACCTTAGAGTGCGATGGTCAGGACACGTAGCACGAATGAGGAATGAAAGAGGGACATGGAAAAATATTGTAAAAAAATCAAACAAAAGAAAACCTCCTAGTTGGTGGACTAAGAATGAGTTGGGCCTTTGATTCGCTCCTGGAATTTCCTTCCTCAAGATATCAGGGGTTGCCGCACTCTTGGTGCTTTTAAGTCACGCTTATAAAATTACCTATTGTTAAATTACACTGGTCAACATGATTTTTGTCTCATGAGTAACAATAGTTGTACTTAATGCAGTTGTTTTATCGTGTTTTCAAATATGTATTCGGAATTTCTCCATCACTCACAGTTTTTTTATTTCAATTTCAATTAATGGATTTAAATAATTATTTTTTAATAAACGTTTTCTCGTACATTTGTCGAGTGAACGATGAGCACGGGGAACACTTCCATCAGGAGATTTCAGCTATGGAAAAGATATATCAAGGCAAATGAAATCCTAATATGCTGGCCAATTATTGTTGGACCATCAAGAGGGATGCTTCACAGGCGAAATATAGCAGACAATCGTCATTTCTTACTTTCTAGGTGAGTCCGAATGTTCGAAAATTGTGTAGTTACGAATGTAGACAATATAAAAGTGTTTGAAATTATAAATTTCTGTCTCTCGGAAACCTTGCGTGGTGGAGAAACCCCTATATCATATTTGAATTCAGGAGAAAAAAGACTATCACAATCACATATTTTTCTTTCTGAGACAAAATAAAAGTTTATTTTTTGTTGCTCAGTGTAATTAATTTTTCTCGAGAGTCAAATTTATTCTATATCATTAATATTTTTTCTCATTTTTATATCTAGTATATTTTATATTTCATTCGTTAAATCTAGATTAAATAAAATATTTTGTAAACAATAATTATATTGTAGACATAATATAAAAAAATACAACATGGAAATATCCTCACAAAAATCAAAAACAATGGCCTTCAAAGGAGCTCATCCAGTTCGGACAAAGATAAGATTAGAAAATAAACCAATAGATCAAGTAGTAACATATAACTTCCTAGGTTGCGAAATATCATACACAGCAGAAACAGATATAAATAACAAAATAAATAAGTTTAATTATATAACAGGAACATTAAAAAGAACTTTGAAAAATAAAGCCAGGAAAGACACTATAATGAAATTATACAAGGCAATGGCAGTGCCTGTTATTACTTATGGATCCGAAACATGGACAGTGACAACACAACAATCTGCCAGAATACAAGCTGCTGAAATGAGATTCCTTAGACCAATAGCAGGATATCAAAGAACAGACAAAAAACACAACACAGAAATAAAACAACTAAATATAGAGGAATTAAACACAGCAATAGAGAAATACAGAACAAACTGGAAAGGACACTTGGCAAGGATGACTGAGAATAGAATACCAAAAGCAGCATACAACTATTCACCACGAGGAAGAAGAAGCTTAGGAAGACCAAGAGCAGCAATTTGGAGCCGGAACAGGCTAGTAAATAAGCCTAAACCGTGAAGAAGAAGAAGAAGATTGTAGACATACTATGAAATATTTATTTTATTGTACTTACTAACTCACTGGCTCTTTCGGAACCCCGAATGTTTTCATTTCCGCCGAGTACATAAGCTCTCCATACATCCTTATCCTGAACTAATGTTTTCCAATCATCCCCTGTATAATATACTTCTTTCAAATCATGGATAATGGTATTCTCCCACCTCATTCTTGCTCTACCAACTCGGCGTTTTCTCTCTGGTTTTCCTATAAGAAGCTTCCATGCACCTCTTTTATCCCCCATTCCTGCCATATGTCCTGCCCATCGCAGTCTACGAGTCTCTTTTTTACTCTAAGCGCGACAGGCCTAGAAGGTCCTCGCCAACCAGCCGGCTGCTGACCTCACATCCACATGTGTTAATCATAGAGGTAGATGATCATCTAACCAGTATAGGGGTGATATGTGGTCAGCATGTCGGGTTCCCCAAACGTTATAGCTGGTCTTCTCTACCTGGAGTCGCTACTTATTGTAGCTACCCAAATGCCTCACGATGCTGGATGGGCACAACTACTCTTATTATATTTGGCTTCCTATACATATAATATAGCTCACTATTATGAAATTTTCTCCATTCACCTGTCCATTTTTTTTTCGGCCCAAAATTTTTCCTAAGAACTTTATTCTCAAATACTCGTAATCTTCTTTCCTCCCTTAAAGTAATAGTCTAGGTTTCGCATCCATATAATATAACTGGGAGAATAACAGCTTTATATATTTCAGTTTAACGTTTTTTTGAAAGGAGTTGAGACAAGAGTCTCTGTAATGCATAATAGCACGCATTTTTCTAGAACTGAGCCTATGTTTAATTTCTTTGTGCATCGCATTCCTATTTGTAATTATTATTCCTAATTTGTACTTAGATGTAAGAATCATTTTTGTAATTCTTTAACTTGGTTGAGTGGGAGACAAGGCCTTAACTCTACAGGTAAAATAAAACTATTATTATTATTATTATTACTATTAGGATTATTATTAACCATAAAAATTATAATTAATAATAATATTATTAACTACTTAACGAAATTACAGAAGAATATGGAGTGAATATATCTACAGAGAAAACAAAAATTATGGCATTTCAAGGTGTAGATCCTGTCAGAAGTAAAATTGTAGGCCTACTTGACAATAACATTTTGGAGCAGGTGAAAAACGTTACATATCTAAGATACAATATCTCATATGAAAAAGAAAAGGATGTAAATGCAAAAATATATAATTTTTTAAGATTTTTAGGGTTAATAAATTCTTTCTTCAAGCCACAGTTAGTCCAAAAACATTCAAGACTAAACGTGTATAAAACCCTGGCTCTTGCAACTCTTTTTATGGTAGCGAAGTATGGACGTTGAAACAGAAGGTTATACAGAGACATAGATCTGCTGAAATGAGATACCTTCTGAGGACTGCAGGATACACACTACTAGATCACAAAAAATGAAGACATCTTAGAAGAATTACACATGGAACTTTTAGAAAACAAAATTTCTGATTATAAGTCAAGATGGATACAACATGTTCATCGAATGGATCACAGGATCATCATCATCATCATCATCATCATCTTAAGGCACGACAACTTCAAATGTGAAAGTTTTGGCCTTCTCAACAATCCTCCTCCCTGCCAATCTGTCTCTTGCCATATTCAAATTAGTCACTTTCATTTTCCTTAGATCGTTCATTGTGTCATCCTCCCATCTGATCTTCGGCTTCCTACAGCTCTGCCTCCTATAGGTGTCCATTTGTAGAGTTTTTTGACCAGTCTCTGATCATCCACTCTTATCAAATGCCCAAGCCATCCAATTCTGAGAGATCTTATATGGTTTACTATGTTCTGATTTTTTATTAATTTGTTTAGTTCGTTATTTGTTTTGATTCTCCAACAGTTATCAGTTCCTCTATTTGGTCCAAATATTCTTCTTAAAATTTTTAGATCATAGGATATCCAAACAAATGTTAAGATATCAACCTGCAGGAAGACGAAGACCAGGACGTCCACTCAAAATACTTCAGGATAGTGTTTCTTTTGAGGCCGAAACAGGTCAACAAATGACCTAAATTCCTGAATGTACTGTGATGATGATGATTATTATTATTATTAACCATGAGGGTAGTAGATTATTCAATGGTTGTTTTGTAAACATTAGCTCAGTATAGGGTTCGATAATGCCAGTGAGTTATCTGTTTAGTTAATTATTATCATCTGTATTATTGATGTGGAGAGAAATAAAAAGAGAGGATGGAGGAGATAGGCGTTGAGTGACAGAAGAAGTTGGCGAGGACGAAAGAGAAGCATGCAGAGAGAGAAATATTTTAAGAGCGCAGAGATAAAGTAATTATAGATTAGTTTTAAATGGTTTCCTGTGAACGAACATTGAAATTCTCAGCTTCAAGTTGATATAAAATGAATGGGGTTTCTCTGCTATTGACTCCTTAAAAAGCCAGCTGCTGTTTTCGGTGGAGGTTAACGCTAAAAATACCTCAAAGATCCTGTTCACTGTTTCTGGTGCTTTCTTAAAACACAAACCACAATTTTTAAATAGACAAAATGCACTCCACTTTAAAGAGATTGTCACATGTGCATCCCACATTTCTCAAGTGGTTACTTTACTTTTTTAATGTTGGACTTCTGTGTGTATACAGGGTGTAACAGGACCTCACCTACAAAATAATAGCGATGATTGGCCATGCAGAGAGGATCATTTTTTGTCAAGGAACATATAGTCGCAAACACGTCGTTTATGAGTTATACGCAGGTAAAGGTGTCCACTCGTAAGGGTTGGAATTGAATAAAAACAATTGCACACGTACCATTTTATTGAAAAAGACACTTTTTTACAATAAGTGTTCAAACAATAAGCATTTTGACAATGTCAAAAAAGAATCATGCCATGGTCGGCCGTGCTGGCCGATATCTTCTTCTTCTTCCTTCCAAGTATTAGGCCAAGGCCTGTTACGATCCTATAGAAAATTGATCCTTCTGGAAAAATTCTCGTATAAGACTTGAAAGCATAATAATAGTCCCTTCGATTGGTTGCTGGCCAAAGGAAGGCAAGACCAGTGATGGGGCTGCCATCTTATAGCCTCTGGTCAGGCTTTTCTGGAGAAGAAAAGAAAATAAAGGAAAGAAGAAATACAAGAAAGGAAAGACTCCCTAGCACTCGGATGCCCTAATAGCATCGGGGTCGAAAAAACAAGTGTTAACCGAGAGAGGTTAGATAGTAAAGTTAAAAGAGTGCAAAACACAAGTAAGTGGAAGAAATGTTTTGCTCAGCTTGGGCACCTTGTGGTCGCCATCCACATATCCCCTAGATGAGGACCCCTGAGGGTTATCAAACATGCAATGAGGCTCAGGGTCGATTATTTGAACAATTATTGTGAAAACATGTATTTTTCATAAGTAATGCCACGAGTGATTTCCAAATTACAGATAAATTCACGACTCATGAAGTGAGGAGTGAATTTAGCTAGAGAATTTGGAAATCAAGAGTGGCATTTGTTAGGACTATTTAACGAATAAAATTAAGCTGTTTACTCACAAATCATTGCTTAATTATAGTTATTTTAAAATATGTATGTATTTAATGTAAACGGCGATGTTTGAAAACAAATCAGAAATGTGAGGTTATGTTCATTCATTGGAACTTGATCATATTATTTATTGCCAAATAAGATCGCAATATTGTAAGTATGTACCTAAGTGGAGAAATAATGAAACACATCAAACTATATATCATAATCAACATTACGGGTTATTCATTTATTTTTTAGTAAACAACTCAGTAAAATCAAGGAATCTGTTCATTATTTGCTATATTCAATATATTTGTTGGAGAAAAATAATGTTCTGTCCTGTTCAAAACATTTAAAATGAGGAGCTTTCTTTATCACAAAAGCAGGAGCTGATAAAGAGAAATCGATAAAGATTGAGGTGAAACACGACTGTATTTTGTTTTGTATTGTAAGCCTGTGTTTTCCCTTTACAGAGATTTAGGCGCTCTCCCCCTACAGGGAAGAATTTGAACCATACTAATTTAGTTACGCTTGTTTTCGTAAAGATGTCAGTTTGAGTGGTACGTGGTCAGCGTTCCGCCTCATACTGACATCTAGGAAACCAAGGTAGTACTAGGACGGGAAAATTCGGTAAATTTTGCTTAGAGGCCTTTTCATTCAGGCTTAAGGATTTTTTACGAGCCTGAAAATCTTCAGACTCGGGACCCACGGCTCAAAGTCCCTCCCGGAGGACTTGCTCCTTGGATTTTTCCGTCCTAAAAAAAAATCCATCGACCCCGGCCGGGTTTGAACCCGCCCTGGGGACCAGAAGCAAGGAGCATAACCACTAGTCCACCGCGGAAAAAGTGGGAGCCTTAACCTCCTACTACCCCAAGGGCCTCCTGAGGCCTGTTGTGGGATCACTTACGAAACACGACTGTCATTGATTGTAAAACAAAATTCATTGAAACGGGATTGGTCATTGACTAGCATTTGTGACATGAGTTAAATAGTCAATAAAATTACACGTGTACAATTGTTTGTATTCAATTCCGACTCTTATGGGTGAACACCTTCATCTGCGCATAACTCATAAACGATGTATTTGCGACTATATGTTCCTTCACAAAAAAATGATCCTCTGTGCATGGCCTATCATCCGTATCATTTTGTCGGTGAGGTGCTGTTACACTCTGTATATATTTATAATATGCATATAGTTCTTCTCTCCATGTGTATGTCACTGAACTCCTCCTAAACGACTTGGCCGTTTTTTATGATTTTTTTTGTTTGAGTGGGTCCCTGGAAGGTTTAGATTCATAATTTGGACCGTCTAAAACCATTAGGTGTAAGAGTTCACCTGAAGTGAAAATTTAAAAATCGCTCCAGCGGTCACATTTTTCGATTTTTCACAACGAAACTCAGTATATTATATTAAAATAAACCGTGGTAGATATTATTCAAAAATGGGCATAATCCGACTATTAGAAGAGAAGGTTTACCTGAAATCGGAAATTAAAAAACTGATTAGCAATCCCCATGTTTGGTTTCTCTGCATAGGCCTATCCCATACAATTCAATTGATCTTCAATATTTCATTTATTTAGGCGTAATAACACACGCGGGTATTAGCTAGTATATATATATAGTCCACCGCTGTGGTCTCGAGGTAGCGTGCTGCCTTGTCACGCAGCGGGCCCGGGTTTGATTCCCGGTCGGGACAGGCTCCTGGGTGAGGCTTTTTCGGGTTTTTTCCTCACCTGTAACACAAATGTCAGAAAGCTTATGGCCCAACGGTCCCCGAAAATCATCCGGCCATCATCATCATCATCCTTCACCGGTGTGGAAAGCAATGGGAAGTTACCACACCTATAATTCCCTAGTAAAGCTGCAAAGCATAGCATGAAAATGCCATGATTGCAGTGAAGGACCTGCCCTCGGACACAATTACTAAAGAATAGAAGATATATATCTCCATTTTGGAGCTTGATTTGAATTGTAACATTGATGGCTGAGCTGGGAAATAATATATTTAGTCTGTTTAATGAAGTAAGTGTGAAGGCAGGACTTTTGTTACATTTGATCGAGTTGTAAAAATGTTTAACAGTCGATTTTATTGTTCCTTCCCAGCGCGGAGCTATCAAACCCGTCTGATGGCGTTTTTACCAACCTGAACGGACGTGGGGCCTAGCTTATAAATTACATTTTTATGTTCTGACCTCTAGCTCTTTTCTATCAATGTTGCCACCACTGTTTACATTACACTTCCAAGCGACTGTAGTTTTCTTTCTTCAATCCTGTATTTATTATTGAAAAGGGTCACAATGCATATATAATACGAATGTTACGGTGCAAGGTAACTAGAAATTGTTTTACGCACGAGTTAAAAAATTTTCTACTCATACGTAAAAATCTTCCACCCTTTTATCAAACTATTCACCGTGTCCCATTCAAACCTCCCACATTTTAATTAATCATAACTCTCAAACTATGCGGAATTATGAAATGAGTTTGGTATTAAAAGAAAAAGAAACTTAAAGAATTTTTGTTTTCATTGTTGCAGTTAATTGATCTGTCGCATGTTGAACAATAATGACATAAAACAAAATGGTGGAGACTCCTAAGCAACGAGCACAAACTGTTTTCTGGTATGCAGAGACGAAGTCAATAATTATAGCGCAAATAAATTACCGGAGAGAATATGGAGGAAATGCACTGATGGGAAGACCATTAAGGCATGGCTTGAGAAGTTTCTGGGGACTGAAAGCGTTAAAAAAGAATCAGGAGGTGCTCGTACATGTGTTTCAGAAGAAAAGATTGAAGAAATTAGAACAGGATTTCAGAAAAGTCCACAAAAATCAATTTGCCAAGCTTCCCGGAAGGGCAGTTCAATGGACATGTTGGACAGAACGTGGCACGAAATCGAATACAGACTTTATATTGTTCATGCTACTAATGGTGGACATATAGAGGTGTTTTAGTGTGTGGCAATGACAATTCTTTGAGTTTCTGTTCCGTTTAATACCGGCCTCATTTCATAATTCAGCATACTTTCTTAGTTATGATTAATTAAAATGTGGGAGGTTTGAAGGGACACCCAGTACTTTGTCTTCTTCACTTCACGGGCTAGTCCGCCTCACAGTTGTTCTGTCCATCTTTTCACTGGCCTTCCTACATTCCTTGAACCTCTTGGCTTATAGTTATATGCTACTTTTGGTAATCTTGTTACATTCATTCTTTCTACATGTCTTAACCATTTCTCTCTATATTCTTTGATTCTATCATTCAATGAATATATATTTAACTTTGTTCTGTTATCTTTATTATTTATCCGATCAAATCTTGTGCAGCCTTTTGTTCTTCTAAGGAAGTTTATTTCTATGCCTTGTATTCTACTGTACTATTTTATTTAGTATACTAATTCCAAGCTAAGTTCCTATTGTAATATACTCTGTACAAATAAAATGTATGACTGTATTTTCATTGGTCGAATAACGGTTTTACCTTTGAGCGTGTAACAAAATGTAGTTCGCTCTCTGACACCCGAAATAAAATAAAATAAAAAATATATTATCAAGTACATGTATATGTAAGTTATATGGGAGAACCTTAAAATATATAATTACAATTTTCTCTCTCTATCTTCGGGTTTTTTACAGCTGCTGCCGTCTTCCCTTGCCAAACCTCCAAAACCTACGATCTTGGGAATCTTCAATGTTTGGCCCTGTTGCTTGCATTAATGTCTTCATGTTTTCCTTCCATGTTAACTTTGGTCTCCCTCTTTTCTTCTTTCTAGTCGTTGCCATTCATATAGTTGCTTCGGCCATCGCTCATCTTCCATTCTTAAAACATGTCCTAACCTCTTTAATTCCTTCTCCTCAATTCTTTCAATTATGCTTTCTTCTGCTTCCATTATGTTTCTAATTTCCTTATTTGTGACATGTTATAATTTTGACTTACCGGCACTTTTGCGTAAATAATCCATTTCTAGAGCTATTAGTTTATTCTTGTAGTAGGCCTACTTATTTACAATTTTAATAGATAAAATAAGTAAGGAATTCATTGTTTAAGTCTTATGCATACACAATGCAGAATGCATTAGAATTTCAATTGTTCCAAATTCTTGCTTCTCGTATACCATTTTTAAAGCATAAAAAAACCTTTGAAAACTGAAAGAAACAATTTTTTTTAATGTGTTCAAACAGTTTAGTCAAAAATATCCTACATTAGCCATTGAGAATGTGACAATAAGAGCAAAATTTTGAAGTGAGTTAGCATAGAACATAAATTCTGCTCGTAATGAGATTGTACATAAAGAATATCTATCGACATCATGAAGAAACGTAATCGTATAATTAGGTAGGCCCATATATATTTTGTCATAAATAAATAAGATACGGAGGGAGTTCCTAATTATTAGTATAGATATACTATCTACCTTGCATTGAGTCTTATTCCCCGTAAAATACACAATGTTGCGAAAGAATAATGTTTCTATCGATGACAGTTCCGTACACAATTCAGTCATATGGCGGTTAAAAGTAATAACGGCTTCCCTATAGACGGAGTCGGCAGAATAATACCTTATGTAGGTTTGTTTACAATATAACTGGAACTTAGCTCGGAATTAGTGTAGAGATTTGTTCCAAAGATATTTTGTCATAAAATGTTATAAATAATAATATACATCAATAGTAATTCTGCCCGAAGGCAGGTCCTTCACTGCAATCATAGCATTTTCGTGCTATGCTTGCAGCTTTACTAGGGAATTGTAGGTGTGGTAGCTTCCCGTTGCTTTCCACACCGGTGAAGGATGATGATAATGATGGCCATATGATTTCGGGGACTGTTTGGGCCTTAAAGTTTTCCTGACATTTGTTTTACAGGTGAGGAAAAGCCCCGATAAAAACCTTACCCAGAAAAACTGCCCCGACCGGGGATCGAACCCGGGCCCGCTACGTGACAAGGCAGCACGCTACCTCGAGACTACAGCGGTTGACAAATAATAATATAGTACCTTTTATTTTATCCGTCTTCATCAATTACAATTTATTTAAAAAAAATCTTCTTAATTATTAATCAGGAAGGCTTTTCAAAAACATGTTTCATCCTCGGCATTCTAATTGGTACTATATTATTATTTACCATTTTATTACATGACCTCAATTGTGATAACTAGAGACAGGATTTGTATGCAAAATGAAGTACTAAATAAGCATGCAAATATGCATGAAAAATGTAGAAAATATGCACACTAAATATGCAAATAAGATTGCAATAAAATCAAATTATTTGCTTTGTTGGTAATCTTGGCGTATTTCTAGCTTTTACAGTAGATAAGGGCGGTTTTCATGAGATTTTCTCGTGTGTAATATCGGAACATGTTCGAGAACAAATCAACATTAAATTGAGGTAAGATGATTCGAGATTCAAAAGAATAATGATCTTTTTGTCATCTAATGTAATTTTCGATCAAACTTTTATTTATATAAAAGAAAGTTATTTTTGAATATGTCGATATAAAGTGGACGATCAGCCTGAGGAAGTGGAACCCATCACAAAGTGTGAATAAGAAGCTACTCAGAGTTTCCTTGAAAACCCGGTGTGAATAGGATGACGTCACACAGTGGCCGGTAATGAAAGAAATTTCAACATGAAAATCTTCAACTTACATTTCCTTCGTCTACGTCAGGAATCAAGTGTTTTTATACACGGGGCGTCGTTTCCAGAGTTAATTTTCGCAATACGTCTTGTTTCAGTGGTCCAACTTTGTTAGCAGGGCTAGGATTTCTATGTAAATACATGACCACCTCATGGGCTAGTGGCCAGCGTTTCAGACTGCAGTTAATGTGTTTAGTGATAAAATAAAATAAAATAAAACTGTAAAAGTTTTAAATGATTTTCATATTTATTATCTCTCTATCTGGGATGAAAAGGATATCCCTGAAAAAAATTACTAGTTATAATAAAAGTTTGGGAATTATTAATCAAGCTATGAAACCGTCCCTTGTAAAAAAAACACCAGATTACGTTTATATAACACTTTGGCTAGACCAGTGTTGACCTATGGTAGTGAAGCATGGACACTAAAAAGACAACATGAAAGCAGAATAACGACTTGTGAAATGAGATTCATGCACAGAACAACGGGTTACGCCAGATGGGATCGGAAAAGGAACACCGATATCTTACAAGAATTGAAGACTACACCAATTTTGGAATATATTAAACAGTACCAACTAAATTGGAAACACCATCTTGAAAGAATGAGTTCAAATCGGATCCCCAAAGCTGTTTATAATTATATACCAAGAGGACGAAGATCACTGGGCTGTCCTATGAAACGCTGGAGGGAAAATTTTCGATAGGATCGTAACAGGCCTTGGCCTAATCTTGGAAGGAAGGAACAAGAAGAAGATTTCGTTTCAGCAATCTTCTTGTCTTGTATCTTGTAAGCGCATGTTTCCCTTAACAGAGATTTAGGCGCCCTCCCCCTACAGGGAAGAATTTGAACCATACTAATTTAGTTACACTTGTTTTCGTATAGATGTCATTTGAGTGGTCCGTAATCAGCGTTCCGCCTCATACTGACATCTAGGAAACCAAGGTAGTACTAGGACGGGAAAATTCGGTAAATTTTGCTTAGAGGCCTTTTCATTCAGGCTTAAGGATATTTTACGAGCCTGAAAATCTTGAGACTCGGGACCCACGGCTTGAAGTCCCTCCCGGAGGACTTGCTCCTTGGATTTTTCCATCCTAAAAAAAATCCATCGACACCGGTCGGGTTTAAACCCGCGACCCTCGGGACCAGAGGCAAGGAGCATAACCACTAGTCCACCGCGGCCGATAAATAAATGTGAAAGTGATATAAAACTTTAAATAAAATAACACTGTTAATCACTAAACATAATGGATTTTCATCAAGTAAACACTAAATCAATTGATTACAGTTTCAATGTGGTTCCGGGTTCGATTCCCGGTCAGAACTTATGAATTTTTGCTTAATTATTCCTGTGTTTGCCCATGGTCTAGAATTTAGATTAAGGATTCTCCTGGCGCTTCATTATCATTTATCAGCCATAATTATCATCGGGATAAGACGGCTCCGTGGCGCAAGCAGTTAGACTCTCGCCTCTCACCGCTGAGGCCCCTAAATCGAGACCCGGTCACTCCACGTTAATTTAGTGGTGGACGAAACGGAGATTGGGCAGAATTTCCTCGGGGCTTTCTCCCGTTTAACCCTGCCATAATTTCATTCCACCATTTCTCCATACTCATCTCATCCATTTGGTTTCATTTCGTTCATCTGTCCCTGTGATGGCGCGTCAGGTGTGGTCGGCCGGTACGCATGTCATTCACATACCTCTATATAAGGGGCTTCATCTCGTCTCATCCCTTGACCCGACCCTGAGTTGTTTAAGAGTTGATAATATCATTTTTATATATAATATCATCCGGGTAACGTAAATCCTTCTTCCGGGTGCCAAAACATAAGAAATGGATTACAGTTCCACCGATGCCATCCAGAAAGTCATGAAAGACAACCTAGATTGCGCCAAAAAAAAGTTTTTTACATTAGTTTAAGTTAAAATGTGTTTACAAATTGGGATATTTAGAAAGATTTAAGACACTTTTTGTTTTCATTTTTGAGGGTATGGTAGGCCAACATATTTTTTACATATTTCAGAAAACACCACTTATCTTAACGTAACTGAACGTTATATTTTGAATATGTTTCATATCTTATGGTTTCATAATTATTATCAGATAATCGTTTAAATTATATTTTACCAGCATCCGTATTTTAAAACTGGATTCTTTAATTTCTATAGTATGCTGAAAACAAGTTGAATTGTATGCACATTATTTTCATTTTTGCAAGGCCTCCGGTTCTATTCGTTAGTTCATGAAATATTAACAGTCGTGTTTGATCTTTCAGTACCTCTTCAGTGTGGTTTATATGCAGTGTTTGCTCACTTGTTTATATCAAAAATGCTACCAGTCGCAATCTGTAAAATTGCGATTGTATATCTGTTGGTCATTTTCCAAGTAAAGCGCTGTCAACAATGGAATTACACTGGTCAACATGATTTTTGTTTCATGAGTACCAATAGTTGTACTTATGCAGTTTTTTATCGTGTTTTCAAATATGTATTCGGAATTTCTCCATCACCCACAGTTTTTTTTATTTCAATTTCAATTAATGGATTTAAATAATTATTTTTAATAAACGTTTTTTCGTCCATTTGTCCATTGTAAAATAAAACAAAATGAGCTAACTCAATTGATTTCAGCTATGGAAAAGAGATATCAAGGCAAATGGAATCCTAATATGCTGGCCGATTATTGTTGGACCATTAAGAGGGATGCTCCACAGGCGAAATATAGCAGAAAATCGTCATTTCTCACTTTCTAGGTAAGTCCGAATGTTCGAATATTGTATAGTTCCGAATGTAGAAAATATAAAAATGTTTGAGTATGTCTCTCGGTAATCTTGCGTGAAGGAGAAACCCCGATATCATGTTTGAATTCAGGAGAAAAAATACTATCAGAATTACATATGTTTCTTTCTGAGACAAAAAAAAAAGTTTATTTTTTGTTGCTCAGTGTTTTTTTTTTAATGTCTGTTAGAAATCGTTTGCTCCATTTCCACATAAATATTACTCCACATTTTGAGAATATTAAGTCCATATATGTATGTGCATATTAAGCCAGTTTTATTATATAGCCTACTAGCGTACCCGTCAGACGTTTTCTTGCCCCAACGTTCAGTTCTCGTGCCATGGCCGGACTATACAAATATATGTTACTTTTTTACCATAAAATTCACTAATTAATAAGTTCACAATAAAACTATTACCCGTTTAAGGAGTAAGCGCAGTTGTTGACGGAGGGCACTTCAGTCGTGTTTATGCAGAAATAGAACACGTGACACTGCTATCTATGAGTGCAGAGGTGAATGGGACGTGGGACGCTGACAGTATACACTGCCTTATATGACGTCACGTGTAGCAACAAACAAAGCTTCGAAATTCTTCCGCCTGCAGATATATTTTGAATAACTAATACTCACTGGCATCTGTTGTGGCTCAAGAAGCGTGCTTTATGACGTCACATTGGCACTGCAGTCGTGTTTATGCAGGAATAGAACACGTGACACTGCTATCTATGAGTGCAGAGGGGTATGGGACGTGGGACGCTGACAGTATACACTGCCTTATATGACGTCACGTGTAGCAACAAACAAAGCTTCGAAATTCTTCCGCCTGCAGAGATATTTTGAATGACTAATACTCACTGGCATCTGTTGTGGCTCAAGAAGCGTGCTTTATGACGTCACATTGGCACTGCAGTCGTGTTTATGCAGGAATAGAACACGTGACACTGCTATCTATGAGTGCAGAGGGGAATGGGACGTGGGACGCTGACAGTATACACTGCCTTATATGACGTCACGTGTAGCAACAAACAAAGCTTCGAAATTCTTCCGCCTGCAGAGATATTTTGAATGACTAATACTCACTGGCATCTGTTGTGGCTCAAGAAGCGTGCTTTATGACGTCACATTGTTGTCGCGCGGAATATGTCGGTAACGCAGATGACTATACATCTGACATAAAAAATCCTATTGCCCGATCGCAGCGCCACCTACCAAGTCCAGTTGTGAATCTAAACCTTCCAGGGACCCACTCAAACACACAGAATTTCATCAAAACCGGTCCAGTCATTTAGGCAGTTTTTAAATTTCGGATTTGAAGTAAACTTCCACTTCTAATTGACTGATTTCACTCATTTTTGGATAATATTTAACTAGGTTCATTTTAATGGGATATACTGAGTTTTGTTGTGAAACATCCAAAATTGCGACAGCTAGAGAGATTTTTAAATTTTCACTTAATGTGAACTCCTACACCTAATGGTTTTAGAGGGTCAAATTATGAATCTAAACCCTCCAGAGACCGACTCAAACAAACACAAAAATCTTCATCAAATTCGGTGCAGTCGTTTAGGCAGTTTTTAATTTCGGATTTCAAGTAAATCTCCTTTTTTAATTGTCGCATATCACTCATTTTTTGACAATACCTACCTCGGTTTATTTTAATGGGATATACTGAGTTTTGTTGTGAAACATCCAAAATTGCGACAGCTAGAGAGATTTTTAAATTTTCATTTCATGTGAACTCCTACACCTAATGGTTTTAGAGGGTCAAATTATGAATCTAAACCCTCCAGAGACCGACTCAAACAAACTCAAAACTCTTCATCAAATTCGGTGCAGTCGTTTAGGCAGTTTTTAATTTCGGATTTCAAGTAAATCTCCTTTTTTAATTGTCGCATATCACTCATTTTTTGACAATACCTACCTCGGTTTATTTTAATGGGATATACTGAGTTTCGTTGTGAAACATCCAAAATTGTGACCGCTAGAGCGATTTTTAAATTTTCACTTCTGGTGAACTCCTACACCTAATGGCTTTAGAGGCTCCATGTTCATCAAAATCGGTCCAGTCGTTTAGGAAAAGGAGAGTGACAAACACACGTACAAAAGAATTACATAAATATAAAGAAATGCGTGTTGGATGTAAGAAGCACTAAAATAACAGATACGAGATAGATGTTTCTGGATGCAATTTCTCTAAGAATGACGTAATAAAACACGTGATGTTTATGGCTGGAACGAAATATGTAATAAACCAACCACGAGGCGCAATAAAATCTCTGATATTAATTTAGCTTTCATATCGTTTACGTTAATATATTCTAAGTGCAAGCTGACAAGGGATGCCAACTTCATACATTCAAATAACAAAAGTTGAAACAGTGTCTTTCGAATGTTGGTCTACTCTAGCGCAAATGACAATTTTTTAATATTTAAACGGAAAGTAAGTTGCCAATACATCTTCGGTAAAATCTCATGTTAGAGAGATATTTATTCATAAGTAATGCCACGAGCGGTTTCCAATTTATCTAGAGAATTTGGAAATCAACAATGGCATTTGTTAGGACTATTTAACGAATAAAATTAAGCTGTTTACTCCCAAATCGTTATTTAAATATAGTTATTTTAAAATATTTATAAATGAAACATCATTACAGGTTATTAATTAATTTCTGATGTCCTTTGATGTAAATATGTCAATTATATTTTTCTGCAACGACAAATCCTGAGAAATGATACGTTTAAGAAAGTGCAACAGTGTTTTTTTTTGTGGTATAATCAATTCTTACAAATGTTTTTATATTATCTCTCGCATGCGCTTTCTGCTGACATTCATGCACTATATATACAATCTGGTAGCCGTATTTCTTAGAGGGTCAGTCACTGCAAAACAATGCTATGACCTATTCAGAATGTTAAAAAGGAGGTGCTTTCTTTATTATGATAAACTTTAGTTGGTAAATTTTAGGCGAAACACGACTGTGATTGGTTGTAAATACAAAATCATTGAAATGTGATTGGTCATTGACTCCCATTTGGGGCATGAGTTACATAGTCACCAGAAATTATATTTTCTATGGGACATCCCTTGTTTATTTCTTACTCTTACAGAGTGGTGGTCTGAATCCCTATCTACTCTCCTCGTATATATAGACATGAGCCTGTTCTGCATTAATACGATATCCAACTGATTATAAAAATAGTAATAGTTTAATAGTAATACCGTCAGAGGGTCTTCACATTTCTTTGGGTACTGTATATTCTTTGGAAATAAGGTACTCATTTTGTTTAATTTAATTTTGCAGTCACAAAATCTATTAATCTCTATTCGTTATTATTACAAAATGTATTCAAAATAGTCAAATTGTAATAGAATGGCTAGAAGTAGCTAAGGAAAAGGCGACAAATGACCAGAAGAGCTATTAGTGGCTTTTTCACAAATTTGTAGCTACACTCAGATTCAACCCAGGAAGTTACTGCGTGTTTGGAATAGGGAACTGGGTTGCCATTTTTAACAGTATTTTCTTGAGAGAAATCCTTATATAAAACTGAAGATTGCAACACAGCAGGTACATAGTTGTAAGTTGTAGCCGTCCAAGCCACCCCCTCTTAAAGAAAAAAAAAACAGTTACCAAGTTACCACGTGTTACTGAGGTTAAACTCCTCTTTTAACTTACTGACTACTTAAATATATTCACTAAATAATAAGAGAAATAAAAAAAGCTTAAAACCTATAAAAATAATAAATAATTTAAAGACAAAGGCAAAAAACTCTTTCACGCCGGATCTGTACTACTGTGTGAAAGTGTCGACTCTCATATTTACTATAAAACTAGTTTGCATGCCTTTTTTTAATGTATAGTACATAGATTTGGAAAAAAGTACTGCTAACCTTGCCGCTCCACCCCTCTTTAACAAGCAAATACCGTTAATATGAGTTTGGCAACATCTACCCTCTGTACGTAGGGGGACACTGGCATAGCCCATGGTCTGTAGTAACTTCCTGGATTAAATTAGAGCTGTCCGTCGCCGTGGCGTAGACCGGCGACCCGGGTTCGATTCCTGGCGGGGTAGGGGATTTTATATCTCCACCTTGGGTCTGGGTGTGTGTCCTGGCTTGTGTTCGTATGTGTGAATAAGATAAAAAGGTTAACGAAGCTAAAACAAAAAGGAATAACAGTGTAAACGAAAGAAAACTACAAAGAAATAAATTATAAAAGAAAAGAGTGTAGTTACGTTTTAAAATGTCCATATCTAGCTACAAAGTGGCTAAATTGGCAACACTGGCTGGAAATATATGAGGTATACTGAACCTATACTTGCTATTACGTAATACCCACCCCTCAGAATCCAGTACACCAAACATTCTACTCCCCGCTACACTTCAGATAAGGAAGATCGTTTTACCCTAGACAGAGAGATCAGATATAAATTACAAACTCTACTAATGACCTTAGCTGTTAAAGTAATTTTACAAGAAAAGGGAACCTCTGGGCTCAACTATAGATTAGACCTCACTATGGTACAACCATGCAATATTCGTATGACACTGTTACACTATTTACTTTTTTCCGTTTCTATTAAGATTTCCTACTACTTTAACATTTTCTAACAATCCTTAATAGTATATTATGATGCAAGGTTGGGATGTGGTATTTACAGAATCGAGGAAAATGTTTAAAAATCGAGCGATAGCGAGGTTTTTAATTTGCGAGATTCTGTAAAACACTTCACAAACGTGCGTTGTACATTATTTTTTTGCGCGATGATGTTTTCAAAATAATAATCTTTGTTGGCAATATGTGCGTTCGATATAAACAATTGAGTAACGTTAACAGTGTGGCCAATGTTTATTAGTTGAAAGTGCAGGAGACCATGAGACCATTATTAATGATAACGTATTTATTGTTTTACATTGTTTTAAGTCCACCGCTGTGGTCTCGGGATAGCGCACTGCATTGCCACGCAGCGGGCCCGGGTTCGATCCTCGGTCGGGGCAGTTTTTCTGGGTGAGGATTTTACCGGGGTTTTTCCTCACCTGTAAGACAAATGTCAGGAAAACTTTAAGGCCCAAACGGTCCCCGAAATCATATGGCCATCATCATCATCATCATCACCACCATCCTTCACCGGTGTGGAAAGCCACGGGAACCTACCACACCTACAATTCCCTAGTAAAGCTGTAAGCATAGCATGAAAATGCTATGATTGTAGTGAACGACCTACCTTCGGGCAGAATTACTATGGGTGGATGGATATTGTTTCAAATAAAGTTCATTTCATTTAAAATGAAGTGATTTGTTTCGTATAATGTATATTAACACTGCCTTTTGGATATATTTTATATATAGGGTTGGAAGGAAGAAGAACAAGGCTACATTGTACGTAGTATACACAGAGGGCAGTGGTTTTACTTCCCGCACGTGGGTGTAAATGTAATATTACAGTATAGTTATTTATGTTGGCAATCGCGAAATGTAGGAAGTTGAACTTTCAATCATGGTCGCCATTGCTGTAAGTACGACAAAACTCACTATCGCGCAAAAAATACTGTAGTTCACTCCTATACTAATAATGGACTAATTATCATTCTGTTGTCCACCGCTGTGGTCTCGAGGTAGCGTGCTGCCTTTTCACGCAGTGGGCCCGGGTTCGATCCCCGGTCGGGACAGGGTTCTGGGTGAGGTTTTTTTGGGGGTTTTTCCTCACCTGTAAGACATATGTCAGGAAGTTTAGGGCCCAACGGTCTCCGAAAATCATCCAGCCATTATCATCATCATCCTTCACCGATGTGGAAAGCAACGGGAAGCTATCACACCTATAATTCCCTAGTAAAGCTGCAAAGCATAGCATGAAAATGCTATGATTGCAGTGAAAGACCTACCCTGGGGCAGAGTTACTATGGATGGATGGATCATTCTGTTTAGGGAAGTAAGTTTAATTTACCAGACAGGCCTTGGTATCCATTGACAACGGCACGTAATTGCTCGACTTACTTGCCTAGGGAAGAAAAGCAATTGACATTAATTAATAATGTAAAAATGCTACCTACGTAAATTTCATTGAGTAATACAATACACTTTTATTGGTAATAGAAAATCAACCGCAGCATTTGCCGCTTCCTTTACATTACAATTAATCATATCTGTAATTAATATGCAGTCTAAAACAGTTATTTGAAATGTCTGCGATTAATTTAGAGAACAATAAACAATTGCAGTTGTTTTATCAACATTCCGTTTCTATCAAACAATTTAGCTCTTTAAACCAAAATGTAAATTCACACTAAATATAAAAATTAAATATAATTACACCGAGCAACAAAAAATAAACTTTTTTTTTGTCTCAGAAAGAAAAATATATGATTCTGATAGCCTAGTATTTTTTCTCCTGAATTCAAAAATACGATATCGGTTTATCTCCATCACGCAAGGTTTCCGAGAGGACAGGCATTTATAATTTCAAACACTTTAATATCTTCTACATTCGTAACTACACAATATTCGAACATTCGGACTCACCTAGAAAGTAAAAAAGACGATTTTCTGCTATATTTCGCATGTGGAGCATCCCTCTTGATGATCCAACAATAATCGGCCAGCATATTAGGATTCTATTTGCCTTGATATCTCTTTTCCATAGCTGAAATCTCCTGATGAAAATATTCCACGTGCTCATCGCTCACTGCGCCAAGATTTTCCCGGAAGAAATCTAGATTTATTAAATAAAAATAATTATTTAAATCCATTAATTGAAATTGAAATAAAAAAAAGTGGGTGATGGAGTTATTCCGAATACATATTTGAAAACACGATAAAAAACTGCATTAAGTACAACTATTGGTACTCAATAGATAAAAATCATGTTGACCAGTGTTATTGGTATAGGAGTGAACAAAATTATATAGGCCTACGCAATTCGGGAAGTAAGTACGTTACTAATCTCGGCGTTTTTTCTAATTCTCTCTAAATCTCGGGCTCAAACACGTCCTCTACTAATGATGCACTATTTACTTCCCTCGTTGCGTACATAAATATTTACAATTGTTAAGTTTTTATTTAAGTACACGAAATCTCTCAATCATTTCTTCTCTAAGTTGTACAGAATCGTAGTGCAAATGCGCAAGGTCTCGTCAACAGATGGCAAGACTATCTGTACTACCTTAATGACCAACATGCTTACTTTACTTACTCATTGGCACTATCGAGCCCGTAGGTTCATGGCCGCGCGGACATAAGCTCTCTATACATCCTTATCTTGAGCTAATGCTTTCTAATCATTCCCTGTATAATCTACTTCCCTCAAATCATAGTTAATGTTATTCTCCCACCTCATTATTGGTCTACCTACTGGGCGTTTTCACTCTGGATTTCCTACAAGAAGCTTCCATGCACGTTTTTCACTCCCCATACGTGCAACATGTCCTTCCCATCGCAGTCTACGAGACTTAACCGTTCTTATTATATCTGGCTTCCTATAAAGACCACGTAGTTCATTGTTATGTAGTCTTCTCCATTCACCTGTCTGTTCATCTCTCTTTGGTCCAAAAATTTTCCTACATTCTTTATTCTCAAATAATCGTAATCTCCTTTTCTCCCTTAAAGTAAGAGTCCATGTTTCGGATCCATATAATATAACTGGTAGAATAATAGTTTTATATATTTTCAGTTTAACTTTTTTGAAAGGAGTTGGGAAGTCAAGAGTCTCTGCAATGCATAATAGCACGCATTTCAAGAATTTGGCCTATGTTTAATTTCCTTGTGCATCTCATTCCGGTTTGTGATTATTGTTCCTAGGTATTTGAAAATGACCAACATGTACAATAAGAAATTGCGCTACTACTTTTTTTTTCTCTTACTTTAAGAAGCGGCAAGTTTATGCACACCAAATTAGTATTGAAATAATAAGAAATGATTTACTTTGTTAGGTTACGAATTACAAGTTAGTGTACATCCATTTCCAAAAATACGTTTGGTACTATATGTAGACTTCTCCATTCGCCTGTATGTTCATCTCTCTTTCGTCCACAATTTTACCTAAGAACTTTATTCTCAAATACTCATTATATTTTGTCCTCCCTTAAAGTAAGAGTCCATGTTTCGTTTCCATATAATATAACTGGGAGAATAGCAGTTTTATATAGCCTATTTTCAGTTTAACTTTTTTGAGAGAAATTGGGACAAGAGTCCCTGTGATGCATAATAGCACACATTTCCAGAAAAATTGAGCCTGTGTTTAATTTCTTTGTGCATCTCATTCCCATTTGTAATTATTGATTCTAGGTAGGCCTATTTGAATTCAGTCACTAATTCAAAATTTTCCTCATTTGTCCATTTACATTCTAAAATGTATTTCTATGTGTGAACATATTATTTTGCTTTATTAATGTTTTCTTGTCCACCGCTGTGGTTTTGAGGTGGCGTGCTGTCTTGTCACGCAGCGGGCCCGGGTTCGGTTCCCGGTCGAGACAAGCTTCCTGGGTGATGTTTTTTTGGGTGTTTTTCTCACCTGTAAGACAAATTTCAGGAAGCTTTGAGGCCCAAACAGTTCCCGAACATCATCTGGTCATCATCATCATTCCACGGTACGGGAAGCTGCCACGCCTATAATTTCCTAGTAAAGCTGCAAAGCTTAGCATGAAAATGCTATGATTGCAGTGAAGGGCAGAACACTATAAATAGATAGATGTTTACTTCCAGTCCCAATTTCCTAGTGTTTACTCAATACAGTAAATAGGTTTTGAATTTTTTTGAAAGTTCTATTTTAATGAGAGTAGGCTCAGTAGGTAATTTTCTTCGAAATAGGGTAAAACAGAAGTAGTTGGTGTTTGTTGTATTGTTTACTATTACGTGGTCGGGTAGGTAACCACCGTAAGATGTACTTTATTAATTGGCAAGATTGAAACTCGTCTGTATACTTAGTAGCGGCCAGGATTAGGACAGCTCTTCGCATTCTTGGCAAAGTGCGACCCAGATAAATGACGTCACAGCCGCTCCTAGTACCTTCAATTGAATACTTCACACAATTACATCGGACATTCATTTTAATCTGCATTAGAATTATATGAAACTTGCTAATACCCGGCGTGCGCTGCACACAAGGAGTAAGACAAGGATGTGCACTTTCACCCACACTTTTTAATTTATACAGAGTAATTCATAATAAGTATTACAGACTTCTAGGGGTTGTAGATGGCACTTAGGACATAAAGTTTTGATAAGGAACCCATGTCCGGAAACTTACCATTTCGATGTAAAATAGGTTTGAAGAACGGAACACAGTGGGCTGATATCGCGTGTCTTGTGTTTCATGATGTCCGTCGCCGTGGCGTTGTCGGTAGAGTCCCCACCTTCCACTCCGGCGACCCGGGCTCGATTCCTGGCGGGGTAGGGGATTTTAAATCTCCATCCTGGGTCTGGTTGTGTGTCATAAAATAAAATAAGTTAAAATATACCTTCTTAGGTAAAATTCGTCGTCCTCAACTCATTAAATATGTAATCTTTATGCCTGTAGGCCTTTCAGAACATCCGTTTCTTCAGCAGTTCACTCTTCGCTACAGCATCCAGTATGATGGTTGGTGCTGCTGGTCCTAATATAGCTTTGTCGTGACATTAGGACCAGCAGCATCAACCATCATACTAGATACTGTAACGAAGAGTGAACTGCTGAAGATGGAACGGATGTTATGAAATGCCTACAGGCATAATGATTAAATATTTTATAAGTTCAGGACGACGGATTTTACGTAAGAAGGTATATTTTCATCATCATCATAATTGGCTCGACAGCCCCATGTGGGCCTTGCCCGCCTTCAGAAACCTATGCCAGACTTCCCTGTTCTGCGCTTCATTCTTCCAGTTTTTTATTTTTAAATTTTAATGTCTTGAATTATACCATCCTCCCATCTTAATTTAGGTCTTCCAACTTTTCTGGTCAATAGTGGTTGTTCATTGTAAATTCTTTTTGTAATCCTTTTGTTGTCCATGCGAATAATGTGTCCAGCCAATGCCAATCTATTAACTTTAACAAAATTCAAAATATCTGGCTGATTGTACAATTTATACAATTCATTATTGTATCTCTTTCTCCAAGCATTATTTTCATTCACGGCACCAAAAATGGATCTCAGTATTTTTCTTTCAAAACGCCCTAATAATTCCTCATCAGATTTCAACATGGTCCAAGTTTCTGATGCGTAAGTTAACACTGGTCTAAGGAGAACTTTATACATGAGTATTTTTGTCTTTCTAGATATAAACTGAGATCTAAACATTTTCCTTAGTCCAAAAAAGCAATTGTTTGCAGCCATGATCCATAGATGTATTTCAGCCGAATTGTCATTTCTACAATTTACTTCAGATATATTTTAACTTATTTTATTTTATGACTGTCCACCTCAATGGTTTTAACAATGAATTTTATTAATATTGACTGGGTCTGGGTGTGTGTGTCCTGTCTTTGTGTCTATGTGAGGATAAAAGAAAGTTATCAAAACAGGTAAAGCTAAAAGGAAAAAAGGTAAAACAAAAAAAAAGGAAAAACAGTAAAAAGGTAAAAAAAGGTAAAGGTAAAGTGATCCCGCTACAGGCCTCAGGAGGCCCTTGGGGTAGTAGGAGGTTAAGGCTCCCACTTTTTCTTGACAATCGGCACTTGATGTCAGCCGGGTTGTCAGCCCTGCGTGACGGCCGCCTTTACCTCAGAACAAGCGTCTGGTACTCATTTCAGTTAGAGGCTGAGTCGACCCCAGGGCCATAGTGCCGCCAGAAGGTTTGGGTCAGTTTAAAAATCCTGACCCCACCGGGACTCGAGCCCTCGACCTTCCGGCTTGTAGCGCAGTGCCTTAACCACTACGCTACGGCGTGCCCCATAAAACAGTAAAAAAGAAACAAAAAATAAACTTTAAAATAATAATGATAACTATTACAGATTTTTAGGGGTTGTACTACGAGTGTGGCTCCATGTGGCGACTCTGTTGTTCGTTGCACAAAGTGTACCTGCAACGCATGTTTTCAGACACACCCCCAACAAGACCTCCCGTGTGCTCAATAATTTCTGCTGCCGCCAGAATTCGTGCAAGAAGATCTTCCTCCGACTCGACAGGTGTAGTACAACCCCTAGAAGTCTGTAATACTTATTCTGAAACATAAGACACACGATATCAGCCCATTGTGTTTCGATCTTCAAAATTATTTTACACCAAAATGGTAGGGCCTATGTTTCCGGACATGGGTTCCTTACTAAACTTTATCTTCTCAGTCCCCTCTGAACCGCTAGAAGTCTGTAATACTTATTGTGAAACACCCTGTATATTGACGATATCGTAAAAATTTGGTTAAAGAAACTAAATTATTTTATCAGTATGAATTATACTAATTTTACAACTATGCCCTTCGCTGATGACCAAATTATTATTGGGAAAACACAAAATGAAATTCAAGAAGCTGCCCATAAAATATGCCAGGTTGCTGCTCGATATGGAATGATAATCTCAAAAAATGAAACTGAAACAATGGTAGCTCTAAAAAAAGTTGGTTAATAAATTGAGATTTATTACCAGAGCCCGGATTTGTATGCGAAATGCATGTTTTGTTTTACGCATTGAAAAACGTGCGGAAATTATTTACATGTTAAGTGGCCCCTTCACAGACAATTCGAGCGGTGTTTGATAATGCATGGATATGCATATTCCGGGGGAAAATGCTTATTTTATATTTTTAATGCATAAATGCATATTTTATTCCTAAATGTGGTACTAAATTATACTTTTCCCTTCAGCTAGTAATTAATTAATTATTAATTAATATTTTTTTAATTAATAAAATCTCTACAATCCATTGGATATAAGCGTAACGTGTATATTTACATGATGTGTAACAACGTCTTCGTTGACTTCATAAAGGCTTTTGACAAAGTAGACAGAAATATATTACTACAAATTTTAGCTGATGATAACGTTCCACAACAATATATTACTAATATCTTCAACATCTATAAAGATAATGAAATCTCTATCAAACAAGATGGCAAATTATCTTCTTAGGAAAAGATCAACACTGGAGTAAGACAGGGATGTGGACTTTCACCGGTGCTTTTCATTATATATATGAATAAATTAATAAACGAATGGAGGAAAACACAACGAGGATATATAGGCCTACCCATCAATAGGAACCTCAAACTCTTGCAGACGATTTAGCTCTTCTGGCACTTTCCGAAAATGATTTGCAACGATCAATTTATAATTTACAAAAAATAGGTGCCAAATTTAATATGGAGATATCAATTAACAAAACTAAAATTATGGCATTTCATGGGAAGGACTCAAATTTTTAATGATTTGACATCTTCCTGTACCCATTTGGCGATGTTATAGCAAATCTCCATTCATGTGTATTTGTCCACGCCCCATACTCCAAGCATCTTTATTCAATTGTTTTGGCTACTCTCCTTCTGTCCATCTAGTTTTGATCTTACCCTCTTACTTTTTACTCTCAGATTCTATTCATATATCTTATTCTATATTATATTTTTCATCATACTTTTCATATACACAAACCATCTTAATTGTGTCGTTTTAATGTTTCCTACTATGGATCCTTCACCTTTTCCCTCTTAACCCTTAAATTCGTAATGTATCCTTTTGGATACAGCAGTTGATTTAATTAATTTAATATTTTTAATAAATCATAAGAAAACGAACAAAAATAAACCACTCAAATGTGTTTCTAATTATACAATATACCTAATAATAACAGTTACACAAGATTCCGTTTACATTGCGGTCCGCCATATTCAAATAACTAACAGAAGAAATTTGTTCCAGTCGGACGGAACTTGGGCGTATCTCCCTAGGGAGAAGGCCCAGGTTCTAGCCGACAATTTCGCGAACCGGTTTAGACCTCATGAGCTTACAACACCGACTCACGAAGATGAGGTGCAACATACAATCAGTACTTTTCTAGAGACACCTATTCCTATACCCCATCCTGATGTACAGCTTTGTGAACTCAAAGCTATTGTACATAACCTCCCGTCCCACCGTGCCCCTGGTCATGATCAGATTTCTAATCTGGCCATAAAACACTTACCTGAAAAAACCTTACTCCTACTCCTACAAATAGTGAACCTTTGCTTTCGTTTCCACTACTTCCCGGAAGTATGGAAGAAAGCAAAGGTAATCGCTATTCCTAAACCTGGTAAAGACCCAACCATACCGGACAACTTGCGTCCAATCAGTCTGCTACCAGTGCTGGGCAAAATTATGGAAAAAATTATTTTGGCAAAATTGAAAATTGCAATTTCTGAGAGAAACCTTATTCCTACTCATCAGTTTGGATTTAGAAAAGCACATAGCACTCCACTGCAGCTTGCAAGACTGGTTGACCATGTTGTTACGGGCTTCAACTCTAGGAAAAGTACTGTGGCAATATTTCTTGACATTGAGAAAGCTTTTGATACTACTTGGATAAATGGACTTATTTACAAACTTATCAAATTCAACATTTCGGCTCATTTAATTAAATTGATAGCTAAATACCTCACTAACCGACAATTTTATGTGTCGGTTAGTGGGTATAATTCTGACTGCAAGACCCTCTTGGCGGGAGTTCCTCAAGGTGCAGTACTCTCACCTATCCTATATAGCCTTTATGTTTCCGACTTCCCTACCTTTCCTAGCGTAAATATCGCATCCTTTGCTGATGATACGTGTCTGTTTTATCAGGCACGTTTCGTTCCGTACCGTTCCACATTCGTGTGGTCCAAACTGCCCTAAACACAGTCCAATCCTATATGCGTCTGTGGAATATAAAACTAAATGCAAATAAAACAAAATTCGTTGTATTTGCAAAAACCCACAAACGCACTCCTGCCCGACTCACCTTAGGAACTCTTAGACTCCGTCCAGAGACTTCAGCCAAGTATCTTGGAATCCATTTGGATTCCAAGCTTACGTTCAAAATTCATATTGAAAATCTAAAACATAAAGCAAACGCTGCCATTGCACTTTTATATCCATTTTTCAAGTCGCCTATGCTATCTACCAGGATCAAACTTACTTTATATCAAGTTGCGATCCGCAGCATGTTGCTGTACGGTTGTGAAGCCTGGAGTATCCTAGCTGCTGGACATAAGAAAAAAGTTCAAATAATCCAGAATAAATGCTTAAAAATAATACTTTCAGCTCCACTACGCACTAGGATCTCAGTACTTCACGACCAAGCACAGATGCCCTATATTGCTGATACAATTGAAAAAAGGGTTGTGCACATGTTGCAACATATAGAAAATCATGAGAATCCAATTGTTCGCAATATAGGACATATGCTACAGCAACGTGCTGTACACCGAAACATATTCACCAGAGACCCCGATGACGGTCCACTTCCATGATATGTGTGCTGGATTCCAGCTAGAGTAGTGTGGCTCACTCCATGTCGCCGGCTTTCGGACTCTCTGCTTGTCCGGCGACTATGGTTTATGATGACCCTGCTCTGGTGAGGGACCATCCTCATATCATCCATACCTGCTACGGTAATGAACACATAAGCCGCGAGACAGCAAGGCTAAGGAACAAAACCCCTACTGAATAAACACAATGGTGTTTGGCCGCCAAGGGACCTCAACTGGTTCCCAAAAAGCGGCACACTGGGCAATGCTAGTCATTGCCACAAAACAGTCAGTCAGTCAGTGTTTTGTCTCATTCAGCTTACGGCAGTGAATCAGTGCAGTCACGACATCCTAGATTCATCGAGTACGTAAACTTTCCTGTTGGCGGTAACGTCAGCTCTTGTTACTGGTAGTAAGGATCACCGACGAGCCAACGCGAACTGGTGGACAACCTGTGGCCAACCTTGGCGTCTTGAGCGCTACTGCTCGGGCTTTTGCCTCTCTCTACTCCAAGTTGCAGATTGAAATTTTTATTTTCTACTGATTGCTGGCTGAAAATAGTGAATTGGTGAATAGTGTTGTGCAGCGTGTCGCTTTTTTCCGGGTGGGGCCTGGCGGCCACACCCACTTAAGAGTATTCAGTGTTTTTTCAGTGAAATTTTTTCAGTGTTGTGTTTATACAGTGGTGTTTGGTTCCTGCAAAGCAACTCTATTAACTGCGAGTGCTTTGTTAAGCCTTGTATACTGGCTTATTGTGTTCAGTTTTTAGTTCAGTTCAATCCAGCCAAGTGCTAGTGTAGTAATAAGTAATTAGTGCTGAACAGTCTTACCATGGCTGCTTCACAAAAAAGCGTGAGTGCCGAGCAGGCTATGGACCTTGAGTATGAGGAGCCCTCGGCCTACGAACTTTGGGATACTGCGCTCAAAAAATTTGAGAGATACGTAGTTAATCAAAAATTTCCATCTGAATCAAAATACCTAGCAGTAGCTAGCGAGGTGCGTGGTGCCCTCGTTATAGTTATCAATTTCATAAGCACGTTCCCAAAGTTCGGTCAGTCCGAATTTGCTCGTGATGTTACACATGATTGCCTAAAAAGATTAAGTGAGATTAAGCTCAATATGAAATCTAACCAAGATTATTTTGAAAAAATGCTTCATGAATTGAAAACAGTACTTATGGAACTTCCTGTATCCTGTTTTTTCACAGGTGCAGATCAAATTCCTATAGCGAATACAGAATATGTACCTGAACCTAAAAAGATTAAAACACATGAGAAAGAGAAACCATCCCAAAATAGTTCAAATGATAACATGAATACAGTTTCAAATAAAGAGAAACCATCCCAAAATAGTTCAAAAGTTAACATGAATACAGTTTCAAATAAAGAGAAACCATCCACAAATAAGGCAACTACGGTCACATCACGACAAAATGAGGTGTCGACTGTGCCACTGCAAAATAAATTTTCAATTTTATCCGAATTACCGGATTCAATGGACACTGTCGACCCTCAGGCTCCTCAACCTGGACCGTCACGGGACAAGCAGACTACAGCAGCTACCAGGCGTAGTAACCAACCGTCCAGGGAGCCTCAAGTAATGCCGCAGCCGAAAAGGGAACCACGCCCACCACCCATAACGGTGATTGGACATGGTGACCTTTTCAGGATGAATCGGGAATTAAAAGGAAAATTCGAAAAAGACGTGAAAGTAGTTAAAACCCAGGACGGTTTGAGATACTACGCTACCTCGGAGGCAGACTTTCATCTACTCAAAGAGTACTTTAAAAATGCAAAGAAAGAATTTTATACATTTCAACTCAAAAAAGATCTGCCTCTGAGGGCTGTTCTAAAGAGGCTTCCCTCCAGCATCACTGCTGATGAAGTCAAGGAAGAACTTAAAGAACTAGAATATCCAATAATATCGGTAAAGCAAATCACCAAAAAAGAAGGAGAAGTTTATACTCCCTTACCATTATACATCCTGGAACTTCAGAACAATGATGCTGGTAGGGAAATATATAACTTAAACCGCCTCTGTTTGACAGTGGTGGCTGTGGAACCATACAGACCTAGAGCTGGCATGAAGCAGTGCTTCAGATGCCAGAAGTTTAACCATACTTTCATGGGGTGTTCCTTAACCCCATCTTGCGTAATTTGCGCTGGTACTCATAGTCATCGTGAGTGTCCGGTGAGAACCGCGGCACTCACGGACAAGAGCCTGCTGAAGTGCGCGAACTGTGGGGAAGAGGGACATCCCGCTTCCTACCGGGGTTGTGAAGCCTATAAGAAAGCAAAAGAGATTTATGAAAAAAGAAAACCAAACCAAAGTCCAACAACCCCGGCATCCCAACCTCGAACTTTCACAACAAAATCTGTTAATCCTACAGTCTCATATAGTTCTATGGTAAATTCTGGCATCACAGTTAAACCTACTGCAGGCACTGTCCCACGTCAGCCAGGGTCTGTGGCTGCTATACCAATGACGGATCAGGGACAACAACTTTTCCATAACATTCAGCCTCTGCTGAGTGGTCTGTCGACACCTATGGAAAGGTTTGTGTTCCTGACTAATCTGGTGAACTCATGTTTCGGAGATGGCTAGGCATCCTTCACAAAGCTATCTAAATGTCATGGCATTTAATGCCAATGGTGTATCCGACCAAATTCATGAGTTAATTACATTTATACAAACAAGAGATATCGACATTCTTCTTCTGAACGAAACGCACTTAAAACCAAGAATGAAATTCCAAATTCCGCAGTACTACACGTATAGGAATGACCGTCTTGATGGTCCCCTTGGAGGCACTGCCATCTGTATCAAAAAGTCCATTGGCCATAGGGTGGCCCAAATCCCGGGACTTCAATTTATTGAAGCCACGGGTATCTTCCTACCAATCACAGACCGCGAAACATTATTCATAGCAGCAATCTACAAATCTCCTCGAAGACTTCTGACAAGACACGACTTAGATATCCTCACTTCTATCTCCCCAAGCTATCTGCTTGCGGGAGACTTTAATTCTAAACATCATTATTGGAATTGTCGTGTCCAGAATGTCTCCGGTACAATCCTTCAAAACTACTGCCAACTTCATAACATTGAAATCTCTGCTCCAAGGGAACACACACTGTTCTTCCAACACGCCTACGGTCTCACGTCCGATATTTTGGACATAGTTCTATCGAAGAATGTTGCTATTTCACCACACATCACTACTGTTACAGACGCACTTGACTCTGATCACACGCCAATACTTTTTAAAATTTCATCCACATTTTTATTGTCCTCCCCATTTAAGTTACAACATCATTGCACAGACTGGCAGAGTTACACTAACATGCTTAACCAATGGGTTATGCCTACACTCTCTGTCGAGTCTACGGAACAAATAGAACACACTGTCCTTAATCTACAGGCCACAATTAAAACGGCCATTACACTTGCTACAACGCGACCAAAAGAAACTAATAATACGCGAACAAAATATAACGATCCAGCACTTCAAAATTATTTAAATCTAAAAAGGCAGTACCAAAAATGGTACCGCGATTTCGGAGCTCCACATCACAAACAGCAATACAATCACTATGCTCATTTGGTCAAAAGCCGGCTTAAAGAGCTGAGAAATGCTGATTGGGATTCTTCCCTTCAGCATTTCTCAGACAAAAAGACTCCACCATGGGAGATAATAAAACGCCTCAAAAGGAGTCGAGCTCCGCCTCCTCCCTCAGCCATCCAGTCGGACGGAACTTGGGCGTATCTCCCTAGGGAGAAGGCCCAGGTTCTAGCCGACAATTTCGCGAACCGGTTTAGACCTCATGAGCTTACAACACCGACTCACGAAGCTGAGGTGCAACATACAATCAGTACTTTTCTAGAGACACCTATTCCTATACCCCATCCTGATGTACAGCTTTGTGAACTCAAAGCTATTGTACATAACCTCCCGTCCCACCGTGCCCCTGGTCATGATCAGATTTCTAATCTGGCCATAAAACACTTACCTGAAAAAACCTTACTCCTACTCCTACAAATAGTGAACCTTTGCTTTCGTTTCCACTACTTCCCGGAAGTATGGAAGAAAGCAAAGGTAATCGCTATTCCTAAACCTGGTAAAGACCCAACCATACCGGACAACTTGCGTCCAATCAGTCTGCTACCAGTGCTGGGCAAAATTATGGAAAAAATTATTTTGGCAAAATTGAAAATTGCAATTTCTGAGAGAAACCTTATTCCTACTCATCAGTTTGGATTTAGAAAAGCACATAGCACTCCACTGCAGCTTGCAAGACTGGTTGACCATGTTGTTACGGGCTTCAACTCTAGGAGAAGTACTGTGGCAATATTTCTTGACATTGAGAAAGCTTTTGATACTACTTGGATAAATGGACTTATTTACAAACTTATCAAATTCAACATTTCGGCTCATTTAATTAAATTGATAGCTAAATACCTCACTAACCGACAATTTTATGTGTCGGTTAGTGGGTATAATTCTGACTGCAAGACCCTCTTGGCGGGAGTTCCTCAAGGTGCAGTACTCTCACCTATCCTATATAGCCTTTATGTTTCCGACTTCCCTACCTTTCCTAGCGTAAATATCGCATCCTTTGCTGATGATACGTGTCTGTTTTATCAGGCACGTTTTCGTTCCGTACCGTTCCACATTCGTGTGGTCCAAACTGCCCTAAACACAGTCCAATCCTATATGCGTCTGTGGAATATAAAACTAAATGCAAATAAAACAAAATTCGTTGTATTTGCAAAAACCCACAAACGCACTCCTGCCCGACTCACCTTAGGAACTCTTAGACTCCGTCCAGAGACTTCAGTCAAGTATCTTGGAATCCATTTGGATTCCAAGCTTACGTTCAAAATTCATATTGAAAATCTAAAACATAAAGCAAACGCTGCCATTGCACTTTTATATCCATTTTTCAAGTCGCCTATGCTATCTACCAGGATCAAACTTACTTTATATCAAGTTGCGATCCGCAGCATGTTGCTGTACGGTTGTGAAGCCTGGAGTATCCTAGCTGTTGGACATAAGAAAAAAGTTCAAATAATCCAGAATAAATGCTTAAAAATAATACTTTCAGCTCCACTACGCACTAGGATCTCAGTACTTCACGACCAAGCACAGATGCCCTATATTGCCGATACAATTGAAGAAAGGGTTGTGCACATGTTGCAACATATAGAAAATCATGAGAATCCAATTGTTCGCAATATAGGGCATATGCTACAGCAACGTGCTGTACACCGAAACATATTCACCAGAGACCCCGATGACGGTCCACTTCCATGATATGTGTGCTGGATTCCAGCTAGAGTAGTGTGGCTCACTCCATGTCGCCGGCTTTCGGACTCTCTGCTTGTCCGGCGACTATGGTTTATGATGACCCTGCTCTGGTGAGGGACCATCCTCATATCATCCATACCTGCTACGGTCATTCCGGCTGAACACATAAGCCGCAAGACAGCAAGGCTAAGGAACTAAACCCCTACTGAATAAACACAATGGTGTTTGGCCGCCAAGGGACCTCAACTGGTTCCCAAAAAGCGGCACACTGGGCAATGCTAGTCATTGCCACAAAACAGTCAGTCAACAGTCAGTGTTTTGTCAATTTAAAGGTTAACATTATTTATAAGTAAATCTCTTCTCAAAATCCTTGCTGTTCGTTGCCAGGAGACAATTTCTATAGAAAGACGTTTATCTATAGTTTTTGCTTTTAAATGACATGTTTTGTTGTCTTATGGTAATTGGATTATAACTGTTTTTTTTTAATTTTGATATATTATCATAAGTAATGCCACGAGTGATTTCCAAATTATCGATAAATTCACGACTCACGAAGTGAATTTATCTGGAGAATTTGGAAATCAAGAGTGACATTTGTTAGAACTATTTAACGAATAAAATTAAGCTGTTTACTCACAAATCATTGTTTAACTATAGTTATTTTAAAATATTTACATATTTAATGTAAACGGCGATGTTTGAAAACAAATCAGAAATGTGAGGTTATGGTCATTCACTGCTGCTTGATCATATTATTTATTGCCAAATAAGATCGCAATATTGTAAGAGTGCACCCAAGTGGAGAAATAATTAAACACATCAAACTATATATCATAATCAACATTACGGGTTATTCATTTATTTTTTAGTAAACAACTCAGTAAAATCAAGGAATCTTTTCATTATTTGCTATATTCAATGTATTTGTTGGAGAAAAATAATGCTTTAACTTGTTCAGAACATTTAAAAAGGAGGAGCTTCCTTCATCACAAAAGCAGGAGCTGATAAAGAGAAATCGGTAAAGAGCGAGGTGAAACATGACTGTCATTGGTTATAAACCAACATTCATTGAAACGTGATTGGTCATTGACTAGCGTTTGTGGCATGAGTTAAATAGTCCTATAAAATATTGTTTTATCGTGATAAATGTTATACTTATCTTTGTACTAATATAATCTTATATATAAAAATTAATGTTTGTTTGTTTGTATATTTGTTTGTTCGTACTTTATGCGCGGCCATACCGTTAATCCGATTGTGATGGGGTTTTTTGCAAAATGTTCAGGAGATTCCCGGGATGAACATAGGCTATAAGAGAGTTGTGATACTCAACTCGTACACCCTTGAAAATCGCCCTTTTTAGTAGAAAACATGAAAAAAGTAGCTCTTTGGACGTTTAAATGGCTTACGCTGCCTAAACCATAAGAAATACACAAAATTAATGTACACAGAATTGAATATCTCAAAAAGCTCTACAAAAAAGTCCGCGACAGCATATGTTTATCTCTTATGGATAACTCACAAAAACCAAAAAAAACATTTTTGTCTTTCATTGATACCAAGAGTCCCTAATCTCTTACGGATAATTCACAATAACCATTATTGTCTTTCATTAATACCAAGAGTCTCGCGCGGTAGCCGAGTGGTTAAGGCAAGAAGTCTTGGTGCAGAAATACGGGACTTATGGTGGTTCGAGTCTCTATGGGGGAAGAATTTTTCTCGTGAAATGTCGGCCAGTATGGGACCGGTGCACACTGGGTTAGAAATGAAATCAAGCCAAAAAAAAAAAAATTGTGATGAGAATTGAACGTTCGGGCAGGACAACGTCTGCCGGGTACGCTAGTTATATTATAAATAATTATATTATTATAATCTTTTCATTATCATCATCATCATAGTACATTCACGAATTTAGGCCATTTGTTGACCTGTTTCGGCCTCAAGAGAAACACCATCCAGAAGTCTTTTGAGTGGACTCCTGGTCTTCTTCTTCCTGCAGGTTGATATCTTAACATTTGTTTGGGTATTCTGTGATCTTCCATTCGATGAACATGTTGCATCCATCTTGACTTATAATCAGAAATTTTGTTTTCTAAAGATTCCATGTGTAATTCTTCTAAGATGTCTTCATTTTTTTTGTGATCTAGTAGTGTGTATCCTGCAGTCCTCCGAAGATATCTCATTTCAGCAGATCTAAGTCTCTGTATATCCTTCTGTTTCAACGTCCATACTTCGCTACCATACAAAAGAGTTGGAAGAGCCAGTGTTTTATACACTTTCAGTCTTGAATGCTTTTGGACTAACTGTGGCTTGAAGATAGAATTTATTAACCCTAAAATTCTTAAAAATTTAGATATTTTTGCATTTACATCCTTTTCTTCTTCATATGAGATATTGCATCCTAGATATGTAAAATTATTCACCTGCTCCAAAATTTTATTGTCCAGTACAATTTTACTTCTGACAGGATCTACATCTTGAAATGCCATAATTTTTGTCTTTTCTGCAGATATCTTTAATCCATATTCTTCTGTAATTTTGTTAAGTTCATACAGACCTTTCTGTAGATTATCTTCGGAATTTGCTATTATTATTTGGTGATCTGCAAACAATAGGGTGTTTAATTTTCTATTTTCTGATATTCTTTTCATTATATTAAATAATATAATGCATATATTTATTTCTTCTTGTTATCACATGCTTAGCTGTATTATCAGACATCCTGTACTGTTGCAGTGCATGTGCTGGCTGCTATCTAACGTCTTGATGTCTAGTCTTAACAATTACTTACTTCTACAAGAATTAATGTGAAGTGTACAGGTTTCTGGCGCTACGATAAGCCTCTTATATTTCGAGGCTTAAATAAAGGAAATAAATGTGCTGAGGGCGACACAATCCTCCGTTAATCACCGCAGATGACTCACCTTCATTATCTCCACTCACTTCAACTTGTGGTTTCTTCTCTCTTAATCAAAAGTCCACTCACTACCCTGTTCATTAAAGAAAATCCCTTGCAATATCTCTCTCTGTAACTGTGCAACCCGAAGATCCATGGCCGCGTGGACACATACCTATCCTGAGTTGATGTTTTTCAATCATCCCCTGTATAATCTATTTCCCTCAAATCATGGTTAATGTTATTCTCCCACCTTGTTCTTGGTCTACTGTAAAGCAGGATTTTAATATTATAATGAATATAAAAGTTAAAGTTAATAATTTTGTATTTTAAAATTCTTTTAATATTTAAATATAACTTAAATAAATAAAAACATCTAAATAATTCATTGTTGGTTATTGTTGAATAAAAATGTCTCAGGAACAATTAAAGAAATTTTATTACATACGTCTTTGTAAATAATGCTTTTAAAAATTGTTTTAAGTCATTGTTGTCAAAATTATAAAGCTTTCTGTTATAGCTGTAATAAGAACACCTGCATAACTTCATATTCTTAAATGAAAATAAATCAAACTCTGATTGGATGTTAAAACAATTAACTTTCGTATTTAACAAATCAATTTAAACCTTATATTTAGAGGACTATTAACCAATAGAATTTAAATATAACTTCATGTGATGTAATAATATTCTTTAAAATTATAAAAGAATTACACTAGTAATTCTGCATACAACTTTCAACAAAGATAGAAGCAAGAAGAGATCTCCTGATAAAATGTAATATTTAATACAAGATTCAAGAAAAGAAAATAATTTAATTTTAATTGACGGTGAAGAATAATACCACCTACATTTACTTAATCTGCTGGGAAATTAAGAAATAAATAAATTTGTAATTAATTTCTACAAGACACATTTTTTAGTGATTTTAAAGTGTTTTCCTATCAAGTGTACCGACTTCCGACCCTAAGAATAGAATCCGGCTCTACCGAAAATCAAACCCAACCTGAACCAGTAATTCTTTTTTGGGACACAAATCCTTCTCCAAAATGTTACTACAATATCGGGCATGAAGAGAATTAGGCCTACTTCTTCAAAACATCGCCACAACGTGGGACAAAGCAATTTACTTCTTCAACTGATTGGGCGTTTTCCCTCTGGTTTTCCTACAAGAAGGGACACGCCGTAGCGTAGTGGTTAAGGCACTGCGCTACAAGCCGGAAGGTCGAGGGTTCAAATCCCGGTGGGGTCAGGATTTTTAAACTGACCCAAACCTTCTGGCGGGCACCATGACCCTGCCAGGATAGACTCAGCCTCTAACGGAAATGAGATACCAGAAGCGCTTGTTCTCGGGGGTTATAAAGCGGTCGTCACGCAGGGGCTGACCAACCGGCTGCACATAATGTGCCGATTGTCCAGAAACAGTGGGAGCCTTAACCTCCCACTACTCCAACGGCCTCCTCGCAGCCTGTCGGATTAGAGATCCTTTTACCTTACATTTTTTTTCCTACAAGAAGAACTTCCATGCACCCTTTTCATTCCCAATTCATGCTACATCGTCCCATCCGTCGTATTCTAACGAGACTTAACTCTTCTTATTTTATCTGGCTTTCTTATGTATATTATATAACGTATATAGATATACGCCTACATATATTATATATATATATTATCAGATCTTATGCAAAGGAAAAAAATGATAGCCTAGCCAGTCGCCGATTTGAACTCGACTCTCTAAAGTTTGTACCTTTAGCGCTCTAACCAACTGAGCCACCCAAGAATTCCAACACAAACATACAATTTTCTTATACATGTAGTATTCTCAATTCACACAAGAGGTAGCGGAAATTTGTTTATATAAATATATATATATATATATTTCTTGTAACTCACTGTTGTGTACTCTTCTGCATTCGCCTGTTTGTTCATCTCTCCTTGACCGAATTTTTTTCCTAAGAAATTTATTTTCGAATACTTGTAATCTTTCCTCCCTTAAAGTAGACGTCCATGTTTTTCATCCATAATATAATTAGGAGAATAACAGTTTTATATATTTTCAGTTTAACGTTTTTTTTAAATAGAAGTTGAGACGTTAAGAGTCCCTGTAATGCATAATATCATTTCTAGAATTGAGCCTATGTTTAATTTCTCTGTACACCTCATTGCTGTTCTTGTATTATTGTTCCTAGGTAGCCTATTTGAATTCGAGAAGATTACAGTGAGCTACGTGATCTTTATGGGATACCAGATACAAGACAAGCTAGTCTCATAGTCTACGATGGGCAGGACATGTGGAACGAATGGGGAATGAAATGTGGGCTTGGAAGCTTCTTGTAGGAAAACCGGAGGGAAAACGCCCAGTTGGTAGACCAAGAATGAGTAGGAAGAATAATATTAACCAATCTACTTGAGAGAAGTAGATTATATAGGGGATGATTGGAAAATATTAACTCAGGATAGGGATATGTAGATAGCTTATGTCCGCGCGGTCATGAACCTACGGGTTCAGTCGTGCCTGTGAGTTAGTTAGGTATTCGAATTCAGCCACTTATTAAAAAATTCTCTCATTTGTCATTACCTGTCCATTTCCATTATATATTTATTTGTGTGAAGATATAGGCCGTTATATATTTTTATTAACGTTTACTTCCAGTCTAAATTTCTTAATGTCGTTTAATAAAATGTGTATATATTTCGTAACAAACTGAAATAAGCAAGTACTGATAACACTGAGCAACAAAAATAAACTTTTTTTTTTTGTCTCGGAAAGAAAGATATGTGATTCTGATAGTATCTTTTCTCCTGAATTCAAATATGATATCGGTTTTTCTCCATCGCGTAAGGTTTCCGAGAGACAGGCATTTATAATTTCAAACACTTGAATGTTTTCTACATTCGTAACTACACAAAATTCGTACATTCGGACTCACGTAGAAAGTAAGAAATGACGATTTTGTGCTATATTTCGCCTGTGGAGCATCTCTCTTGATGGTCCAACAAAATCGGCCAGCATATTAGGATTCCATTTGCCTTTATATCTCTTTTCCATAGCTGAAATCTCCTGCGTTAGCTCATTTGGTTTTATTTTACAATGGACAAATGGACTAAAAAACGTTTATCAAAACAATATAATTATTTAAATCCATTAATTGAAATTGATATAAAAAAACAGTGGGTGATGGAGACATTTCGAATACATATTTGAAAACACAATAAAAAAACTGCATTAAGTACAACTATTGGTACTCATGAGACAAAAATCATGTTGACCAGTGTAATTTGAGTTGTGTAGCTCTGCAGCAGCGCTACAGAACCAATTTCCTGCCGGCTAAGGACGTTTAGCTATTTGAAGATCTGTCACCACAAAGAACTTATGTTTTGTTATTGCATTGTGTTGACAACAGCAACCTGATAATCTTTTAATTTCCTGTATACAGTTATACAATACTTCCCCTTCAGGAATAATGGTTATTTATCTTACAAGTACTCAACATTAGGTTTTAGGTGTCATTTGACAAGTTTACGGTCCAAGCGTACAATTTCCAAACTAATCCGTAACACATTTTCAATCCTTGCAATGTACATTATTCAAAATCTTAATATATACAAATTTCGTGTCACGTTGTTTGTCCGCGATGGAATCCTAAACTACTGAACCGATTTTAATAAAATTTTATACACTATGTGCAGTTTGATCCAACTTGAAACTTAGGGTAGTCTATAACTAAATTTATAGTAGCATTATTTTTTAATTGCAAATCATTTGTTTATTATTTAATAAAGAGTTATAATTATCTGTGAGTTCCATACGATTCTAACAGATGACGGTGTAATTATCTGTGAGTTCCATACGATTCTAACAGATGGCGGTGTAAGGTGAATTGAATTACAAATATTGATTATTTCATAATTTAGGTGTGTTCAGTGTTTATTTTATTTTCAATATTATTAATTTCGTGTGTAAGTATTAGTTTTAAGTCTGGCTGAAAGACAGCAACTTAATTAAAATTTTTAACGTGTACCTTAGCCACAGCAACGCGTGGCCGGACTTCTGGTTAAAATATAAAATTATGGAATATTCACCTGAAAGGTCCGTCTCCTTAACTTTATTAGTTATTTAACTGTAGCGCTTTCGGGACTTCTCCCATCATCGACAGAATTCAAAACTGGTATTTCACTGAAGATCTGGTAGAGGGGGTTACATGTATTGGGTTCGTTTTCGTTTATCAGATTGTCGTTGTTGTGAGCTGCTTTCATGATTTCTATCTCTTCGAGTACATTTATCTTCGCTGGTTTATTTTCTCTGTGCATTACTGTTAGGGTGTTTTCAATATTTAACATGCGATGTCCTTCATGGATAACGTGTTTTGCATAGCTTGATTTTCCTTTTGCGTGAATAAAGTCTCGAAAATGTTCTTTAAATCTTTAAGTCCCGAAAGCGCTAACAGTTAAATAACTAATTAAGTTGAGGAGGCGGACCTTTCAGGTGAATATTCCATAATTTTATATTTTAATTTTGAATAATACCTCAACGGAACGCATCATGAATCTTATAAAAGTTGAATGTACATTATTTTATACCATATTTTGATTAGTATTATTATGTGATAAGTTGGCCGTGGTGGTCTAGTGGATATGTTCCTTTCTCTATTCCCGAGGGTCGCGGGTTTAAACCCGGTCGTGGTGGATATATTTTTTAAGGAATGAATAATTCAAGGGACAAATCTTCCGGGAGGGACTTTAAGCCTTGAGTCCCGGATCTGAAGATTTTGAGACTCGTAAAAGAACCACAAATCTGAATAAAAAGACCCATGTGCAAAATTTACCGAACATCCCCATCGTAATAATACAGGGTTCTTTATATATAACCTAACGGGCACATGACATTTTGCCTATGTGCGGTTGGATGTGCCACAGCCGGCTCTTACATGAACTCCGCGCGTAAAGCATGTATAAAAAAATTCAAGTCGATCCAATTATTTTAAGTGGGTGAAAAACGCGTTGAAAGATTCAGTTACATAGACAGATAGATAGATAGATAGATACAGGTCAAGCTAATATAAAGCGTGTAAAATCGAGGTACTTTGATAGTCCATGTTATATAGGAGAGCATGAGTCGCCAGGGTAATATTTATATTTTAATTATGTTTTCTTTAACTTTGTTTGTTATTTAAATACATTGTTTATTATTCCTGTTATTTTCGTGAGGTTATTTAACTTATTGCTGATGTAATTTATTATTTGTATGCTTGTTATTATTGATAGGATTATTAAGATTATTGTTATGATTAAATTATTATTATTATCATTATTATTATTATCATTATTATTATTATCACCATTATTATTATTATTATTATTATTATTATTATTATTATTATTATTATTATTATTATTATTATTATTATTATTATTATTATTATTATTATTATTATTATTGTTGACGAGAGCAACAAGATGTTCAAAATTAGAAAAAGAAAATAATGCCGAGAAAAAATGTTCAGTAGTAGATTATATGAGACATCCATCCATCTATCCATAGTAATTCTGCCCAAAGGCAGGGTCCTTCACTGCAATCATAGCATTTTCATGCTATGCTAGCAGCTTTACTAGGGAATTGTAGGTGTGGTAGCTTCCCGTTGCTTTCCACACCGGTGAAGGATGATGATGATGATAAGGATGATGGCTATATGATTTCGGGGACCGTTTGGGTCTTAAAGTTTTCCTGACATTTGTCTTACAGGTGAGGAAAAACCCCGATTAAAAGCTCACCCAGAAAAACTTCCCCGACCGGGGATCGAACCCGGGCCCGCTGCGTGACAAGGCAGCACGCTACCTCGAGTCCACAGCGGTGGACATTATATATATATATATATATTATATATATATATATATATATATATATATATCATCATCATCATCTTCATTCATGGATTAGGTCTGTTGACCCGTTCCGACTTCAGCCCATCTCTTTCTAGGTCTGCCCACATCTCGGGTGCCTTTAGGTTTGTATTTTGTTATTTGTTTTGGATATCTATCTTCATTCATTCTGTCTATGTGTTGCTTCCATTTTTGTCTATATGTATCCATTTTATCAGTTATTGCAAATATTTCAAGTTCCTGTCTTATTTCTGTGTTCTTGATTCTGTCTTCCTTAGTGCACCCTTTAACAGATCTCAAAAATTTCATTTCTGCCGCCGTTATCCTACTTAGGTCTTGTTTTTTATGTATCCAGGCTTCTGAACCATAGAGCAGTACCGGTACTGCCAACATTTTATAAAATTTCAGTTGGGTCTCTCTTGTTGTTTTGTTATTTAGTGTTCGTTTTATCGTACCACATATTCCCTGGAATTTTGCTATTTTATTATTTATATCATTATCATAATTAAATGAAATGTCACATCCTAGATAATTGAGATGGTTCACCTGTTCTATGATTTTGTTTCCTATTACTATTTTCGATCTGATTTGATTTTTCCCTTGGAATGCCATTACCTTAGTTTTTTCTATGGATATTTTGAGATTATATTGTTCACATATATTATGTAGTTTAAAAATATTCCTCTGAAGTTCGTCTTCTGTATTTGCTATTATTACCTGGTCATCAGCGTATAATAATGTTTTCAAGTAGTGTGTTTTATCTAATTTTATTCCTTTATTTGTTTCTTCGTTCCATTTTTTTATTATATCATTGATGTATAGGTTAAATAAAACTGGAGAGATACTGCATCCTTGTTTAACTCCTTGATTAGTATGAATTTTATTTTTACTTACTTCATTTCTAGTTTTTATAACAAAATTTGTGTTCCAGTACAAACTCTTTATAGCTGCTATTAAGTGTTTCGGAATTCCTTTTTCTTTTAAAATTGTCCAGAGTTTTCCTCTGTCTACTTTATCAAATGCCTTGACAAAATCAATAAAAGCTATGTGTGTTTCCATGTTATATTCTCTTCTTTTGTTTATAAATTCTTTTATCGTAAATATATTATCCATACATGAACGCCCTGGTCTGAATCCACTTTGTTCTTCTGTTAACATTACCTCTGTTATTTGTTTTAACCTAAATGTTAAGATTCTTGAGTATATTTTATAGCCTGCAGTTAAAATGCTTATTCCTCTGTAGTTGTTGCAGTCTTTACGTTCTCCTTTCTTAAAAATAGATTGTACTATTGCTGTTGTCCAGGTTTCTGGTATTGTTGCTTGTTTCCAACATAAATTTAAAAAATGTAATAATCTCAGTTTAAAAAAAATTCCTCCATATTTATTAATTCCATATTAATTCCGTCTATTCCAGCTGCCTTTCTGTTCTTTGTTGTTTTCAGTACTTCTTCTAATTCTTCCATTGTTATCATATCTATTCCTATCTCACACTCATATATGTTATCTTTAGTTATTTTATTTTCATTATACCACAGTTTTTTATAATGTTCTTCCCATTGTTTCTCCTCAATTGCATTGATCTGTATTGTATCTTTTTCTTGTTTATTTAGATGTTTCATTACTTTATAGGCTATTTTTTGCTGCCCATGTATATCGTATTCTAGTCTGCTTATATATCTATCCCAACTGACTTTGTGTGCTTTTTTAATTTCTCTTTTGGCTATTGCACTTTTATGTTTGTAATCAGCTCTTAATTCTGGTGTTCTATTCTGTAAATATTTGTGATAAGCCTCTTTTTTATCTTTTATTATCCTCTCTAATTCTTCATTCCATATTCTTAAACCCTTCTTGTTATATATTTTATATTTTGTTCCTAATGCCTCATATGCTGCTTTATCAATGCTTTCTTTTATATTATCCCATTCTCGGTTTATTTCTTCGGAAGTAGGTTTTAATATTAATTGTTCATTTAGCCTATTCTGATACAGATTTTGTATACTTTTATCTTGTAATAAATGTACTTTGAATGTGGTCTCTTTATTTCTATATTGTTTTTAGTTTTCTTCCATCTCGCTAATATATTTATTTTTGAGATTACTAAATAGTGATCTGAATAGATGTCACTTCCTCTAAATACTCTCGTATCTGTTAATAATGATGATGCTTTCTTATTGATTAACACATAATCTATCAGTGAACGAAAACCTCGTGCTGACCATGTGTATTTGTGAATATCTTTTTCTTATAAAATGTATTTGTTATTTTAAAATCATTAAAAATTGCAAATTGTTTTATTCTTGTCCATTTTTATTTATAAACATTTTCTCCATGGATCCCAATTACATTTGCCACTGGTTGATTCCCCACTCTAGCATTAAAGTCTCCTAATAATATTATTATGTCGTTCTTGTTTATCTTATTTATTTCCTTTTGTAGAGTAGTATAAAATGTTTTTGTTTCTTCATCTCTCCCTTCCTCCGGTGCATATATTGCTATAATTGTCATATGTCCTCTATTATGCTTAAATCGCATTGTCATTATTCTTTCGTTAATACAATTATACGTGTCTATTTTGGATCCCCATTTCTTATCCACAAATATCGCCACTCCTGCTTTCGCTCTTTCTTTCTGACTTACTCCACTGTAAAACATCATCATATCATTTATCATTTGTGATCCTTTCAATTTTTTTCTTGTTTCTGAGGCAGCTAATATATTTATACTTTTATTTTTCATTTCTTTTGTTAGTTCAAATTCCTTGCTTCCCAAGCCTCTGACAATTCCAAGTCGCTATTTTAAGCTGGTCATGTATTCCAAAACTCTTTTTATACTTTTTCTTGCTGTGGTCGTCATAAGGTTTATCAATCCGGCTTTTCTTCTGCTGAAGTTTATGAGTAAGTTATTTTTTTACTAGTAGAGGTTACCAGCCTCTAGCCAAACCCCTCTTCCTGGAGGGCAGGGAACTGGAATTTCGGAGTGTTCGTCTCCTAGAGAAGTTGCCTTCACTACGGCTTTGGGGACTTCTCTTCTCCCCACGTAACCCTGTGGACGGGGCCCTACCCAGGTACTACCCACTGGGCGAGTGGGACCTGGAGCTCACAAAAGGGCAGGGGCGCCTACTCCCTGGAGTGGACCTCTATCAAGGGTTCCACTCTGTTACCCTAATTATATATTATATATATATTATATATATATATATATATTATATAATATATATATTGCAGTTTTTCGCGGATATATATATATATATATATATATATAATATATATGAATAAGAAAGTTTTTTTGGGGTTTCCGCGTCTTGATTCAAGTTCGGCTTCTGCCCACTGATTCCGACGTTTCGGCATGATCCCACATGTCATTATCAAGGAATGATAAGTTTGAGTCACAGGTTTAGATTTTATATAATTAATCACATAGAGTTTTCGCTGTGGTCTTCGGAAACAGATCACAGTGAAAACTCTATGCATTTTATTATATAAGACCTAAACCTGTGACTCGAACTTATCATTCCTTGATAATGACATGTGGGATTCTGCCGAAACGTCGGAATCAGTGGGCAGAGGCCGGTGACTTGAATCCAAGACGCGGAAAACTCAAGGAAAGTAATATACTTATATCTTCGAAAAATTTCTTATTATATAAGATATAACGATTCCCTCAGGGGGTCCTCATCTAGGGGATATGTGGATTGGCGACCACAAGGTGCCCAAGCTGTGCAAAACCATTTTTTCCACTTACTTGTGTTTTGCACTCTTTTAACTTTACTCTCTAACCTACTTGTCGTAACTCTGTTTTTTCGACCCGACGTCTATTAGGGCATCCGAGGGCTAGGAATCTTTCCTTTTTTCGTTCTTCTTTCCTTTATTTTCTTTTCTTCTCCAGAAAAGCCTGACCAGAGGCTATCAGATGGCGCCCCATCACTTGTCTTGCCTTCTTTGGCCAGCAACCAATCGAAGGGACTATTATTATGCTTTCAAGTTTTATACGAGAATTTCCTGAAGCTGGAGGGAAAATTTTCTATAGGATCGTAACAGGCCTTGGCCTAATACTTGGAAGGAAGAAGAAAATATATAAAGATCTCCCATATAACTACATAGATATGAGTTAGATAATATTTATTTTTTTATTATTATTATTTCATTTACACTGAGCGTTAGAGGGCGAATTACATTTTCTTACACGCTTAAAAGTAAAACCATTAATCGACCAATGGAAATGGAGTCATGGTTTGTTTACATTACAACAGGAACTTAGCCGGAAGAGGTATAGTACTAATCGCTTATACGATGAATTGCTTGTTAAAGTTCACAGTATTTTTGAATTACTATCGCTTGAAGTTATGAAACAAATGCATTGAGTTTATGAAATGAGAAAACGTGTAGTTTATAAGATGGGACGTGTCGCGTATTAATGATGAATGTAAAGGATTTACAATCTCTCGTCTGTGTGATACCTATCTAAATGCAAACAGTAATCTAATCGTTTCTGCATGAAATGGATCTGAAATTAGATGAGCTTTCAAACACACTTCTCTCTAAATACAACGGACAGGGTGTTCAAATTTATCTTCTCTTTTTGGTTAACTAACTCACCGGCACTATCGAACCCATAGGTTCATGGCCGCGAGGACATAAGCTCTCCATACATTCCTATCTTGAGCCAATGTTTTCCAATCATCCCCTGTATAATCTACTTCCCTAAAATCATAGTTAATGTTATTCTCCCATATTTTCTTCCTACAATTCTTAAAAGAATGTTAATCCAAACTTTAGTGATGCCGCATTTTGACTACTGTGACGTTCTACTAACTGACATAAGTGACGGATTGTCGGACAAACTGCAGCGTGTCCATAATATGTGTATCAGATTCATATTTAATGTTCGAAAATATGATCACATTTCTCCATTATTCCACGAATTGTCATGGCTACATCTAAAAGACAGAAGAAAATCGCACTGTCTAATTCTCCTATTTAACATCCTACATACCTCGATTCTCAATTATTTATCATCCCGTTTCCAGTATCTATCCTCAAACCATAACTTAAATACAAGATCACAACATTAGTCTCTTGCTTAATATACCGCAACATACGACAACACATCACTCCATGTCCTATACCATCCTCACATCTCGCAACTGGGATTTCCCTACCACAAGAACATAAGGGACTGCCGGACATTGGCATCCTTTAAAGAAAATCTTAATTTATTTTTGCTCAAACTCGACTTCATTATTATCCAGTGTAAGGTATATATATTAATTGGTGTTTCTCTTTTATGTATCATAATTTTATTATTATTTTATTAATTATTATTATATTATTATTATTATTATTATTATTATTATTATTATTTTTATTATTATTTTATTATTATCGTATCATTATTGTTATTACCCTATAAAAATGTTGTTTGTACATGACATTTACATTGCTACATTTAATGTATCTTTAACTGTTTATAATTAGTATAGTGTATATCTATATTTGTCAAATATTTATTGTATTTGTGCTGGTTGAGTGGAAGAGAGGGCCTTATGGCCTTAACTCTGCCAGAATAAATAAAGTATTATTATTGTTTTATTATTATTATTATTATTATTATTATTATTATTATTATTATTCTTGGTCTACCAACTGGACATTTTCCCTCTGGTTTTCCTACAAGTAGCTTCCTTACACGTCTTTCATTCTCCAGTCGTGCCACATGTTCTGCCCATCGCAGTCTACTAGACTTAGCTGAAATGTTGTGCTCTTAACAATGAGATTATTTGATTTGGCAAAGGTGACTAATCTAACCCCATTGTCGTTACTATCTTCATGAAGACTCAATTTGTTCATGACTACTTAAATATATTCACTAAATAATAAGGGAAATAAAAAAAAGCTTAAAACCTATAAAAAATAATAAATAATTCAAAGATAATGGCAAAAAACTTTTCCACGCCAAATATATCAATTCTATTGTTGGTTTGAATATATCTTCCCGCCCCACTTTTGCATTAAAATCTCCTAAGACAATTTCCATATGATATCGTGAAAGGCTATCAAATACACATTCTATTTCTTCGTAGAACTCATCCTTGATCTTGCTGTGTGAGCATGTACATTTCCGATTACAAAATCATGCCGTTTACCCTTTAGAATTGTGTATGGTATCCTATCACTGACAAACTTAATATTCCTAACATTCCATGTTCCTAGGAACATGTCCCTATGTTTGAGCCTTTGGCATGGGTTCCCTGACTCCGTAAAATTTTACCCCAGTTGAACCCATGTCCGCATTTCTTGACGGTTGTATTTTTACGGTGAAAGATCGTCAATCTTTCGACCAAGGTACTTTTTTCGTCTGGCTTATCTTGTAGGGATCAGAGGCAAGGAGCATAATCACCAGTCCACCGCGGCCGATAATAATAATAATAATAATAATAATAATAATAATAATAATAATAATAATAATTAAAATAATAATAATAATAATAATAATAATAATAAATAAATAATAATATAATTAAATACATAATAATAATAATATAATTAAATAATAATAATAATATAATTAAATAATAATAATAATATAATTAAATAATAATAATAAATAATATAATTAAATAATAATAATAATAGAATTAAATAATAATATAATTTAATATAATAATTATTATTATTATATTGTTTATTATTATTATTATTATTATTATTATTATTATTATTATTATTATTATTGAAATAGGGGGAATGTTGATAAATCAGCTGGCGTGAAAACGCAAGTTGCAGGGTCTTGAGTTTATTAATGACTAGAGAAGTGAAATCAATAGAAAGAAGAGTGATGCCCCGGAGATGTGATTTAAAGAGTTTTAGTTCGCTCAAGTCTCTCGGAAGCCATTAGTTGTGAGACGGAGCCCCGCCATCCTGACACAATTACAAATGACATGTCTGCATCACTATTATCATAATCACAAACTGTCTCTTTCAAGCAAAAATTATATTCATTTCTCTAACTTTACATTAATGCAACGCAGGGTTATACAAACATCCCTGTACTGACGACTCAGAATAGCCACAAAGTAAAAAGACTGTTCAGCAGCAAAAAACATAAACATAACAAAATCTATGATAATATGAGAAAAACCAAAAAAACGTGAAAAACGGAGATAGGCGGGAAGATAGTGGAGCATGTAGTTAAATTTAAGTACAGTATTTAGGTATAAAAATCCCTCTGCTATTCGATTTTTTAGCGAAATCTGAAGGAAGGAAGCTATTGAGATTGTTTTAAAAAAATCGAAACAAAAAATACAGACTCTTCATCGATCCTATCTATTAGACATCGAAAATAACCATGACAATATATATATATATGCGTTGTAGATTTTCGCGGATATGAGTATGTTTAAGAAAATTTCTTGGGTTTTCCGCTTCATGGATTCAAGGACTGCCTCTGGCAACTGATTCCGACTTTTCGACATGATCACACATGTCTTTATCAAGGAACCATTCCTTGAATCAATGACGCGGAAACCCAAAGAAAATCTTAACCATGTATATATATATATATATATATATTTCTCTTTAATTTGCTTACTTGTTATAGTCAGCTACTAGATGGCAGTGAAGACCGAGTTCTCGCGACATCTAGTAACAATAGAGAATATAATACATATATAAGAAAAATAAGTGTTTGAATTGGATTCGCCTGGTAGTGTAATGGATATCACGCTGAGGTACAGACTCAGAGATCCGGGTTCGAATCCCGTCCAGGCATTTATTTTTCTTATCATACCATATGTATATATAAGTGAATGTCTGTTTGTTTGTTCGTACTTTATGCTCGGCCATACTGTTGATTCGATTGTGATGGGTTTTTTTTGCAAAATGTTCAGGAGATTCCTGGGATGAACATAACCTATAAAAGAGTTGAGATACACAACTCCTACACCCTTAAAAAACACCCTTTGTAGTGAAAAAGTGAAGATGTCCCTTTTTTTACCCTTAAATGGCTTACGCTGTCTAAACGATAACAAATACACAAAATTAATTTACACAGAACTGAATATCTCAAACTCTACAAAAAGTCCACGACAGCGTATGTTTATCTTTTACAGTTAACATACAATAGCCAATTTTGTCTTTCATTGATGCCAAGGAGATCGGGGTAAGTAGATTCCCGGGCAAGCATATGCTGCCATACCATTCATCCGATTGTCATGGGGCTTTTTGCAAAATGTTCAGGATTTTTTCGGGAAGGTTATAGGTTATAAGAGAGTCTTAATGCTCAAGCCCTTTAACCATAAAAATCACCTTCTGTAATGAAAAAAAAACTTGAAAAAATATAGCTTTGTGTAAGCTTAAATGTGTTACGCTGACTAAACCATAACAAATACACAAAATTGTTCTACACAGAATTGAATATCTCAGAGAATTTGACAGAAAACTCCGCGACAGTATATGTTTATCTTTTAAGGATAACTCAAAATAACTATTTTTGTCTTTCATTGATGACAAGAAGATCGGGATAAGTAGATTCCCGGGCAAGCATAGCAGTGCACGGCGGGTATTCTTTTATAATATTACAATGATATTGTGTAAAGAAAAATTAACGTCTGAACCAGGAATCGAACCGTGGACCTCTCGTTCTCCGTACGAGTGTGTAGTCCACTACACCATTCTGTACATGGTACAAATATTAACCATTCTTTCCACATATACAAATATATAATTCTCGTTTCGTCCGCTGCCAGGTAGGTGTCACTACCAACGCCAACGGCCGGCTTCATTTAGAAGTATCTACAGGGTGATTACAAATGATTGGAGCGATTTCATGATTTTATGGTAGCTGTAGTATTCGACATATTTTCACGAACTTTTACAGATACATAGAGCAACTTCCCAGGTTTTTTTTGAGATGTTACAGGTGCTCCATATGCTCCCCCTTGGTGATTCTGCAGATATCAAGTCTGTAATCAAGTTCGTCCCATACTCGACGTAACATGTCCCTATTAATTTGTTCAAAGGCATTGATTATGCGAGCTCGCAGTTCTGGTAAGTCTACTGGTAAAGGAGGCACAAACACTGAATCTTTCACATACCCCCAAACAAAAAAATCGCACGGCGTCAAATCGGGGGAGCGTGGAGGCCATGACAACAAATTTCTGATCATTCTCTCCACTGCGACCGATCCATCGGTTTGGCAATCTCATGTTTAAAAATTCACGAACATCGTGATGGAAGTGTGGTGGAGCACCATCCTGCTGGTAGATGAAGGTCTCACTGTCGGTCGTCAGCTGCGGCATGAGCCAATTTTCCAGCATGTCCAGGTACACGTGTCCTGTAACGTTCTGCTCGCAGAAGAAAAAAGGGCCATAAACTTTGAACTGAGAAACCGCACAGAACACACTAACTTTTGGGGAGTCGCGAATGTGCTGCACAATAACGCGGGGATTTTCTGTGCCCCAGATTCGCACATTGTGTTTGTTCACTTTGCCATTCACAAAGAATGTTTGCTTCGTCACTGAAGACAAGTTTTTCACAAAAACCATCCTCATCCATAAACTGCTGCATTTGTGTACAAAATTCAAACCGACTCACTTTGTCAATGGGCGTAAGGGCTTGTAGAAATTGCAAGTGGTAAGGTTTATGCTTCAATCTTTTCCGCAAGATCTCCCAAACGGTCGGTTGTGGAATGTTCAGCTCTCTGCTCGCTTTTCGTGTTGATTTCTGTGGGCTACGTGTGAAACTCATCCGCACACTCTCAACCTTTTCTTCACTCACTGAAGGACGACCCGTTGATTTCCTTTTACAGAGGCATCCTGTAGCTTTAAATTGCGCATACCATCGCCGAATGGAGTTGGCACTCGGTGCATCTTTCTCGAACTTCGTTCTGAAGTGTCGTTGCACAGTTATCACAGATTGAGTTGAATGAAATTCAAGCACAGCATATGCTTTCTCCTCGCCTGTCGCCATCTTTGATAACTGCTGCGCTCTCTCGGTTTTAAAGCTGAAAACACGGCTGCGAGAGAAAACAAAAAAAAACCTTATGAGTTTTTATACATAACTTTAAAGTTCTGTGAAGATATGTCAAATAAGATCGCTACAATAAAATCATGAAATCGCTCCAATCATTTGTAATCACCGTGTATGTTTGAGAATTTTACATCACCACTTTTATAAGCAGTAATCGATCTTATTTTACATTTTCCAATACTATTATTTTAACACAGTTCCAACAATGGATCATATTATAATATTATAATGATATTGTGAAAAGAATTTTAAATTCCTTCCAGAGATGATTGTTAAAAGAGAAGACAAATCAAATTTCACTAAACACATTTCAGAAAGTGGCCACAGTTTCAACAATATGGATATACATCCATCCATAGTAATTCTACCCGAGGGCCGGTCCTTCACTGCTATCATAGCATTTTCATTCTGTGCTTGCAGCTTTACTAAGGTATTGTAGGAGTGGTAGCTTCCCACCCCGGTGAAGGATGATGATGATGATGATAAGGATGATGATGGTGATGATAATGGCCATATGATTTCGGGGACCGTTTGGGCCGTTTGGTGTTCCTTTTCCGATCCCATCTGGTGTAACCCGCTGTTCTGCGCATGAATCTCATTTCACAAGCCGTTATTCTGCTTTCATGTTGTCTTTTTAGTGTCCATGCTTTGCAACCATAGGTCAACACTGGTGTAGCCAAGATGTTATATAAACGTATTCTGGTGTTTTTTTTTTTTGTACAAGGGATGGTTTAATAACTTGATTAATAATTCCTAAACTTTTATTATAACTAGTAATTTTTTCAGGGATATCCTTTTCATCCCAGATAGAGAGATAATATCCAAACAATTCTTTCCACATATACAAATCTATAATTCTCGTTTCGTCCGCTGCCAGGTAGGTGTCACCACCATCGCCAACGGCCGGCTTCGTTTAGAAGTGTCTATATTTGAGAATTTTACACCACCACTTTTATAAGCAGTAAACGGTGTTATTTAACATTTTCCAATACTGTTATTTTAACACAGTTCCAATAATGGATCACATTGTTATAATGATATTGTGAAAAGAATGTTAAATTTCTTTCAGAGATGATTGTTAAAAGTATACAAGGTAAAATAATTATAATGTAACGTTCTTATAACCTCGATGGTATAAAAAACAATTATGAACTTAAATAGTATAGATTAATTCAAATGTCAAAATAAAATTCATTTAGTTCATAAAACATTGTAATACAAATATCACGAGAAAAAAAAAACTGCATAATTGAAGACGCGAACCTGCGATCTTCATTAACAGAACCAGTGACCGAATGCTTCACCGCTGAACTATCAGGACACGTAGGAGAGTCTTCAGTTCATCCCACATAACACAGTACCTCAGGGGCTGCACAATTATGAATAGTTTCCTAGTTTGAACCCAGCGATGTGCCGAGTATGACTTAGAAGAAATGTGCATTGAAGAGATGACTCATTTTTTGTCTAAGGGTGTACATTCCGTGCTGTCGTGTATACGTATTTTTATAATCTATATACAGGGCAAGTCAAAATGTTGTGCAGGTTTTCAGAAATTTATTATGTGAAATGTAATGAACATATATAATATTGTGAGACATATTGTATGAAAGGTAAACTCTCAAAGTTTTTTTTTTAAATATTCACAGATGTTCTATGTGAGCGCCTTTTGTTACACGACAGATGTCAAGCCGATATTCAATCTCCTGCCAAACTTTCTGTAGCAGTCCGCGGTCGATATCAGCAATGGCTGCTGTGATGCGGGCACGCAGTTCATGCAGTGTTGTTGGAAGTGGTGGTACGTAAACATGATCCTTTACAAGACCCCACATGAAGAAATCACACGGGGTTAGATCTGGTGAACGAGGGTGGCCAATGAATGAGTTGTTGTGATCACCCTGAGATGCACGGCCTATCCAGCGTTTGTGGTAAAGCCGTATTCAAATGGTCTCGAACACTGCCATGGTAATGTGGAGGGGCACCATCCAACTGCAGAATGAAATCTGGACTATCCGCTTCAAGCTGCGGAAGGAGCCATTGTTGTAGCATATCAAGGAAAAACATGTCCGTTCACAGTACGTTCATGAAAGAAAAAAGGGCCCATAAACCTTTGCATGGGAAATGGCACAAAAGACATTCACTTTCGGAGAATCGCGTTGATGTTCCAGAGTTGCATGGGGGTTACTAGTTCCCCAAATCCTTACATTGTGTCTATTTACTTTTCCTGAAAGGTGGAAAGTCGCTTCATCACTGTAAACTACCCTCTCATGGAACTCATTCTCTTCCATTAATGCGAGAAAATCAACACAGAAGGACGCTCGCAAAGCATAATCGGCGGGTTTTAAGGCTTGAACCAGTTGCAAGTGGTAGGGTTTCATCTGTAAACGTTTCCGGAGAATCCGCCATACAGTTTTTGTGTGGTAGTTGAAGTTCTGTCGCTCCCCGGTAGGTGGATTTCTGTGGACTCCGCACGAAGCATGTGCGAACGCGTTCGACTGTCTCTTCACTCGTCGACGGACGGCCAGTCGATTTTCGTTTACAGATACAACCTGAATCCCTAAATTGTGTGTACCACTTACGAATGGATCTCCCATCCGGCGGGTCTTTATCGTATCTGGTACGGAAATGTCGTTGAACACTAGTCACAGAGTTGTTTACATGGTAATCAAGCACACAGAAAGACTTCTGATCCCCAGTCAACGCCATTTTCCTTTACTGCTCTGCTGTTGACATCTTGCGGGTGAACGCGGAACTTTAGAAGTGGACAAACTAAACTTTGAGAGTTTACCTTTCATACAATATGTCTCACGATATTATATGTATGTTCATTACATTTCACATAATAAATTTCTGAAAACCTGCACAACATTTTGACTTGCCCTGTATAATTCTCCGCACGAAGCATGTGCGAACGCGTTCGACTGTCTCTTCACTCGTCGACGGACGGCCAGTCGATTTTCGTTTACAGATACAGCCTGAATCCCTAAATTGTGTGTACCACTTACGAATGGATCTCCCATCCGGCGGGTCTTTATCGTATCTGGTACGGAAATGTCGTTGAACACTAGTCACAGAGTTGTTTACATGGTAATCAAGCACACAGAAAGACTTCTGATCCCCAGTCAACGCCATTTTCCTTTACTGCTCTGCTGTTGACATCTTGCGGGTGAACGCGGAACTTTAGAAGTGGACAACTAAACTTTGAGAGTTTACCTTTCATACAATATGTCTCACGATATTATATGTATGTTCATTGCATTTCACATAATAAATTTCTGAAAACCTGCACAACATTTTGACTTGCCCTGTATAATTCTCCTGTACGTGTGTTTGTCACTGAACTACTCATAAACGGCTGGATCGATTTTGATGAATTTGTGTGTGTGTGTGTGTGTGTGTGTGTGATTGGGTACCTAGGTGGTTTAGATTCACAATTAGACCCTCTAAAATCATTAGGTGTAGGAGTTCATCTGAAATGAAGATTAAAAAATCGCTCTAGCGGTTACAGTTTTCGATATTTCAGGATGAAACTCAGTATATCTTATTAAAATAAACCGAGGTAGATATGATCAAAACATGAGCGAAATTCGGCAATTAGAATTGGAGGTTTACTTGAAATCAGAAATAAAAAAACTGCCTAAACGACTGGACCGATTTTGATGAATTTTGTGTGTATGTTTGAGTGGGTCCCTGGATGGTTTAGATTCACAATGGGATGCTCTAAAACCGTTAGGTGTAGGAGTTCACCTGAAGTGAAAATTTTTCAGGGATCGCTCTAGCGGTTATATATGTTCGATGTTTTACAACGAAACTCAGTATATCCTATTAAAATGAAACGAGGAAGGTATTATCCAAAAATCAGCAAATCGGCAATTAAATGTGGAGATTTACTCAGAATCCTAAATTAAAAACTGACTAGCAACCGCCATGTTAGGTTCGTCTCAGGGTATACCATACATTAAAAAAAAAAAAGGAAGTCAACGCTGTTTCATGGGTTTGTGTATTTTACCAATTTTTAGTAACCTGGTTTATTATTTATCATGTACCACTCATCATAGTATATATCTCTCTCTACGGAAAGAGGACCCTGAAACATCGGACTTCCCCAAGAAAGTATGATAACTCCGCTGTATATATAGTTCACGAACCGCAACAATGACTGTTTGCGGGTGCTAACGATTATAAACGATTTTAGAATTTGTTTAGATGTATACACAATAAATTATAACACACTTTAAATTCATATATTATTTTACACCAAACCTAGTTTTTATTTTTAGTATATATCATAGTATATATCCTTCGAAAGAGGACCCTGAAACATCGGACTACCCCCAGAAATAATATTATAATGATATTGTAAAAAGAAAAATTAATGTCTGAACCAGGAATCGAACCGTGTACCTCTAGTTCTCTACACTAGTATGCAGCCCACTACACCATTCTAGGCACAAACATTAATAATTCTTTCCTTCTTCTTCTTCCCTCCAAGTATTAGGCCAAGGCCTGTTACGATCCTATAGAAAAATTTCCCTCCAGCGTTTCATAGGACGGCCCAGTGATCTTCGTCCTCTTGGTATATAATTATAAACAGCTTTGGGGATCCGATTTGAACTCATTCTTTCAAGATGGTGTTTCCAATTTAGTTGGTACTGTTTAATATATTCCAAAATTGGCGTGGTCTTCAATTCTTTTAAGATATTGGTGTTCCTTTTCCGATCCCATCTGGTGTAACGAGCTGTTCTGCGCATGAATTTCATTTCACAAGTCGTTATTCTGCTTTCATGTTGTCTTTTTAGTGTCCATGCTTTGTAACCATAGGTCAACACTGGTGTAGCCAAGATGTTATATAAACGTATTCTGGTGTTTTTTTTTGTACAAGGGATGGTTTCATAACTTGATTAATGATTCCTAAACTTTTATTATAACTAGCAATTTTTTTCAGGGATATCCTTTTCATCCCAGATAGAGAGATAATATCCAAACAATTCTTTCCACATACTCTGCCAGGTAAAATAAAGCTATTATTATTAAAATAAAGCTATTATTATATACAAATCTATAATTCTCGTTTCGTCCGCTGCCAGGTAGGTGTCACCACCATCGCCAACGGCCGGCTTCGTTTAGAAGTGTCTATATTTGAGAATTTTACACCACCACTTTTATAAGCAGTAAACGGTGTTATTTAACATTTTCCAATACTGTTATTTTAACACAGTTCCAATAATGGATCATATTATAATGATATTGTGAAAAGAATGTTAAATTTCTTTCAGAGATGATTGTTAAAAGAGAAGGCAAATCAAATTTCTCTAAACACAGTTCGGAAAGCGGCCACAGTTTCAACAATATCAATAATATAGTGTCAATTATACATAGAGAAACAACAGACACAATATTAACATTTCAGAAGAAATCGAAATTATCAAGGAGGCCAAGAATACAAACATTCTCAACGAAAATATGCCTAATGAGCAAAACCGTCTAATGGACATATGCAGATAATTCAATACTACAACAACTCCAGAAGATGAAGTGTTCTTCGAAAGGCCTAGAGTGAAATCAATGAACATTTTTTAATAGTTGAGGAAGTCGGTAGTATACAAGGTAAAATAATTATAATGTAACGTTCTTATAACCTCGAAGGTATAAAAAACAATTATGAACTTAAATAGTATAGATTAATTCAAATGTCAAAATAAAATTCATTTAGTTCATAAAACATTGTAATACAAATATCACGAGAAAAAAAAAACTGCATAATTGAAGACGCGAACCTGCGATCTTCATTAACAGAACCAGTGACCGAATGCTTCACCGCTGAACTATCAGGACACGTAGGAGAGTCTTCAGTTCATGCCACGTAACACAGTACCTCAGGAGCTGCACAATTATGAATAGTTTCCTAGTTTGAACCCAGCGATGTGCCGAGTATGACTTAGAAGAAATGTGCATTGAAGAGATGACTCATTTTTTGTCTAAGGGTGTACATTCCGTGCTGTCGTGTATACGTATTTTTATAATCTATATATAATTCTTCTGTACGTGTGTTTGTCACTGAACTACTCATAAACGGCTGGATCGATTTTGATGAATTTGTGTGTGTGTGTGTGATTGGGTACCTAGGTGGTTTAGATTCACAATTAGACCCTCTAAAATCATTAGGTGTAGGAGTTCATCTGAAATGAAGATTAAAAAATCGCTCTAGCGGTTACAGTTTTCGATATTTCAGGACGAAACTCAGTATATCTTATTAAAATAAACCGAGGTAGATATGATCAAAACATGAGCGAAATTCGGCAATTAGAATTGGAGGTTTACTTGAAATCAGAAATAAAAAAACTGCCTAAACGACTGCACGGATTTTGATGAATTTTGTGTGTGTGTTTGAGTGGGTCCCTGGATGGTTTAGATTCACAATGGGATGCTCTAAAACCGTTAGGTGTAGGAGTTCACCTGAAGTGAAAATTTTTCAGGGATCGCTCTAGCGGTTATATATGTTCGATGTTTTACAACGAAACTCAGTATATCCTATTAAAATGAACCGAGGAAGGTATTATCCAAAAATCAGCAAATCGGCAATTAAATGTGGAGATTTACTCAGAATCCTAAATTAAAAACTGACTAGCAACCGCCATGTTAGGTTCGTCTCAGGGTATACCATACATTAAAAAAAAAAAAAAAAAAAAAAAAGGAAGTCATGGGTTTGTGTATTTTACCAATTTTTAGTAACCTGGTTTATTATTTATCATGTACCACTCATCATAGTATATATCTCTCTCTCTACCGAAAGAGGACCCTGAAACATCGGACTTCCCCAAGAAAGTACGATAACTCCGCTGTATATATAGTTCACGAACCGCAACAATGACTGTTTGCGGGTGCTAACGATTATAAATGATTTTAGAATTTATTTAGATGTATACACAATAAATTATAACACACTTTAAATGCATATATTATTTTACACCAAACCTAGTTTTTATTTTTAGTATATATCATAGTATATATCCTTCGAAAGAGGACCCTGAAACATCGGACTACCCCCAGAAATAATATTATAATGATATTGTAAAAAGAAAAATTAATGTCTGAACCAGGAATCGAACCGTGGACCTCTAGTTCTCCAGACTAGTGTGCAGCCCACTACACAATTCTAGACTTGGCACAAACATTAACAATTCTTTCTTTCTTCTTCTTCTTCTTCTTCTTCTTCTTCTTCTTCTTTTCTTCCTTCCTTCCAAGTATTAAGCCAAGGCCTGTTACGATCGTATAGAAAAATTTCCCTCCAGCGTTTCATAGGACGGCCCAGTGATCTTCGTCCTCTTGGTATATAATTATAAACAGCTTTGGGGATCCGATTTGAACTCATTATTTCAAGATGGTGTTTCCAATTTAGTTGGTACTGTTTAATATATTCCAAAATTGGCGTGGTATTCAATTCTTTTAAGATATTGGTGTTCCTTTTCCGATCCCATCTGGTGTAACCCGCTGTTCTGCGCATGAATCTCATTTCACAAGCCGTTATTCTGCTTTCATGTTGTCTTTTTAGTGTCCATGCTTTGCTACCATAGGTCAACACTGGTGTAGCCAAGATGTTATATAAACGTAATCTGGTGTTTTTTTTTTGTACAAGGGATGGTTTCATAACTTGATTAATAATTCCTAAACTTTTAAAATAACTAGTAATTTTTTTCAGGGATATCCTTTTCATCCCAGATAGAGAGATAATATCCAAACAATTCTTTCCACATATACAAATCTATAATTCTCGTTTCGTCCGCTGCCAGGTAGGTGTCACCACCATCGCCAACGGCCGGCTTCGTTTAGAAGTGTCTATATTTGAGAATTTTACACCACCACTTTTATAAGCAGTAAACGGTGTTATTTAACATTTTCCAATACTGTTATTTTAACACAGTTCCAATAATGGATCACATTATAATGTTATAATGATATTGTGAAAAGAATGTTAAATTTCTTTCAGAGATGATTGTTAAAAGAGAAGGCAAATCAAATTTCTCTAAACACAGTTCGGAAAGCGGCCACAGTTTCAACAATATCAATAATATAGTGTCAATTATACATAGAGAAACAACAGACACAAAATTAACATTTCAGAAGAAATTGAAATTATCAAGGAGGCCAAGAATACAAACATTCTCAACGAAAATATGCCTAATGAGCAAAACCGTCTAATGGACATATGCAGATAATTCAATACTACAACAACTCCAGAAGATGAAGTGTTCTTCGAAAGGCCTAGAGTGAAATCAATGAACATTTTTTAATAGTTGAGGAAGTCGGTAGTATACAAAGTAAAAAAAGTAAAATAATTATAATGTAACGTTCTTATAACCTCGATGGTATAAAAAACAATTATGAACTTAAATAGTATAGATTAATTCAAATGTCAAAATAAAATTCATTTAGTTCATAAAACATTGTAATACAAATATCACGAGAAAAAAAAACTGCATAATTGAAGACGCGAACCTGCGATCTTCATTAACAGAACCAGTGACCGAATGCTTCACCGCTGAACTATCAGGACACGTAGAAGAGTCTTCAGTTCATCCCACATAACACAGTACCTCAGGGGCTGCACAATTATGAACAGTTTCCTAGTTTGAACCCAGCGCTGTGCCGAGTATGACTTAGAAGAAATGTGCATTGAAGAGATGACTCATTTTTTGTCTAAGGGTGTACATTCCGTGCTGTCGTGTATACGTATTTTTATAATCTATATATAATTCTTCTGTACGTGTGTTTGTCACTGAACTACTCATAAACGGCTGGATCGATTTTGATGAATTTGTGTGTGTGTGTGTGTGTGTGTGTGTGTGTGTGATTGGGTACCTAGGTGGTTTAGATTCACAATTAGACCCTCTAAAATCATTAGGTGTAGGAGTTCATCTGAAATGAAGATTAAAAAATCGCTCTAGCGGTTACAGTTTTCGATATTTCAGGACGAAACTCAGTATATCTTATTAAAATAAACCGAGGTAGATATGATCAAAACATGAGCGAAATTCGGCAATTAGAATTGGAGGTTTACTTGAAATCAGAAATAAAAAAACTGCCTAAACGACTGCACGGATTTTGATGAATTTTGTGTGTGTGTTTGAGTGGGTCCCTGGATGGTTTAGATTCACAATGGGATGCTCTAAAAACGGTTAGGTGTAGGAGTTCACCTGAAGTGAAAATTTTTCAGGGATCGCTCTAGCGGTTATATATGTTCGATGTTTTACAACGAAACTCAGTATATCCTATTAAAATGAACCGAGGAAGGTATTATCCAAAAATCAGCAAATCGGCAATTAATGTGAGTTGGAGAGTTACTCACAGAATCCTAAATTAAAAACTGACTAGCAACCGCCATGTTAGGTTCGGTCTCAGGGTATACCATACATTAAAAAAAAAAAAAAAAAAAAAAAAGGAAGTCAACGCTGTTTCATGGGTTTGTGTATTTTACCAATTTTTAGTAACCTGGTTTTTTTTTTATCATTGTACCCACTCATCATAGTATATATCTCTCTCTCTACCGAAGAGAGACCCTGAAACATCGGACTTCCCCAAGAAAGTACGATAAACTGCGCTATATATATAGTTCACGAACCGCAACAATGACTGTTTGCGGGTGCTAACGATTATAAATGATTTTAGAATTATTTTAGATGTATACACAATAAATTATAACACACTTTAAATGCATATATTATTTTACACACAAACCTAGTTTTTATTTTTAGTATATATCATAGTATATATCCTTCGAAAGAGGACCCTGTGAACATCGGACTACCCCCAGAAATAATATTATAATGATATTGCTAAAAAGAAAAATTAATGTCTGAACCAGGAATCGAACCGTGGACCTCTAGTTCTCCAGACTAGTGTGCAGCCCACTACACAATTCTAGACTTGGCACAAACATTAACATATTCTTTCTTCTTCTTTCTTCTTCTTCTTCTTCTTCTTTTCTTTTCTTCCTTCCTTCCAAGTATTAAGCCAAGGCCTGTTACGATCGTATAGAAAAATTTCCCTCCAGCGTTTCATAGGACGGCCCAGTGATCTTCGTCCTCTTGGTATATAATTAAAAACAGCTTTGGGGATCCGATTTGAAACTCATTATTTCAAGATGGTGTTTTCCAATTTAGTTGGTACTGTTTAATATATTCCAAAATTGGCGTGGTCTTCAATTCTTTTAAGATATTGGTGTTCCTTTTCCGATCCCATCTGGTGTTGTAACCCGCTGTTCTGCGCCTGAATCTCATTTCACACAAGCCGTTATTCTGCTTTCATGTTGTCTTTTTAGTGTCCATGCTTTGCTACCATAGGTCAACTACTTGGTGTAGCCAAGATGTTATATAAACGTAATCTGGTGTTTTTTTTTTGTACAAGGGATGGTTTCATAACTTGATTAATAATTCCTAAAACTTTTAAAATAACATAGTAATTTTTTCAGGGGATATCCTTTTCATCCCAGATAGAGAGATAATATCCAAACAATTCTTTCCACATATACAATCTATAATTCTCGTTTCGTCCGCTGCCAGGTAGGTGTCACCACCATCGCCAACGGCCGGCTTCGTTTAGAAGTTGTCTATATTTGAGAATTTTACACCACCACTTTATAAGCAGTAAACGGTGTTTATTTAACATTTTCCAATACTGTTATTTTAACACAGTTCCAATAATGGATCACATTATAATGTTATAATGATATTGTGAAAAGAATGTTAAATTTCTTTCAGAGATGATTGTTAAAAGAGAAGGCAAATCAAATTTCTCTAAACACAGTTCGGAAAGCGGCCACAGTTTCAACAATATCAATAATATAGTGTCAATTATACATAGAGAAACAACAGACACAAAATTAACATTTCAGAAGAAATTGAAATTATCAAGGAGGCCAAGAATACAAACATTCTCAACGAAAATATGCCTAATGAGCAAAACCGTCTAATGGACATATGCAGATAATTCAATACTACAACAACTCCAGAAGATGAAGTGTTCTTCGAAAGGCCTAGAGTGAAATCAATGAACATTTTTTAATAGTTGAGGAAGTCGGTAGTATACAAGGTAAAATAATTATAATGTAACGTTCTTATAACCTCGATGGTATAAAAAACAATTATGAACTTAAATAGTATAGATTAATTCAAATGTCAAAATAAAATTCATTTAGTTCATAAAACATTGTAATACAAATATCACGAGGAAAAAAAAACTGCATAATTGAAGACGCGAACCTGCGATCTTCATTAACAGAACCAGTGACCGAATGCTTCACCGCTGAACTATCAGGACACGTAGAAGAGTCTTCAGTTCATCCCACATAACACAGTACCTCAGGGGCTGCACAATTATGAATAGTTTCCTAGTTTGAACCCAGCGATGTGCCGAGTATGACTTAGAAGAAATGTGCATTGAAGAGATGACTCATTTTTTGTCTAAGGGTGTACATTCCGTGCTGTCGTGTATACGTATTTTTATAATCTATATATAATTCTTCTGTACGTGTGTTTGTCACTGAACTACTCATAAACGGCTGGATCGATTTTGATGAATTTGTGTGTGTGTGTGTGTGTGTGTGATTGGGTACCTAGGTGGTTTAGATTCACAATTAGACCCTCTAAAATCATTAGGTGTAGGAGTTCATCTGAAATGAAGATTAAAAAATCGCTCTAGCGGTTACAGTTTTCGATATTTCAGGACGAAACTCAGTATATCTTATTAAAATAAACCGAGGTAGATATGATCAAAACATGAGCGAAATTCGGCAATTAGAATTGGAGGTTTACTTGAAATCAGAAATAAAAAAACTGCCTAAACGACTGCACGGATTTTGATGAATTTTGTGTGTGTGTTTGAGTGGGTCCCTGGATGGTTTAGATTCACAATGGGATGCTCTAAAACCGTTAGGTGTAGGAGTTCACCTGAAGTGAAAATTTTTCAGGGATCGCTCTAGCGGTTATATATGTTCGATGTTTTACAACGAAACTCAGTATATCCTATTAAAATGAACCGAGGAAGGTATTATCCAAAAATCAGCAAATCGGCAATTAAATGTGGAGATTTACTCAGAATCCTAAATTAAAAACTGACTAGCAACCGCCATGTTAGGTTCGTCTCAGGATAAACCATACATTAAAAAAAAAAAAAAAAAAAAGGAAGTCAACGCTGTTTCATGGGTTTGTGTATTTTACCAATTTTTAGTAACCTGGTTTATTATTTATCATGTACCACTCATCATAGTATATATCTCTCTCTACGGAAAGAGGACCCTGAAACATCGGACTTCCCCAAGAAAGTATGATAACTCCGCTGTATATATAGTTCACGAACCGCAACAATGACTGTTTGCGGGTGCTAACGATTATAAACGATTTTAGAATTTGTTTAGATGTATACACAATAAATTATAACACACTTTAAATGCATATATTATTTTACACCAAACCTAGTTTTTATTTTTAGTATATATCATAGTATATATCCTTCGAAAGAGGACCCTGTAACATCGGACTACCCCCAGAAATAATATTATAATGATATTGTGAAAAGAAAAATTGTCTGAACCAGGAATCGAACCGTGGACCTCTAGTTCTCCAGACTAGTGTGCAGCCCACTACACAATTCTAGACTTGGCACAAACATTAACAATTCTTTCTTTCTTCTTCTTCTTCTTCTTCCTTCCAAGTATTAAGCCAAGGCCTATTACGATCCTATAGAAAATTTTCCCTCCAGCGTTTAATAGGACGGCCCAGTGATCTTCGTCCTCTTGGTATATAATTATAAACAGCTTTGGGGATCCGATTTGAACTCATTCTTTCAAGATGGTGTTTCCAATTTAGTTGTTACTGTTTAATATATTCCAAAATTGGCGTAGTCTTCAATTCTTTTAAGATATTGATGTTCCTTTTCCGATCCCAACTGGTGTAACCCGCTGTTCTGCGCATGAATCTCATTTCTCAAGTCGTTATTCTGATTTCATGTTGTCTTTTTAGTGTCCATGCTTCACTACCATAGGTCAACACTGGTCTAGCCAAGGTGTTATATAAACGTAATCTGGTGTTTTTTTTTTGTACAAGGGATGATTTCATAACTTGATTAATAATTCCTAAACTTTTATTATAACTAGTAATTTTTTCAGGGATATCTTTTTCATCCCAGATAGAGAGATAATATCCAAACAATTCTTTCCACATATACAAATCTATAATTCTTGTTTCGTCCGCTGTCAGGTAGGTGACACCACCATCGCCAACGGCCGGCTTCGTTTAGAAGTGTCTATATTTGAGAATTTTACACCACCACTTTCATAAGCAGTAAATGGTGTTATTTACTATTTTCCAATACTGTTATTTTAACACAGTTCCAATAATGGAACATATTATAATGTTATAATGATATTGTGAAAAGAATGTTATATTTCTTCCAGAGATGATTGTTAAAGGAGAAGGCAAATCAAATTTCTCTAAACACATTTCGGAAAGCGGCTACTGTTTCAACAATATCGATAATACAGTGTCAATTATACATAGAGAAACAACAGACACAAAATTAACATTTCAGAAGAAATCGAAATTATCAAGGAGGCCAAGAATACAAACATTCTCAACGAAAATATGCCTAATGAGCAAAACCCTCTACTGGACATATACAGATAATTCAATACTACAACAGCTCCAAGAAGATGAAGTGTTCTTCGAAAGGCCTAGAGTGAAATCAATGAACATTTTTAATAGTTGAGGAAGACGGTAGTAACTTATACAAGGTAAAAATACAACCGTCAAGAAATGCGGACATGGATTCAACTGGGGTAAAATTTTCCGGAGGTCAAATAGTCCCCCATTCGGTTCCCCGGGCGGGGACTACTTGAGGGAACCCAGGCCAAAGGCTCAAACACAGGGACATGTTCCTAGGAACATGGAATGTTAGGAATTTATACAATAGCGGGGCACTAGAGATATTAACGCGGGAATTAGATAAATCGCCCTTGGATATAGTCGCTTTATAGGAAGTTAGGTGGCCAGGAGAAGGTAGTCAGGAATCAGGAAGTTTTGCATTATACTACGGGGGTGCTGAAAGACCTGCATTTGGACGGGCTTTTTAGTCAGAAGGAGGATCCTATCCGCTATCCGAGAGATTAAGTTTGTTAGTGATAGGGTATCATACATAATTGTAAAGGGTAAACGACACGATTTTATAATTGTAAATGTACATGCCCCCACAGAAGATAAAGATGACAAGATCAAGGATGAGTTCTATGAAGAATTAGAATGCTTATTTGATAACCTTTCACGATATCACATGAAAATTATCTTAGGAGATTTTAATGCAAAAGTGGGGCGGGAAGATATATTCAAACCAACAATAGGCAAATTCAGTCTTCATGAAGATAGTAACGACAACGGGGTTAGATTAGTCACATTTGCCACATCAAAGACTTGCATGGAAGCTTCTTGTAGGAAAACCAGAGGGAAAACGCCCAGTTGGTAGGCCAAGAATGAGGTGGGAGAAAAACATTAACTATGATTTGAGGGAATTAGATTATACAGGGAATGATTGGAAACCATTAGCTCAGGATAGGGATGTATGGAGACCTTATGTCCGCGCGGCCATGAACCTACGGGTCCGATAGTGCCAGTGAGTAAGTAAGTAAGTATAACCTCAATGGTATAAAAAACAATTATGAACTTAAATAGTATAGATTAATTCAAATGTCAAAATAAAATTCAATTAATTCATAAAACATTGTAATACAAATATCACGAAAAAAAACTGCATAATTGAAGACGCGAACCTGCGATCTTCATTAACACAAACAGTGACCGCATGCTTTACTTCTGAACTATCAGGACATGTAGGTGCCTCACGATGCTGGGTGGGCACCGGTCCCATACTGGCCGAAATACCATGATAAAATTTCTTCCCTCATGGAGACTCGAACCAGCGCAAGTCCCGTAGCTCTGCGCCAAGGCTTCCTACCTTAACCGCTCGGCTACGGCGCGGGACGTTGGTATAATTGAAGATATTAAAATTTTAAAAATAAAAAACTGGAAGAATGAAGCGCAGAACAGGGAAGTCTGGCATAGGATTCTGAAGGCGGCCAAGGCCCACATGGGGCTGTCGAACCAATTATGATGATGATGATGTGTGTTGAGTGGGTCCCTGGATGGTTTAGATTCACAATTGGGCCCTCTAAAATCGTTAGGTGTAGCAGTTCACCCGAAGTGAAAATTTAAAAATGTATGTTCGATGTGTCACAACGAAACTCAGCATATCCTATTAAAATGAACCGAAGAAGGTATTATCAAAAAATGAAGAAATCGACAATTAGATGTTGAGATTTTCTCAGAATCCTAAATTAAAAACTGACTAGCAACCGCCATGTTAGGTTCGTCTCAGCGTATACCGTACATTAAAAAAAAAAAAAAAAAAAAAAAAAGGAAGTCAACGCTGTTTCATGGGTTTGTGTATTTTACATCTTTACATGATGTATTTCAGTCCTTTTTGTAACCTAGTTTATTATTTATCATATATTACTCATGTTTAGTCATAGTATATATATCTCTCGAAAGAGGACCCTGAAACATCGGACCTCCCCAAGAAAGTACGATAACTCCGCTGTGTATATAGTTCGCGAACCGCTCCAATGACTGTTTGCGGGTACTAACGATTATAAATGATTTTAGAATTTGTTTATATGTATACACAATAAATTATAATACAGTTTAAATGCATATATTATTTTACACCAAACCTAGTCTTCAGTTCATGCCAGATAACACAGTACCTCAGGGGATGCACAATTATGAATAGTTTCCTAGTTTGAACCCAGCGCTGTGCCGAGTGTGACTTACAAGAAATGTGCATTGAAGAGATGATTCATTTTTTGTCTAAGGGTGTACATTCCGTGCTGTCGTGTGTGCATATTTTTATAATCTATATATAATTCTTCTGTACATGTGTTTGTCACTGAACTACTCATAAACGGCCGGATCGATTTTGATGAATTTGTGTGTGTGTGTCTGATTGGAGCCTCGATGGTTTAGATTCACAATTAGACCCTCTAAAATCATTAGGTCAAATTTTTTCGATATTTCACGACGAAACTCGGTATATCTTATTAAAATAACCCGAGATAAGTATTATCAAAACATGAGCGAAATACGACAATGAAGTGGAGGTTTACCAGAAATAAGAAATAAAAAAACTGCCTAAACGACTGGACCGATTTTGATGAATTTTTTTTGTGTGTGTTTGAGTGGGTCCCTGGATGGTTTAGATTCACAATTGGGTCCTCTAAAATCGTTAGGTGTAGCAGTTCACCCGATGTGAAAATTTAAAAATATATGTTCGATGTGTCACAACGAAACTCAGCATATCCTATTAAAATGAACCGAAGAAGGTATTATCCAAAAATGAAGAAATCGACAATTAGATGTTGAGATTTTCTCAGAATCCTAAATTAAAAACCGACTAGCAACCGCCATGTTAGGTTCGTCTCAGCGTATACCGTACATTAAAAAAAGAAAAAAAAAAAAAAAAAAGAAAGTCAACGCTGTTTCATGGGTTTGTGTATTTTACATCTTTACATGATGTATTTCAGTCCTAGTTTATTATTTATCATATATTATTCATGTGATTGGTCATAGTATATATCTCTCGAAAGAGGACCCTGAAACATCGGACTTCCCCGAGAAAGAACGATAACTCCGCTGTATATATAGTTCATGAACCGCACCAATGACTGTTTGCGGGTGCTAACGATTATAAATGATTTTAGAATTTGTTTATATGTATACACAATAAATTATAACACACTTTAAATGCATATATTATTTTACACCAAACGTAGTTTTAATTTTTAGTCATTTTCTAATAAATTCGTTTTATTTAATTATCTTGTGAATTGCATGTCGTTCTTGCACTAAAGAAGGCGCTAGTGGTGAGGATGGGGAAAGTGTCTCCTTTCACCGTTGTTACAAACGAATGACTGGGTAAGTGGTATAATCAGTGGCAAAATATAGTAGTCGGCCTATTTGAAATAGGATGTGCAGTTAATGATGGATCGTCGGAGTTTGTATGCCTCCGGGTTTCTGGATAATGTGACTTACAAAGATATTAAAACAGCCCTGATTTCCATCTACTGTCTGTCAGACATAAATGTTGTGGGAAAATAAACATTACTGGATCATTAGGTATTAACTTACTATATTTGTTTTAAGTTATTATTATTATTATTATTATTATTATTATTATTATTATTATTATTATTATTATTATCGGGTCCACCGCCGTGGTCTCGAGGTAGCGTGCTGCCTTGTCACGCAGCGGGCCCGGGTTCGATCCCCGGTCGGGGCAGTTTTTCTGGGTGAGGTAAGGCCCAAACGGTCCCCGAAATCATATGGCCATCATCATCCTTACCATAATCATCATCATCATCCTTCACCGGTGCGGAAAGCAACGGGAAGCTACACACCTACAATTCCCTAGTAAAGCTGCAAGCATAGCATAAAAATGCTATGATTACAGTGAAGGACCTGCCTTCGGGTAGAATTACTATGGATGGATTATTATCGGCCGCGATGGACTAGTGGTTATGCTCCTTGCCTCTGATCCCGAGGGTCGCGGGTTTAAACCCGGCCGGGGTCGATGAATTTTTTAGGACGGAAAAAATTCAAGGAGCAAGTCCTCCGGGAGGGACTTTAAGCCGTGGTCCCGAGTCTGAAGATTTTAGGCTCGTAAAAGATCCTTAAGTAAAATTTACCGAATTTTCCCGTTCTAGTACTACCTTGGTTTCCTGGATGTCAGTATGAGGCGGAACGCTGCCACTCAAAGGACATTTATACGAAAACAAGTGTAACTAAATAAGTATGGTTCAAATTCTTCCCTGTAGGAGGAGAGCGCCTAAATCTCTGTTAAGGGAAACATGGGCTTACAAGATTACAAGAACATTATTATTATTATTATTATTATTATTATTATTATTATTATTATTATTATTATTATTACATTATTATTATTCATCCGGTATCATGGCAGCTGCCGCCGTCTTCCGGAAACCAAACGCCATTCCTCTCTGTCCATCCATTGATCTTCCTCCATTCCTCTGATATTCATAGCTGCTTGTACCCCTTCTATCCAAGTTTTCTTCGGTCTTCCTCTCTTCCTCCTTTCCATTGGGATCCATTCCATAACAATTTTTGGCAATCTTTGCTCTGGCATTCGTTTGACATGACCACACCACTGCAATCGTTTCTTTTCTATGATGTCTATGATGTCCGGCTCCTCTTGTACACCCATAATTTCCTTTATTTCTTTATTTCGTATTCTATCCATTCTAGATTTTCCAGCTGATCTTAAAACAACCATTTCTGTACTTAAAATATTATTATTATTATTTATTATTATATTATTATTATTATTATTATTATTATTATTTATAAGTTTTGTAACAATTGGCAGGTGGACGTTTAGCCTTCACTATGAATATAGGGTCTAACTTTCGCACTTGACATTGTTGCAAATTAATGCTACGGTTTATTATACAGCGTGTCGCGCCCGACGCGACGCAATCTCGTGTTACGCTCGGCGTGTTACTGGTTTCGCACGGAGCGCATACGGTATAGCGCTTATGTTTATGGAATTGTCGCCAGATGACACCTCATATATGGGTAATCGGAATTACCAACGTTCGTAATAAATTTCCAAATGTGTTTACAAAATTAATGTATACAAACCTGTCCCTTGATTAACCTAATGAAATAAATTACATGCATACTATTTAGTAAACAATAAACTAATCTGATGTATACTAAACTGACCCATCGGAACCTAACGAAATGAAGTGATTGAACATTTATTTCTTAAAATATGGTTTGGAATTAAATGCAAATGTTGGTCATTCACACACATAGAGAAACTTCGAATAGAGGGAAAACTGAGTAAAGTGACATCTAAAAAAAGCAAACTACAATGGCAGCGTAGTAACATAATACGTAACTAATTAAAACAAATGCAAGGCACACGGCGTGTTCACTCGGGATTATGGGAAAGTAGCCATTTTGTAAATTAAAATTTTTAACTAGTATCCTTTCGTTCTATGTAGACGGTACTGTAAATATTATATATTATCGAAAGTTAAAATCATTACTCTAGATTTTATTTTACTCTAATTTGTAAGTAAATTCAAGCTTGTTTACGTTTTTAATGTGAATCTATTTTCAAAGATAAACCTACTAGAAGTGATAAAATTCTAAGATTTGTTAGGTTAGGAAGAGTGATGTTAGTGTACAGCTATTTCTAATAAACATTTTTAAAATATGACTTTATAATGGATTTCAGATGTACGACATGGCTAAGCTTCTTTAATAAATATTGTATAAAATATGTATGTGAGAATGAGGGGGTAGGTCAATTGTACTTATTTATTAAAAGAGCTCATAATGCACGTTTTAAATTTTAATAAACGAAAACAAATTAACATGTTTTGTTTATTTCCATTCTTCCCTTCTGTTAAAATTAAAGAAAATCTTTAGGTGTGAGAGGCTGGGTACAAATAATTTCATAATTTAAGATTAATTAATACGTTATTTGTTCCTATAAAAGTTCAATTCCATGATTATTCACCAGATGGCGTTATATAATTATAATTCATAACTTTACCACCTGGCGGTGCTGAATTTCATATTAGTACCAGAAAAAATCGAAAAAATTTAGATGTCGTTAGTTGTTCTACACTAGCGCCGCTTATGGCATGTACGCGAAACTTGTCCACTTTCTTCTCTGGTACTCTGTGATTCACACATATGTCCTGCCATCTGGTGAATTTAATTTAATAAGCGTCCACGTATGCCAACTTCAATTCTAATAAAGAATTTTTGAAAATAAATTGAGAGGAAAAGTCATAATTTGTATACATAGATAAACATATTAAAATTCTTTATAAAAAAAGTTTTAAGTATCGTTGCAAAACGTTTAAAATAGTACCAAATATTAGTAAATACAGAAAAAGTACCTAGGGCAACAGCATCATATGAATGTTGTATGGAAAATTATAGAATAAATTATTTAGTTCTTAAATAAACATATGGTTGATGAAAATACCAAATTTTAGAATACTTCAGATTTTCGCCCGAGCAGTTTCATCAGGTTTTGAATTTAATAGAAGACGAAATTTATGCACATCCATAATATCCCCAAGATACAATATTTACAGCTTTTATTTATCTCTTGACTAAGTTCAAGCCACAATAACTCTTTTTTCTGTTCATCTCTGTACTCCTTCATGCTCATATTGTATAGAACTCGATGATTTGCAACAAAACTATCCAACTTTCATCGTTAAAATTGGAAAGTTACAAAACAAGTACTATATTTCCGACATTTTGTCATAAAATCTTAGTTTGTTTTTAGTAATTACACCAAAGAGTGCGGGTAATATCTTCTATATTCTTTGTTTGCGCTGGTAAATTGCGTTCCAGATTCAAGTGATTCAAATACACGATGCGACATGTCAGCGTAAAATTTTTCGCGCCCGCAATTTGCGTTGTAGATAAACCACATCCATTTAAATATATGGGGAGCAATTTTTGCGCTGGCGTTTTGCGTCGTAGATAAACCATAGCATAAGGCAGGGTCTACTATAGTCCACAGACGAGAAGAATGAAAGAAAGGGACGAAGGGGGCACGGGGAATTGCAAGCTATACAATAGCTTACTACCTGAGAATTTAGGAACGGTCCATGATGTCATATCTGTAGTTTATTTCAGGAGTATTCAATTTTATTTTTTATATTTTGTTTTGTAGTAATTAAATTTGCTCTTCTTACTCAGTTTAGTTCCTTTACATTTTAATGTTTCGTAGTTCACTGTGAGGTAAGGGTGATGATTAAAATTTTGAAGTGTGCCCGTCAGAATCGGAACTAACACGCCCGCTCAGCGTCTAAATGAAGGTAAGTTATAGCACAGTCCTTCATAATATAATGTGCTGAGTATGAAATACCTACTGCTTTCATACACTTCGTCTGTGCACTGTACCTCCATCCCCTACTCACGCTTACCACATTATTTTAGTTCGCATTTTTTTTAGCATTGAAAGTAAACGTTGTACCATACAATTTAATTGTACCATTTATTTAGGCGTAGCAACGCACGACGGGTATTAGCTAGTAGTTATATATTTTTATAGTATTTTTGTAAGCCTATGTTTTCCCTTTACAGAGCTTTAGGCGCTCTCCTCCTACAGGGAAGAATTTGAACCATACTAATTTAGTTAAACTTGTTTTCGTATAGATGTCATTTTGAGTGGTACGTGGTCAGCATTCCGCCTCTAACTGGCATCTAGGAAATTAAGGTAGTAATAGGACGGGAAAATTCGGTAAATTTTGCTTAGAGGCCTTTTCATTCAGGCTTAAGGATTTTTTACGAGGCTGAAAATCTTCAGACTCGGAACCCACGGCTTAAAGGCTCAACCGGAGGACTTGCTCCTTGGATTTTTTCGTCCTAAAAAATCCATCGATCCCGGCCGGGTTTGAACTCGCGACCCCTGGGACCAGAGGCAAGGAGCATAACCACTAGTCCACCGCGGCCGAATTATTTTTATAGTTATTAGTTAAATCTTTCAACACACACACACTATTGAGTAACACTAAGAAATTTGGACTGGAAATAATATCAATAAAACTTGAATATATGGCCACACGTATAAATGCATTATATAATGGAAATCGACAGCTAATGACAAATGAGGGAAATTTTGAAGAAGTGGCTGAATTCAAATACCTAGGAACAATAATCACAAATAGGAATGAGATGCACAAAGAAATTAAACATATGCTCAATTCTTGAAATGCGTGCTATTATGCATTACAGAAACTCTTGACGTCCCAACTCCTTTCTAAAAACGTTAAATTGAAAACATATAAAACTGTTATTCTCCCAGTTATTTTATATGGATGCGAAACATGGATTCTTACTTTAATAGAGGAAAGGATATTACGAGTATTTGAGAATAAAGTTCTTAGGAAAATGTTTGGACTAAAGAGAGATTAACAAACAGGTGAATGGAGAAGACTACATAACAATGATCTGCATGGTCTTTATAGGAAACCAGATATAATAAGAACAGTTAGGTCTCATAGACTGCGATGGGAAGGACATGTGGCACGAATGGGGAATGGAAGACGTAAATGAAAGATTCTTGTAGAAAAACTAGAGAGAAAACGCCAGTTGGTAGACCAAGAATAAGGTGGGAGAATAACATTAACTATGATTTGAGGGAAGTAAATTATACAGGGGATGAGTCAGGATAGGGATGTATGGAGAGCTTATGTCCGCACGGATTCGATACTGTCAGTGAGTTAGTTAATTAGTTACCTCTTTTGTTCCAAGTCCTTGAAATGTATTTTTTTTCTATTAAGATGAGGCCCTCCACATCCTCATGTGGTCAGATAGTATACAGAGATGAAAATACTATCCTGACAGGTCGCGTTCTTGTAAGGCCGTCAGGTAAAAAGTACCTGCACAGGAAGACGTTAAACTCGAGAGAGATGGCAGGTACGGTAGAGATAAAATAAGTGGCGACAGCTTGAATGTCACGTGGTTTTGCAAGACAGTGGAACAGATTCGATAAGGTGACACACGTCCTGGCTACTTACTACAGTCATCAAACCTTATTACAACTTACTACAGTCTACTTCAAAAGTATTGCAACACCACTTATATTGTTTCATTACCCTTTTAGCGAATTCCTTATTATTATTAACTAACTAACTCACTGGCACTATGGAACCCACAGGTTCATGGCTGCGCAAACATAAGCTCTCCATATATCCCTATCCTGAGCCAATGTTTTCCAATCATTTCCTGTTTAATCTACTTCTCTCAAATCATAGTTAATGTTACTCTCCCACCTCATTCTTGGTCTACCAACTGGGCGTTTTTCCTCTGGTTTTTCTACAAGAAGCTTCCATGCACGTCTTTCATTCCCCATTCGTGCCATATGTCCTGCCCATCGCAGTGTACGAGACTTAACTGTTCTCATTATATCTGGCTTCCTATAAAGACCATATAGTTCATTGTTATGCAGTCTTCTCCATTCATCTGTCTGTTGATCTCTCTTTGGTCCAAAAATTTTCCTAAGAACTTTATTCTCAAATACACGTAATCTCCTTTCCTCCCTTAAAGTAAGAGTCCATGTTTCGCATCCAAATAATATAACTGGTAGAATAATAGTTTTATATTTTTTTTCAGTTTAACATTTTTTGAAAGGAGTTGGGAAATCAAGAGTCTCTGTAATGCATAATAACACGCATTTCCAGAATTGAGTCTATGTTTAATTTCCTTGTGCATCTCGTTCCTATTTGTGATTATTGTTCCTAGGTATTTGAATTCAGCCACTTCCTCAAAATTTCCCTCATTTGTCATTAGCTGTCCATTTCCATTATATAACTTAATGTATTTCTATGTGTGTCCATATATTTAGTTTCATTGATATTTACTTCCAGTCCCAATTTCTTAGTGTTACTTGTATATGTTTGGATGTCATAATTAAATATCACATATTTTCGTCTTGGCAATTTTGATTTATTAAGGTAAAGTGTTTCCACTACAGTCTTCTGGGGGGCTTTTGGGTATGTTTAAGCTCCCATATTTCTAGGCAATAGGCACGAGATGTTCGCCTTGGCCGTATTTGTGCCCAGAATATGCATTTAGTACTCACTTCCATTGGGATCTGAGTCGACCCCAGGTCAAAAATGCCACCAGGAGGTCTGGTCCAGCTAAAATCTTGACCATATCGAGACTCGAACCCACGACTTTCCTGTTTGTACCATGTTTCCTTATACAGCTATGCTATGTGATCCATTAAAATTGTTTGAAATCATGAACATGTTATTTTATATTGGGTCAGAATTAATTAAAAAGGTAATTAAAATCTAAATACAGTGAACATCTTGATTTCTTGAGCTGTAAATAAGGTCTGCTTGTCTCATGTATGTGCTGGTATGTACACTTATAAGTTATAATGGGCCTATGTATATAAACACAGTAAAACCTGTTTATGAAGGAACATGACGGTTGCTTAAATATATTTCCGTCTTGGCAGTTTTCCTTCTTATAAAGAGTTCCGTAATTACAAACAAATTATTATCTGCATCACAAATATAGTGAATAAAAAGTATCATCATCATCATCATAGTACATTCACGAATTTAGGCCATTTGTTGACCTGTTTCGGCCTCAAGAGAAACACCATCCAGAAGTCTTTTGAGTGGACGTCCTGGTCTTCTTCTTCCTGCAGGTTGATATCTTAACATTAGTTTGGGTATTCTGAGATCTTCCATTCGATGAACATGTTGTAATCCATCTTGACTTATAATCAGAAATTTTGTTTTTCTAAAGATTCCATGTGTAATTCTTCTAAGATGTCTTCATTTTTTTTGTGATCTAATAGTGTGTATCCTGCAGTCCCCCGAAGATATCTCATTTCAGCAGATCTAAGTCTCTGTATATCCTTCTGTTTCAACGTCCATACTTCGCTACCATACAAAAGAGTTGGAAGAGCCAGTATTTTATACACTTCAGTCTTGAATGCTTTTGGACATAACTGTGGCTTGAAGATAGAATTTATTAACCCTAAAATTCTTAAAAATTTAGATATTTTTGCATTTACATCCTTTTCTTCTTCATATGAGATATTGCATCCTAGATATGTAAAATTATTCACCTGCTCCAAAATTTTATTGTCCAGTACAATTTTACTTCTGACAGGATCTACCACCTTGAAATGCCATAATTTTTGTTTTTTCTGTAGATATCTTTAATCCATATTCTTCTGTAATTTTGTTAAGTTCATACAGACCTTTCTGTAGATTATCGAATCATATTTCAATTCCTTCTGGTTTTTTTTGTGTTGAGACTTGAAAGTAGTTTTGAAGTTCCTTAGGACAGGTTACTGGCCCGACGCTAAGTAGTCCAGTGGTAGGGCTGCTACCTTTTAGTCTCTGGACAGACATTAGGATACCGCATTTACTCAGTACCTGATGGAACGGTTATACCGCCGTGACTCGGTCCTCAGAGCCTCGTTTGTGAAAACAGGTTGTACCACGAGAAGGTGAGGATGAGAATTGGGTAGGAGAGGTTATACACACGTCACTACCCCTTACAACCCGAATAAAAAGTAATAAGATAAAAATGTAAATATCTTTAAATTCGATACTATTGTAGTGCGAGCTAAAAGTAATACTCTTCTAAAAAAAATCCTCCCAGCCGGATTTGAATCAGCGACCTACGGATTACTGAAATTATATACCACTAGAGTTCACCGCTCTACCAACTGAGCTCTTACAACGATTGACTAAGAAGTTGACAAGTCCGCAACCTATTATACCAGTTTTTATTATTTTTATTTTCTGGTGATTTTGGTCAGGATTTTAGAAACAAAATATGAAATTATTATATTGTCATGGGTCCTTTACAAGTATACAAAGTTGCAAGTCGATCCAATGTTTCTAAGTGGGTGAAAATCGTGATCAAAGATTCCGTTACATAGATACAAAGATATTGTTTTTTATTTTCTGACGATTCTGGCCAGGATTTTAGAAACAAATATGAAAATATTGTATTGTCACGGGTCCTTTTATAGTATAAAAGTTTCAAGTCGATCCAATGTTTGTAAGTGGGTGAAAATCGTGTTCAAAGATTCCGTTACATAGATACAAAGACACTTTTGTTGATTTTCTGATGATTCTGGCCAGGATTTTAGAAACTAAATATGAAAGTATTGTATTGTCACGGGTCCTTTACAAGTATACAAAGTTTCAAGTCAATCCAATTATTTTAAGTCTCTGTTACATAGATAGATAGATACAGGTCAAGATAATATAAAGCGTGTAAAAAGAGATTACACACACTTTTAATTAATGTCACTTCCTCAATAGCTGTAGTAAGGTAGGCTGCCTAGTTTTAGTTACAACACATAAGGACAGTCACATAAGCAAGGGTTTCCCCGCAATACAATGGCAACACAAGAAGGTAAAACGATATAATGCTGGAAGCGTCATATGCAGAATTTTCACGTGTGGTCATTAATACATTAATTAGAACGTACTTAAAGAATAATTTTCCGTCTTACTGAGGTAAAAATGAGCTATTGGTACTTTATAAACAATTCCGTTTTCGCGTTATGAAGGTTTCCGGTTTATACAGGACGATTTTATATTTATAAAATCGTACCGTTCTGGAGATTTTTTCCGTCTCTACAGGTTTCCTTCTTATAGAAGTTCCAGCTAAGATAGGTATTACTGTATATGTAAAAAAAGTTAGAAAATTGTAGCTTCATACTATTTTTGTGTCATAATTTTCATATTTTTGTCTTTAGGATTTCATATTTTTGTATAATTTTCTTCATATAATTTCTCGCTCTAGTCATCACAGTTGAAAAGAAACGACTATAATAGTGCAGAGGTATGTAGAATGGGAGAAGGAAGAATACCTAGATTGTACAAGAATGTGAAATTAACAGGAGAGGAGAAAGAAGACGACCTGCTACTGCCTGGATACAGAATGTGCATATGTCAATGGAAATATTTGGTGTAGTGGTGGATGTTGTACAAGATAGATACAAATGGCGTAACATCATAAACAGTGTAGAGTTCTGAATAGTAATACCTAACTTTGTGTAATATTGTCAGCTATTTTATATTTTGTTATTGTTCGACTGGAGACAAACCTCTGTATTGAGGATAATTCTCGGAAATAATTTACAACATGTGACGCGAATTTTTTTCTAAGTTCCAATCATATACCATGTGCATGCCAACAGACGCGAAGCGGTTTATAGGCATATTATGGAATCACGGGATGTATCCAACATATACACGCTATTTGAACTCGGTTGTCAAGGAATCTAAAAGCTAGCTAACGCAATTTAAGTACTCTAACTTGTGAAAGACCGACCTAAAACTAACCTAATGCAATTTAAGTACTTTAACCTGTGAAAGAATGCACGTCGATTTTATTTAGTGTAAGGTAATTAGTACATACTCTATGTTGGCTGCACTGGAACACAGAATATTAGTTAAAATCAATATGGCTGCCATGTCTTGATGTAGATATCGTAAAAAAATATATTCAAATAATCGTTAGAAAAAATGTAAAAATCATTGTAAATGGTGGGAAATATTTGAAAATGAAACCCTTCTTCTTCTTCTTCTTCACTTCACGGGCTAGGCAAATTGCCTGTTCCGCCTCACAGTTGTTCTATCTTTTCATTGGCCTTCCTACATTCCTTGAACCCCTTGACTTGTAGTTAAATGCTGCTTTTGGTAATCTTGTTACGTCCATTCTTTCTACATGTCTAAACCATTTTTCTCTATATCCTTTGATTTTATCATTTAATGGATATATATTTAACTCTGCTCTTATATCTTCATTCTTTATCCGATCCATTCTTGTGCAGCCTTTTGTTCTTCTAAGGAAGTTCATTTCTACACTTTGTATTCTACTTTGTCATTTTTTGGTCATTGCCCAAGTTTCACTCCCATAAAGTAATGCAGGAACTGCCAATGTTTTATACAACTTCAATCTAGTATCTCTTCTTGTTTTGTTCTTTAATGTTCTATGTATAGTTCCACACATCATTTGAAATCTTGACAGTTTCACATTTACGTCTCTTTCAGTTTTTGTGTTTATAGTAAAATTACAATCTAAATAATTAAAATTTGTTACTTGTCCCAGAGAATGAAACCCTAAGAATACAAAATTTGTCATGAGTTTCTTCTTCTTCTTCTTCTTCCTTCCAAGTATTAGGCCAAGGCCTGTTACGATCCTATAGAAAATTTTCCCTCCAGCGTTTTGATCCTTCCGGGAAATTCTCGTATAACACTTGAAAGCATAATAATAGTCCCTTCGATTGGTTGCTAGCCAAAGGAAGGCAAGACCAGTGATGGGGCTGCCATCTTATAGCCTCTGGTCAGGCTTTTCTGGAGAAGAAAAGAAAATAAAGGAAAGAAGAAATGGAAGAAAGGAAAGACTTCCTAGCCCTCGGATGCCCTAATAGCATCGGAGTCGAAAAAAACAAGAGTTAACCAAGAGATGTTAGATAGTAAAGTTAAAAGAGTGCAAAACACAAGTAAGTGGAAGAATGGGTACCTTGTGGTCGCCATCCACATATCCCCTAGATGAGGACCCCTGAGGGTTGTCATGAGTTTATGAAGGAATTAAAAATGTCTTGTCACAGGTTGTAAAGTTTAGCCGAATTCTCATTAATAAAAAAATATCATTAATGAAAATGTATACGTTTCAGTTGGGGAAAATTTAGTTTCAGATTATGATGATCGTTGTTTTTTGTTGCAGAGGAAAATGGCGTGAAGTCTACGATCCCGGACAAGCCGATAGACCTCAACAACTACACGAAGCTGTGTGACCTCCGCCGCAAGTTCCCTGTTCTCTATAAAGTAGAGTTCCAGGTAAGTCGGATATCTGCTCTTCAATATTCATACAGAATGTAACGAAGATATTGATACGAACTCTGGGTATAGTTTTCTTATATGTAGAGATAAAATGAAGAAGAAGAAACATGGATTTAGATATGTTTGATAGACGCGATACAAGTACAGGTCTTCATTTTAAGACGCAACCCTAGCGCCTGGCAACCGCTCGTAGGTATAGTGCCATAGTGAAAACTAGGTACACGCCCATGATCCAGTCCTCTTGGGGACATGATTTTTTCTAATGCATCTTTTCCCTATCTGTGGTTCGCGAACCCCGGGGTTCGCCAAATATTTCAAGAGGTTCGCCAAAACTTTTCCGTAATGGTGGATTTCGAGGTTGGGTCTGTTATTATTTCCTTCATTTCTTCAGCGTTGCAATAATACTATAATTATTAGGGTAAGAAGTTAGATCTTTTGGAGGCTGTAGAAATTAATAAATTTAAAAGTAGTACAAAACTGTTAAATTCTCAACTTGATTTGAATGAATCCCCTTTGTTAAATTTAAAAATTTTATGGTCACACGTAGAAATACATTATATAATGGAAATGGACAGCTAATGACAAATGAGGGAAATTTTGAGGAATTGGCTGAATTCAAATACCTAGGAACAATAATCACAAATAGGAATGAGATGCACAAAGAAATTAAACATAGGCTCAATTCTGGAAATGCATGCTATTATGCATTGCAGAGACTTTTGATGTCCCAACTCCTTTCAAAAAACGTTAAGCTGAAAATATATAAAACTATTATTCTACCAGTTATATTATATGGGTGCGAAACATGGACTCTTACTTTAAGGGAGGAAAGGAGATTACGAGTATTTGAGAATAAAGTACTTAGGAAAATTTTTGGACCAAAGAGAGATGAACAGACAGGTGAATGGAGAAGACTACATAACAATGAACTACATGGTCTTTATAGGAAGCCAGATATAATAAGAACAGTTAAGTCCCGTGGACTGCGATGGGCAGGACATGTTGCGCGTATGGGGAATGAAAGACGTGCATGGAAACTTCTTGTAGGAAAGCCAGAAGGAAAACGCCCAGTTGGTAGACCAAGAATGAGGTGGGAGAACAACATTAACTATGATTTGAGGGAAGTAGATTATACAGGGAATGATTGGAAAGTATTAGCTCAGGATAGGGATGTATGGAGAGCTTATGTCCGTGCGGCCATGAACCTACGGGTTCGATAGTGCCAGTGAGTAAGTAAGTAAGTAAATAAATATTGTTGTATTGTTACTTAGATCAGTTGGAACACAATTCATAATTTGTTAACATGTCTGAAGAAGGTACAGTGTACCGAAACAGCTGTCACTGAATTATATAATAAATATGAAAATCAAATAAAACTACGTTTTATTTTTATTTAATTATTAACTATAATAATAATTATTATTATTGTTATTATTGTTATTGTTATTATTATTATTTTAAAATTAAATTAACCATATAATGTCCCTTGTTGTAGTTATCACATATTCCCACATTAAATTAACATTTACCGCGAATTCCTGATTTACAGTTATGTAACAACGTTAGGAATGCATTTGATTTCGCTACAACTAGGCCTAGAAGTTGTGTAACTTTTAAGCCGAACTAGAGTAAGTTTAGATTTTAAACGTTAAGGGTTAAATGAAGATATAGAAAGATACCAACAAGAATGGAAAAATCATCTGAGGAGAATGGCAAGAAATAGACTTCCAAAATTGACATTCCAATATACCCCAACTGGACATAGGGACCAAGGAAGACCAAAACATCGGTGGAAAGATCAAGACCATCTTCGCTAGGTTTGTCGTACAGGCCACATGGCCTAAAACGAATTTGTTCATGATGATGATGATGATGATGGGTTAAGTTAATTTAAGGTTTAATAACCTTTTGCTTGGAATTAAATTGTATGCATGTATACTGTAGGCCTATGTATATTTAAAAGTCAGTGGTTCACTCAACTCAGATCGTTGTGGAAGGGGTTCGCGAGTCGAAAAAAGTTGGGAATCGCTCGTTCTAATGGAATATCGGCCAGTATGGGATTTGTGCCCTAGCGAGGAGATACTATGGGCCAACATGCACACACTAAGTAACACTAAGAAATTGGGACTGGAAGTAAATATCAATAAAACTAAATATATGGCCACACGTAGAAATACATTATATAATGGAAATGGACAACTAATGAGAAATGAGGGAAATTTTTCAAGAAGTGGCTGAATTCAAATACCTAGGAATGATAATCACAAATAGGAATGAGATGCACAAAGAAATTAAACGTAGGCTCAATTCTGGAAATGCGTGCTATTATGCATTACAGAGACTTTTGATGTCCCAACTCCTTTCAAAAACGTTTAACTGTAAATATATAAAACTTATTCTCCCAGTTATTTTATATGGATGCGAAACATGGACTCTTATTTAAGGGAGGAAAGGAAATTACAAGTATTTGAAAATAAAGTGCTTAGGAAAATTTTTGGAACAAAAAGATGAATAGACAGGTGAATGGAGAAGACTTCATAACAGTGAACCACATGGTCTTTATAGGAAGCCAGATATAATAAGAACAGTTTAATCACGTAGAATGCGATGGGCAGGACATGTGGCGCGAATTGGGAATGAAAGATCTGCATGGAAGCTTCTTGTAAGAAAACCAGAAGGAAAACGCCAGTTACTAGACCACTAATGAGGCGGGGAATAACATTAATCAGGAAGTAGATTATACAGGGAATGATTGGAAAAGTTTAGCTCAGGATTGGGATGTATGTAGAGCTTATGTCCACCCAGTCATGAACCTACGGGTTCGATAGTGCCAGTGAGTTAGTTAATTATGGCATTGGTGCCCACCCAGCAATATAAATATTTGTGTAGCTACAGTAAGTAGCAGCTCCAGGTTGAGAAAACCAGTTATAAATACATGTCACCTATATACTGGCTGGTTAATTGTGACTATTTAACTCATGCCCCAAATGGGAGTCAATGACCAATCACGTTTGAATGATTTCTGTTTTACAACCAATCAGAGTCGTGTTTCACCAAATATTTATCAGTGTTATAATTACCATATTAAAGAAAGCTCCTCCTTACAATATTGCGTTACTTTTGCAATAAATAGTATGATCTGGTTGCAGTGATAAACAAAAGAAGCAGTAGAAGCGTACCTATCGTTTCTCATTTGTTTTCAAACATCGCCGTTTACATTAAATATATAAATATTTAAAAATAACTATATTTAAATAATGATTTGTGAGTAAACAGCTTAATTTTATTCGTTTAATAGTCCTAACAAATGCCACTCTTGATTTGAAAATTCTCTACATAAATTCACTCCTCACTTCGTGAGTCGTGAATTTATCGATAATTTGGAAATCACTCGTGGCATTACTTATGATAAACACATGTGGATGTGAAGCCAACAGCTGGTTGATAGGCCAAGGACTTTCTAGGCCGAAGCGCTATCCAGTTTAGTTTTATTCCTGTGCATGTCCTTGGTCTCGAGTTTTGTTTAAGTTTAGATTTAAGGGTTCTTTTGGCGTTTCTTTATAATTTATCACACATATCATAGGTATAACGTAACTCCGCCTCCAGGCGCCCTAACCTCAGAAGTAGGTTAAAATCCCGTTAAAACCTGGTGAGAATATCGGAAATGTAAGACGATCTGGCAGCATTGCAATGTATGTATATATATATATATATATATATATATATATATATATATATGGTATGATAAGAAAAATAAATGCCTGGACGGGATTCGAACTCAAAACTCTGAGTCTGTACCTCAGCGTGTTATCCGTTACACCACCAGGCGAATCCAATTCAAACACTTATTTTTCTTATATATGTATTATATTCTCCATTATTACTAGATGTCGCGAGAACTCGGTCTTCACTGCCATCTAGTAGCTGACTATAATAAGTTAGAAAATTAAAGAGAATATTTTACTTTATAGCAGTGACGCTTTATAGATGTTATAATTAAATGTTTAACATTGAACAATGCAAGCTTAATTTGGTATGATAAAAAAAATAAATGCCTGGACGGGATTCGAACCCGGAATTCTGAGTCTGTACCTCAGAGTGTTATCCGTTACACTACCAGGCGAATCCAATTCAAACACTTATTTTTCTTATATATCAAGACAGAGTTCTCGCGACATCTAGTAATAATGGAGAATATAATACATATATGAGAAAAGTAAGTGTTTGAATTGGATTCGCCTGGTGGTGTAACGGATAACACGCTGAGGTACAAACTCAGAGTTCCGTGTTCGAATCCCGTCCAGGAATTTATTTTTCTTATCATACCATATTAAGCTTGCATTGCTCAATGTTAAACATTTAATTATAATATATACACACCAAGGCGATACAGAGCCTGTCTTGATTTAGCGATGATCTCAATGACGTGGCCACTTCCGAGACAACACAAACAAGTCCTCAACTGTGTTATAATATTGTATTTAAAATATTATAAATATTATATTAGAAACATAATGGATGCAGAAGAAAGCATAATTGAAATAATTGAGAAGTAATTAAAATTGTTAGAGCATATTTTGAGAATGGAAGATGAACGATGGCCGAAATAACTATATCAATGGCAATCGACCATAAAGAAGAAAAAAAAGGAAGACCAAAATTATCATGAAAGGAAAGCATGAGGATAGTAATGTAAGCAAGAGGGCTAAACATTGAAGAAGCCCAAGATCGTAGGCTTTGGAGGTTTGGCACGGGGAAGACGGCAGCAGCTGTAAAAACCTGAAGACAAATAGATAAAATATTATCTGGAGGCCTTTCGGAAGTTAAGTTTCATCATCAGCAGAATGAACAGTAGCACATACTCATTCTGCTGATGTTGGAAGTTAACTTCGGAAAGGTCTCCGGATAATATTTTTAAGTACAATATTTTAATATAGTTGATAACGACGACGACACCTGCCAACAGATGTATATTTCAATTTTGATCTTATACTCTCTAGTTTTCCTACAAGAACCTTCCAAGGTCCTCTTTCATTCCCCATTCGTTGCACCATATAAAACAAACACTCAATCTTCAACTCCGTGCAGTTGCGCAGTCGTAGATGTATATCAAATGAACTCTGTCAGAGAATCAGCTTATCATGTGGCTGTCACGTGACGAATTACTTTATAGGAGTGGGAGGTTACCAGCGGAGAATATAGGACCATTCATATGTTCTTGAAACCTCTGGTGAAAATTAATGTAACGTGAAATGGGATTTTCGGGAAGAATTTCGGCATTAAAGTTTGTTGACGGATTGTTTTGACGGATGGTTGTCTTACCGGCAGTTACATAACAAGTGAGAGATGTGAACATTACGTCATCCAGTTATCCCGGTATTGATCACGTGTTTCCATGACTACCTTATAATCTGTTTTCTTTGCTATCGTCTTGTAAACCAGGATTTCTCATTACGTCACCACAACTCAGTTACGTGTTTCGAACTTTGTCTTATTTCACGACTTTATAGAAACACCGGAACATTACAGTATATTGTATTGTAATATTCACAAAAAATCAAATATCTTGGAATAATAATTAAAAATAGGAATGAGATGCACAAAAAAATTAAACATAGGCTCAATTCTGGAAATGCATGCTATTATGTATTACAGAAACTCTTGTCCCAACTTCTCTCAAACATTAAACTGAAAAAAATAGATATATCCATCCATAGTAATTCTGCCCGAGGGCACATCTTTCACTGCAATTTCATGCTATGCTTTGCAGCTTTACTAGGGAATTATAGGTGTGGTAGCTTCCCGTTGCTTTCCACACCGGTGAAAGACGATGATGATAATGATAAGGATGAATATGATGGCCGAATGATTTTCGGGGACCGTTGGGTCCTAAGCTTGCTGACATTTGTCTTACAGGTGAGGGGGAAATATATATATATATAAATAAATGAGAAATTATAAATTTCGAAGTATCCATCCATAGTAATTCTGCCCGAAGGCAGGTCTTTCACTGCAATCATAGCATTTTCATTCTTTGCTTTGCAGTTTTACTAGGGAATTTTAGGTGTGGTAGCTTCCCGTTGCATTCCACACCGGTGAAAGACGATGATGATAATGATAAGGATGAATATGATGGCCGGATGATTTTCGGGGACCGTTGGGTCCTAAGCTTGCTGACATTTGTCTTACAGGTGAGGGGAAAAATAAAATATATATATATATATATATATATATATATATATATATATAATGAGAAATTATAAATTTCGAAGTATCCATCCATAGTAATTCTGCCCGAAGGCAGGTCTTTCACTGCAATCATATCATTTTCATGCTATGCTTTGCAGCTTTACTAGGGAATTTTAGGTGTGGTATCTTCCCGTTGCTTTCCACACCGATGAAGGATAATGATAAGATGAATATGAATGATGATGATTGCGATGGCCATATGATTTCGGGGACCGTTTGGGCCTTAAAGCTTTCCTGACATTTGTCTTACAGGTGAGGAAAAACCCCGATAAAAACCTCACCCAGAAAAACTGTCCTGAGCGGGGATCGAACCCGAGCCCGCTGCGTGACAAGGCAGTACGCTACCTCGAGACCACAGCGGTGGACTTTCGAAGTATGTGTGGGGTTATTAAAAGAATAGAAACAAAAACAACAAAAGAAACAATGCTAAAGTTTTATAAGGTAATGCCAGTTCCCATGTGACACATGGATCAGAGAATTGGGCAATGAGTAGATCAGACAGAAGATTACTGTAGGAACGTCAGAGATGAAGTTCCTCAGATACGTTGCAGGATATAGTCTAAGAGATCACATTCCTAGTGAAACAATTAGGCAAGAACTCAAAATTTTTAATCTAAATGAAAAAATACAAAACTGTAAACAAAAATGGCATGAACATATTTTAAGAATGAACTCTTCTAGGCTAACAAAACAAGCACTGTTGTACCAACCTCAAGGCTATAGAGATGTGGGATGTCCTAGAAGACGATGGAAAGATGAACTCTGATAGCGGAATAGGCCTACGGCCTATCATGAAGATGATGATGGTGATGACGATGATATATTTATATATGTATGTATTGTCTAATGCCACCAGGTTGTCTTTTATGACATTTCTGTTTTTTTTTCCCCTGGCATTGGCGTAATTGTAACCCAAGTTGGGGCGCATAGAAGGTGGAGTTACGTTACCCCTATGATATGATGGGTGATAAATGATAATGAAGCGCCAAACAGTTTTTAACCTAAATTCCAGACCATGGGCAAGCACAGGAATAATTCCCTTTGAGGAAAAGTTTCTATGATTTGACCAGGAATCGAACCCAGGACCTAATGAATAGTAGTCGGAAACGCTGACCACTAGCCCATGAGGCTGGACTTAAACTGAAAATATATAAAACTTTTATTCTCCCATTTATATTATATCATTGTAAAAGATGGACTTTTATTTTAAGGGAGGACAAAAGATAATGGGCTAAGTATTTGAGAATAAAGTTCTTAGGAAACATGTTGTACCAAATAGAAATGAATAGACGCGAATGAAGAAGATTTCGTAACAGCGAGTTACATGATATTTATGGAAAACCAGATATAATAAGAACAGTTAAGTCACGTAGACTGTGATGGGCAGGACATGTGGCACGCATGGGGAATGAAAGAAGGGCATGGAAACTTCTTATAGTGAAACCAGAGGGAAAACGCCCAGTTGGTAGATGGGATGGGAGAATAATATTAACCACTATTTGAAGGAAATAAATTATACAGGGAATGATTGGAAAACATTAGGACAGGTTAGGGATGTGTGGAGAGCTTATGTCCGCGCGGTCATTAAACTACGGGTTCGATAGTGCCAGTGAGTTAGTTAGTCATTCATAATGGTATGCACAGAACTTTGAACGTCATGTCAATAAACCATGACAAACTTAATTAGTAAGTTTTCAAGCAAACAAGCAAGGCTAACCGATACAAATTATTCCATTCCATTAACACAGTTAACCTTTCACCTTATAGGCACTTTTACGTGCCCCAAGCCACCCGGACCTTACAGTGGTACGACCTGTCGGGAGAGGGATTTTAACTATGGATCACACACATACTTTTTTGACCGCACAAGGACATAGGACCTCCCCGAATGTGTGATCGGCTCAATGTCAGGGCTTCCTCCGAGACAATACAACATTAAGTCGAAGAACGCCATTCACACACACATTCATATTAAACATGACGAATATGTTAATGATTATTATGATGGCGGGAAGATGTTCGGGACCGTATGGGCGTCATAGTTTTCTGATATTTGTCTTATAGATGAGGAAAAAACCCCAAAAATGATAACCTAGGAAACTTGTTCCGATCGGAGATCGAACCTGGCCTGCTGCGTACGAGGCAGCGACGCTACCTCGAGGTACAGCCGTGGACTCAATAGAAATTATACGTATATACATACATACATACTTAAATGAATCCATGATGCGGAAAACCCAAGAACTTACTTAATTATGATGATCTTGAAGAAGATTTCCGGGACGTAGGCCGTGGTCTCGAGGCTTGAAGTTCCCCGACGTTTCGCCAGAGACTGTGTCTGGCGAAACGTCGGGGAACTTCAAGCCAGTCTCAAGACAACTCTTGAGGATGCCAGACGCAGTCTCTGGCGAAACGTCGGGGAATTTCAGGCTAGTCTCAAGACAACCATTGAGGATGCCAGACGCAGTCTCTGGCGAAACGTCGGGGAATTTTAGGCTAGTCTCAAGACAACCCTTGAGGATGCCAGACGCAGTCTCTGGCGAAACGTCGGGGAATTTCAGGCTAGTCTCAAGACAACCCTTGAGGATGCCAGACGCAGTCTCTGGCGAAACGTCGGGGAATTTCAGGCTAGTCTCAAGACAACCCTTGAGGATGCCAGACGCAGTCTCTGGCGAAACGTCGGGGAATTTCAGGCTAGTCTCAAGACAACCCTTGAGGATGCCAGACGCAGTCTCTGGCGAAACGTCCGGGAACTTCAAGCTAGTCTCAAGACAACCCTTGAGGATGCCAGACGCAGTCTCTGGCGAAACGTCCGGGAACTTCAAGCCGCGAGACCACGGCCTTACAGCCCGGAAATCCTCTTCAAGATCACCATAGCAACTCCGGCCGTGAAAACCTAGGTCAGAATCAAATTTGTTTTTCCACTGTTGACACATGTGTTATTGTGATCAATGAAAGTGTTTTTGTTACTTTGGTATTGTTACGGAATGAATTTGACTTTCTTCTGAAATGAACGTCATTTAATTCTATACCTTACTTCACACCTCATTTGACATGGTGCTCTTCTGACATCATGTACTGCCTATCCGGTTGCAAAACAACACCGGCAAATCCGATACATTGTAATGGCTGTAGCACGGAAATGCTACGTTTCCGGACATGGATTCCTAATCCTAATATTGTCTACCCAGTCTCCTCTACTAGCCCTAGAAGTTTGTAATATACATTTCTGATTAATAACTCACTGGAGATGATTGGTTCCTTACATCTAAACACCCAAGTAACCTCTGCAATACTTGTAGGAGATAGAATATAACAGTCTCTGTAGGAATATTGTATCTGGTTTGCTATTCAATAGATTTATTTCTTTTTGTGAGTTTGGGTTATGCTATACAGTACTTGCAATAATTTATTTCATCAAGACAAAGAATTACTTCCAGTTCTGGCAACTTCAACCGCTGCAGGATTGAATTCATTTCCAATTCACTGCTCTTTGGCTTCATCAAATATGGCGGATAACTTGAACAGAATCCAACAATTTACTTACACTACTTCAATTGTTTTTGTGTCCGCTTTCTGCAATCTCTCACTGTATCCACGTACAGTCCTATTAGACAGACACACTGATATTTATATCGAGTACTCTAGTGTGTGTGTGTATATATATATATATATATATATATATATAAGATAAGAAAAATAAATGCTTGGACGGGATTTGAACCCAGACCTCTGAGTTGATATCTCAGTGCGCTACCATTTACGCTAGCAGGCGAATACAGAACAAACATTTATTCTTCTTGTACATATGCTCTATTATTACCAGATGTAGCGGGAATTCGGTCTCCACTGCTACTATAACAAGTAAACAAGTAAGCAAATTAAAAAGTTATCCCACAACAGGCCCGGAGGCCCTTGGGGTAGTAGGAGGTTAAGGCTCCCACTTTTTCTATACAATCGGCACTTTATGTCACCCGGGTTGTCAGCCCTGCGTGACGGCCGTCTTTACCCCCAGAACAAGCGTCTGGTACTCATTTCAGTTAGAGGCTGAGTCGACCCCAGGGCCATAGTGCCGCCAGAGGGTTTGGGTCAGTTTAAAAATCCTGACCACAACGGGACTTGAACCCTCGACCCTCCGGCTTGAAGCTCAGTGCCTTAACCACTACGCTACGGCGTGCCCCAAGTAAACAAATTAAAGAGAATATTTTTAATATATATATATATATATATATATATACAGTAAAACCTTAATGATAATAATCTTCTTCTTCCTTCCAAGTATTAGGCCAAGGCCTGTTACGATCCTATAGAAAATTTTCCCTCCAGCGTTTCATAGGACGGCCCAGAGATCTTCGTCCTCTTTGTATATAATTATAAACAGCTTTGGGGATCCGATTTGAACTCATTCTTTTAAGATGGTGTTTCCAATTTAGTTGGTACTGTTTAATATATTCCAAAATTGGCGTAGTCTTCAATTCTTTTCAGATATTGGTGTTCCTTTTCCGATCCTATCTGGTGTAACCCGCTGTTCTGCGCATGAATCTCATTTCACAAGCCGTTATTCTGCTTTCATGTTGTCTTTTTAGTGTCCATGCTTCACTACCATAGGTCAACACTGGTCTAGCCAAAGTGTTATATAAACGTAATCTGGTGTTTTTTGTACAAGGGACGGTTTCATAACTTGATTAATAATTCCCAAACTTTTATTATAACCAGTAATTTTTTCAGGGATTTCCTTTTCATCCCAGATAGAAAGATAATATCCATGATATTTAACTTGATTAGATCTCTCTAAAATTTTATTCTGGAGACAGATATTACTTTGTATGGGGTCCTTCCCATGAATTGTCATAATTTTGGTTTTGTTAATTGATATTTCCATATTAAATTTGGCAGCTATTTAATAATAATAATAATAATAATAATAGTAATAATAATAAAATAATAATACTTATTCATTCATTTTGAGAATGGTCCTCATCATTGAGGATTTTCACCAACCAATCTTAATAATTAATGAGTTTTAAAAATACATAAATGTCTACGGACTTACAGACTATCAGTTTGTAATACACCTTCACAAATTTCCCTTAATTAAAGTTCTCCATAGTTCTCTGTCCTTTGTGTCTTCATCCGTTACGCCAAATTTCCTCATTGAATTCTGAATGTTATTCTTCTAGGTTGTTCTTCGTCTTCCTTTTCTGCTCCTTCTTTCAGTTTTCCATTTATAGATGGCCTTATGTAGTCTTCCATCCTGCATTTTTCTTACGTTCCCATACCATATTAGCCTTCTGTATTCAATCTCTTCTGCATTCGTCCATTTTCTAATTTCTGTATTTCTAATTATTTCCAATCGAGATTTTCTGACTGCTCTTCTCCAAAAATCTATTTCAACTGCAGTTATTCTGTTGGGATGTTATGTCATTAGTAACTTATAATATAATAAATATAATATAACAATTTCAAAGAATAAAACTAAAATTTTAGCATTTAAAAGACATGATATGTTAAGAGCAAAAATAGTAATTGATGATACAATTTTAGAGCAAGTGAATAGTTTAAATATGTAAGTTTCAATTTATCATGTGTTAAAATTGAATATACTAATATATATATATATATATATATATTTTTTTTTTTTTTTTTTTTCAAATGTCCCAGGTTGTCTTTCGACATTCCTGGTGTACTCACCTGGCATGGCGTAGACTTTTGTCTTACAGGTGAGGAAAAACCCCGATAAAAACGTCATCCAGAAAAACTGTCCCGACAGGGGATCGAACCCGGGCCCGCTGCATGACAAGCCTGTACGCTACCTCGAGACTACAGCAGTGGACAGATACTAATAATAAATAAATGTAATCTAATGTGTGGCACTATTAAAAGAACTCTTAAAAATATATAAGAAAATAAACAAAAATGAAATTTTATAAAGTAATGGCTGTTCCTGCATTGATGTATGGATCAGAATGTTGGACGATCACTAAAAGACAAGAACAATGATTGTAATTAATTGAGATGAAATTTTTAAGAAATGTAGCAGAAAATACTCTGTTGGACAAGAAAAGAAATGAATATATAAGAATGGAACTAAATATTTTCAAACTTACAGATCGAATAATTAAATAAAGGAACGCCTGGAAAGAACATGTTAACAGAATTCCAGAAGAAAGATTTCCAAAATTATTGCTGAATTATAAAACACACGGAAGGAGAAATGTTGGATGCCCACAAGAAGATTGTTTATACAATTTTAACAATTCTTGCTTTCATGAAACCGGAACGAGCCAACAGGCTTAATCCATGGATGATGAAGAAGAATAAGAAAATAATACTTTGACAAAGACCCTATGCTTCCAATAGGAACGACAAGGAATACTACACTATGGATATTCAAATGGATGTTAGGAAACTGGAATCAGTTGGCCGATGATGGTGAATTCAGCATTGAAGTTGCCCGCTCCACCTTAAACTGTGTCACCGTCACCCTGTATGTTAATGCAATTAGAGTTGGGATCGATTAGGCGATATGATCACTGAGCTGTTAGTGTTTGCAAAGCTTTTCCACAAGACCTATCTTGTTATCGTTACACACCTTTGACCAATTGTGCATGACATCCCTATCTGCGTACAGTTAAATGCACGAGGAATGCATCTTCTTCACAACAAGTTCAAGTTTAATCCTTCTACACAACTGCATTTTGAATCTGTTTCCAGTTCTTGATATATAGAGCCCGGATTTCTCTTTCATTCCTATTTATTCTTTTCTTTTTTTTTTGTAAATTTACTGTGTCGGCCGCGGTGGACTAGTGGTTATGCTCTTTGCTTCTGGTCCTGAGGGTCGCGGGTTCAAACCCGGCCGGGGTCGATGGATTTTTTAGGACGGAAAAATCCAAGGAGTAAGTCCTCCGGGAGGGACTTTAAGCCGTGGGTCCCGAGTCTGAAGTTTTTCAGGCTCGTAAAAAATCCTTATGCCTGAATGAAAACGCCTCTAAGCAAAATTTACCGAATTTTCCCGTCCTAGTACTACCTTGGTTTTCTAGATGTCAGTATGAGGCGGAGCACTGAGCACGTTCTACTCAAAATGACATCTATACGAAAACAAGTGTAAATAAATTAGTATGGTTCAAATTCTTCCCTGTAGGGGGAGAGCGCCTAAATCTCTGTAAAAGGAAAACATAGGCTTACAAAACAATAAATTTACTGTAACTTTTATATACATTCGAATAAGTCAAACTTTTTAGATATTCCGACAGTACCGGTAAGTCAAAATAAGAACATATCGCAAATAAGGAAATTAGAAACATAATGGAAGCAGAAGGAAGCATAATTGAAAGAATTGAGGAGAAGGAATTAAAATGGTTAAGACGTATTTTAAGAATGGAAGATGAGCGATGGACTATATCAATGACAACCGACCAGAAAGAAGAAAAGAGGGAGACCAAAGTTAACTTGGAATGAAAACATGTGGATAGCAATGCAAACAAGAGAGTTAAACATTGAAGATGCACAAGATCGTAGGCTTTGGAAGTTTGGCACGGAAAGACGGCAGCAGCTGTAAAAATCCGAAGATATGGTACAAAGAATAGGGTGCGTGTAGGTAAACAGTTTTCAGATACTCTTGAAATTTACACTGGATTAAAGCAAGGAGATGCACTACTTCTTTTACTGTTCAACTTTGCACTAGAACATGCCATCAAATTTTTAGATGACGATGAAGGCCTCGTCCTCTGCGTATATTCTGCCCATTTCAGTTCAGTCTATTTACTTATATATATATATATATATATATATATATAATGGGCTTCCAATATAAACCCGCCGCTGGAATCTCGAGGTAGCGCGCTGCCTTGTCACGCAGCGGGCCCGGGTTCGATCCCCGGTCGGGACAGGCTCCTGGGTGAGGTTTTTTTCGGGGTTTTTCTTCACCTGTAAGACAAATGTCAGGAAGCTTAGGGCCCAACGGTCCCCGAAAATAATCCGGCCATCATCATCATCCTTACCATTTTCATCATCATCCGTCACCGGTGTGGAAAGCAACGGGAAGCTACCACACCTATAATTCCGTCGTAATGCTACAAAGCATAGCATGAAAATACTATCATTGCAGTGAAAGACCTGTCCTCGGGCAGAATTACTATGGAAGGATATATACACAGGGAGTCCCTTTCAAACCTCCCACATTTTAATTAATCGTAATTAACAAAGTATGCGGAATTATGAAATGAGGTCGGTATTAAACGAAATAGGAACTCAAAGAACTTTCATTGCAACACACTAAAATACCTCCATCCTGCTCTAATTTCTTCAATCTTTTCTTCTGACACACGTGTACGAACACCTCCTGATTCCATTTTAACGCTTCCAGTCGCCAGAAACTTCTCAAGCCATGCCTTAATGGTCTTCCCATCAGGTACATTTCCTCTTTATTCTCTCCGGTAATTTCTTTGCACTGTAATTATTGACTTCGTCTCTGCATACCAGAAAACAATTTGTGCTCGTTGCTGAGGAGTCGCCACTTTGTTTTATGTCATTATTGTCCAACATGCGACAGATGAATAAACTGCAGCATTGAAAACAAAAATTCTTTGAGTTTCTCTTTCTTTTAAGGCAAGATAGTCGTTATCCGGGTCAAAAAATGCATGGGAATTTGGTCATATATTATGTCCTTTTAATGATATCACACTGAATTTTTTTATGGAAGCAGAGGGGGATGAAAGTTATGGTGCTGGAAAATTCTAAATGTGAATTTTTAAGGTTAGAGCATGTAATTAATTTTCTTTTCTTTTTCTCCGAAAGTTACATTTTTTATTGCTTTGGTACACTTTTCTCAAAAACCATTTATCCTAGGGTCATAACATTTTCAGAGCATGTCAACACGTGTATGTTTGTATGAACCATGCAAGATTGTAAACAAATTTTAGAAAATATTCATATTATTTAATTTTTTACATATATAATGAGTCATTAATTTATTGATGCATACTAACTAGAGCCATATGACCATAAAAATGCATATATTAAAGTAATACTGCGTGGTTACATTTTCACATACAGTGATGATGAGCAGTTAAAATTTCATTGTCATCAGAATTACAGGATATGAGTCAAGTGTACCAATGTAAGGTAATGTAACGTCACATTAAAAAAAATCTTTAAATTAAAAAAAAATTGCTTCTTCATAACAAAGTGTATGTTAACCATTCTAGGCTAAATCCAAAACAGGAAGTCCCCACACATACCATAAAAATTTTCGTAAGTAATGCCACGAGTGATTTCCAAATTATCGATAAATTCACGACTCACGAAGTGAGGAGTGAATTTATGTAGAGAATTTGGAAATCATCAGTTTCAAGCTATTTGTGGTACAATACATAGAACATTGAATAATAAACCCCATAAATAAAAACAAAATTAAAATTTTATAAAACAATAGCTGTCCCTGTCCTTTTGTATAGGAGTGAATCTTGGATTACCACTACCAAACAAGAAAGTAAAATCCTAGCAGCCGAGATGAAATTTTTAAGAAGAGTAAAAGGCTGCACTAGAATGGACCAGATAAGAAACGAGGATATCCGTGAAGAACTGCAGATCTATTCCATAAAAGAAAAGATATTTAACAACAAGATACAGAGCAAGAAAGTAGATTACCAAATAAAATCTTCCATTATTTTCCAAGAGGAAGAAGAGATGTCGGACGTCCTCGGAAGAGGTGGTCTTAGATCTATTAGTGAAGACGGAACAGGCAACTCTTGCCTAAACCAGGAAGTGAAGAAGAAGAAGAAGAAGAAGAAGAATTTGGAAATCAAGAGTGGCATTTAACGAATAAAATTAAGCTGTTTACTCACAAATCATTATTTAACTATAGTTATTTTAAAATATTATTTAATGTAAACGGCGATGTTTGAAAACAAATTAAAAACGATTGGTACGCTTCATCTGCTTCTCTTGTTTATCACTGCAACCAGATCATACTATTTATTGCCAAAGGAACGCAATATTGTAAGAATGCTCTCTAGTGGAGAAAAAATGAAACACATCAAACTGTATATTAATTCATTTCTCACGTCGTAGGATGCAAATATGATAATTATAATTTTCTGGATTATTACCTGGGAAAAAATACATTTAAGAAAGTGCAAACAGTGGTTTCTTTTTTTGGTGGTATAATCAATTGCTACAAATGTTTTTATATTAACTCCTGCAAGCGCTATGTGTTGACATTCATGCACTATATATACAATCTGGTAGCCGTATTTCTTATAGAATCAGTCACTGCAAAATAATGGTCAGACCTGTTCAGAATATTAAAAGGAGGAGCTTTCTTTAATATGGTAATTATAACACTGATAAATATTTCGTGAAACACGACTGTGATTGGTTGTAAAACAGAAATCATTGAAACGTGATTGGCCATTGAGTCCCATTTGGGTCACGAGTTAAATAGTCAGTGTGATATCATTAAAAGGACATAATATATGATCACCTATTTGGGACCAAATTTTCATGCACTCTTTTGACCCGGAAAACCATTATCTTGCCTTAATACCAACCTCATTTCATAATTCCGTATACTTTGAGAGTTATGATTAATTAAAACATGGGAGGTTTGAATGGGATGCCGTGTATATCTGATGATTTATACAATTCATATAATTCCCTGTTATATCTCATTCACCACTCTCCATTTTTGTTAATAGGTACATATATAAGTATCTCTCCAGTTTTGTTTAACCTATACATCAATGATATAATAAAAAAAATGGAACGAAGAAACAAATAAAGGAATAAAATTAGATAAAACACACTACTTGAAAATATTATTATACGCTGATGATCAGGTATAATAGCAAATACGGAAGATGAACTTCATAGGAATATTTTTAAACTATATAATATATGTGAACAATATAATCTCAAAATATCTATAGAAAAAACTAAGGTAAAGGCATTCCAAGGGAAAAATCAAATCAGATCCAAAATAGTAATAGGAAACAAAATCATAGAACAGGTGAACCATCTCAATTATCTAGGATGTGACATTTCATTTAATTATGATAATGATATAATTAATAAAACAGCAAAATTCCAGGGAATATGTGGTACGATAAAACGATCACTAA